>VZRF01012008.1:96636-330477 GCA_013396875.1 Vireo altiloquus | reverse complement strand
GCCCCGGGCTTTGTCTGTCCGACCACCCGCCCTGCGCGCCGCCGCCGCGCCGGGCGCCCACCGCAGCCTGCACCAGCCAAGGCACCTGCGCACCCACACAGCCGCGCCTGCAGCGACCGAGGCACCCGTGCGCCCTTCCACCCGTGCACGCACCAACCTGTGCACCCACCCGTGCACTCATACATCACCCGCCTATTCCTGCATCAATTCATGCACCTGCACACCCACACGCCCATTCCTGCACCAGCCAAGGCACCTGTGCACCCGCACAGCCGTGCCTGCACCAGCCAATGCACCCCTCCACCCATGCGTGCGCCAGCTTGTGTGCCTACCCGTGCATGCATGCACCCATGTATCACCCACCTATTCCTGCATCAACTCATGCACCTGCGCACCCACACACCCGTGCCTGCACCAGCCAAGGCATCTGTGCACCCACCCACTCATGCACCAACCAATGCACCCGTGCATGCACCCACCTGTGCATTCATATACCCACATATCAAACCACCCACACTCAGTGCATGCACCGCTCCACCAATACATCCACCTGCCCGTGTACAGATCTACATTCCCATCCACATCCACCCATCTACACCCCAACTCTGCAACCATCCACCCACATGCCCCTATATCCACCCACCCACTTCCTTTTGCACTTGGACCTCAGTTATTATATATATATATTTCTTTTATATAAAAACAACAGTGCCAACATGTTTTGTTACCTGTAAGCTCTCCCCAGACAACGACCAGGTGCTAAGGAACAAATCTGGTTAAGGCAAGTGATGGAAGGAAGCAGTTAGAGGACAACAACAAACCAACCCCATCTATCCCATCTAATTTTGGTGTATTACTGCTGGCAATTTGTGGCTGCCTCTGAAAGCTGCTCTAAGCCTACATTTTTATAAAATGTTCCATAAGAAAGATTAAGATTGCCTTTAATAAAAGCATGTACCCATCCTTCCACACGCTAAATCAGTAGGGAGATGATGGTGTGTGCTCATGGATGACCATAAACCATCCCTGTCAGGAAACATGGAGAATGGGCAGCAAAGTGCTTTTCAGAGACACCTGCAGCAGAAGCTCTCTGGGAAGAAAAGACCCAAAGCCGACTTGATTGATACAGCCCTGCATGGGAGAGGAGTGATTTCATACTTAATGATGTTGAATTGCACATCATTTCTAGTTTCTTTGATGCTGTTTGCATTAACATGCGCTCTGTATGGCAGGAGCAGAGAGGATTTGACAGGAACAGCTTGAAGATAAAGGTGCACTGGAGCTGTGTGGGGTAGATGTGCTGGGCCAGGCATAGGGAGGTGCAGAGGCTGAGGCTCTCATGGCACTAAGGCACCTGAGGTCCAAACAGGTTTTTGCACATATGAAAAACCCTACATTAATGACAGCAACAACAAAAAATCCATCAGAAATGTGCTCTTCAAATACCTGTAGTGTTTACTTCTACCTTCTTTATGCTCCCCTCAATTACTGCTCTACATAATGCTGTGAGATGAAAGGAGCTCCCTTGGTTCTTGACAGCACACAGTGTCAGTGTTTGCTGGGAAGGCAAAGCTCCTGCTCCAGCCTCAGCACCTGCCCACGGCACCAGTGGGGCAGTGCCAACACAACAAGGGGTACTCTGCTTTCTTGGAGGGACATTGGGCACAGACAAACACAGCCCAAAATACATCATCAAGTTATTTAAAAGCCCTGGACCAGAATTTTGACCTCCTAGATGTGAAATTCAGAGACAGGCTGGCTGGGGTCACCCTGAGTGGGTACCACTGTTGAAGTCACTGTTGCTCCTGGTTTCCATTTCTTTGCAGTGGGTTTTGTAGCCAGAAGCATCATTTGGAATCAGCACCTACTGAAGAACATTTGGGCTTCTGGTAAAAACCCCAAACAACCCAAACCTTCCCCCCAAAACCCCAAGCCAGGCTAAAACTTTAAGCAAAAGCCCCAACAACTTGGGTTTAAAGCTCAGTACAAAGCTGAAGCCTTTCCCTGGTGCATCAGACCAGAAATAATGTGGGACAAGGCCATGAGGGCTTCCCTTCTCTGAGTCAGCATGAGTGATGTGTGTCTGTAATACAAGGTGTTGCATGTCACATCTTGGCATGGTACATACAGCTTCTGGAAGGGGAACAAAAAGAAATCAAGCCTTTGCTGTTTGTCTTTAGTCTCAAGTGTGATTTGGAGGAAACTCAGTGAATTGACAAAATGGGCTGATGGCTGCCAAACTACAGCACGAGGAGAGAGGCACTGCAGCATTCCAGGAGTGATGAGGGACAGAGGGAGGAAGCAATAACCTCTCCATATCCCATGAGGTGCTGGGAGAAGTGGTGGCACAGAGGTTCAGTAACAGGGAACCTGCTGAGGCTCACATTGAAGGGAGGTAATGCATCCATCAGCATAGGAAAATCCCATCCTGTGTATTCCCAGAGAGCCCTGGGCTCTGTCTTCATGGTTGAAGCCAACAAGAAACCAGGTCTCTAACTTGGACATTAGTTTCATTGAAGTCAGCTGAATTACCTAAAGGATGAATTTGACTATCTAATCCCTTCAATCTGAAAGACAGATGTGTATATGCACAGATCTACCCCAAAGCTTTTCAAAAAGGTTCATTTTGCTTTTTCCTTCTTCTTCCATGCAATAGCATGAATCAGAAATATGGCTCCTCAAGTCATTGTGGCTGCCCTGAGCTAGAGTTGATGCAAATAAAATTTATTTTGCACATAAAAATGCAAAATGTCCCTTTTCCAGAAAAATCAGAGCATGGGGTTGTTTTTTATATCATCATTAGATGTTTAAAATTTGATAATTTTACTTTAAAATCTGAATCAGTGGCATTAAACATTATGGCTTAAATTTCATTGTAATACTATAATAAATAGTAATCAATCCCTAAAAATTTTAGATTAAGTCAAGCCACTGCAGTGGCTGAAGTGTTTGCTGAACCAACTGGATCAAGAGATTCTTGAGACTCTAAGCCCATTTCCTAGAGACTCATTTCTTCTCAGGATTCACAGGAAGATATTCTTTCCTTCAGTTCACTCCAATTTGAGAAAATCATTGGGGACTGAAACCAAAAAGGGAACAGGAGATTGGACTTTCCCCCATGGGAGTCTTTGTAAGGATTTGGTGATTAGTAGCACCCCAGCCTGCTGTCAGGAGGTCATATTTCCTGTATTCAAAAGTCTATTTCAAATGCAGAATGAGTTTTGATAACTGTGTTCTTCCCCTTGCCCATCATATTTAAGATTAGCATGTGATTTAAATTAGAGCACAGTGACTAATGTATGTTCCTTTTTTCTGCAGTGCACCTTAACACAAACATTTAAAAAGTCATGGAGTAGAAGTGCCAGGCATCAGTTTGGCACATAAATGAAAATTGTTAAGTAACTTTAGACTTAATATGCAGATTCTTAAATAAATATGGTAATAGCATATCCATATTTTCATAAGTGAAAAAAGAGTATCAGGCTCCGGTGAGGAAGTATCAGTTGTTCCTTAGAAAAATAATTGAAAAGTACAAATGAAGAACAAGGTTAATTTAAATAATCAATTTTGTGTTTCCTGCTAGCTAATTTAAATAATGATGGAAATTGTTGATTAAAGCCCCTTATTTAAATCTGTGCCCCTTAATGAGAGTGTAAGCCTATGAATGTAAGCCCATAACAGTAATAAAAGACTCTGTAGGGAAGAAATAACTTTCACAAGAATACTTCCAGGGCTGGAAAAACAGCATCCATCCCTTGCAAAAAAGAAATACATCTTACCCAGCCAAGCAATTCTTCACCCCTAAGCTCTTAACCCTGTAAAAAGAGCAGGGATAGGGCAGTAAGTCATAGGATATTCACAGCCACATTATGTAAGTATGACTGAACTGGTGATCCTTTTCACTAACTGTTGGAGAGGAAGATGAAGTATTGCTGGAATAATTAAAAAGACAGGTTTGAATTCCCTAAATAATGCAGACGAATGCTCTGTCCAGCTATTCATCTTGGTGGCAGCAGCCTTTTAAGGTCTTGAGTTGTTGCACAGGGAGGATGGCGAAGGATGCTGGGCGGAGCAGGTCTGTGCCAACCCAAGCACCACGTGCTCCCGTGCAGCCCTTGGCCTCTTCCCAAAATACTGTTTAAGGGCCACTCCTCTGGCACCAGAACAATTACTCTCATAACTACACCTCAAATCTCCTCTAAAATTAAGATGCCTTTGCTTTCCTTGTCAGTCAAAATCTGAGCACAAAAGCATTAATTATGAATTTATAGCAAATGTAGACAGCTGCATTCACTGAGGGCTGTACATGTATCATCAGCCCGTACAGGTATTTTACATGTCCACCATCCACTGAAATGGGCTCTTCCCTGTGGTCCTATAATCCTATAATTGCTTTTCAGTCCTCTTCAAGGAATTTGGGAGTGCATCCTTACAGCCCCATGGCCTGCTTCTCTATTAGCAAGGGTGACAGTAACTTCTATTTCTGTGCTGCTTAGTCCTCCCTCCTGCACTCCCCGTTCCTGGGCTCCAGTGGTGTCTCCCACAGAGATATCTGCCCTTTTGGGAAGTGTACCATGGGATGAAAGCCTGAAGGCATGACCTTCACTGTACCGAGATCAGTCACCAGAAGACAGACAAAGAGAACAGATAAATTTCATAAAGGGGGTTTTAAAGTTATTGTATATTTTTGAGGCATGATTTCTGATATGTCTGGTATTGCTACTGCCAACACTCTTATTGTTGAACAATCAAAAGATACACAAAGATCTATAACTAGGGATATTTACACAGACTTATCCTCACACACCTGTGATTCTTCCCCTTCAACTCCTATTTCTGAGGGCAGCAATGGGCCCCACCCAGGCAAGGCAGAACACAAGATGCTCTGCATTTTGCATCTTCCCAGGATGCCAGTTGCACAACTTGACTGCTCCCACTCCAGGGATAACTCTGGGACCATGCAGGAGCTTCAGTCCTGTGATGTGCCCTGAGCATGTCCCTGTCCTGCCTGAAATGATGGCAGTGTGGAACTTTATTGGTCTCAAATCCCTGTTCCCACTTCCCAGAACCTGTAGGTCCTGGCACAGGACACAGGAGCCCTGCTGTGTCTTATCAGTGGGTGCTGAGCAGATACTGGTTCAGAGACTTCTTGGCCTCTGTGGTGAAGTTATAGGAATCCATGAACAAATTCATTTTCTCCTTTTCCTCCCCCTAGCATTTTGCAAAAGCAGTATTACACTTCTGTGTCACGCTGCCCTGCAAATCTGCTTCCAAAAGGCTGCCTTCTTTCTTCAAAGATCATTTCCAGTGCTAAGCAAGATCTCTCAGACCCCTTTACTTTGCAGCTGGCAAAGTTTACAACATGTTTACAATACCCTGCATAATTTGGCTATGAGATAATGTATAGTATAGTCCTTCAGTGGTGCACAGTGGGAAAAGAACAAGTAGAAAAAAAAAAAAAGGTAATACAAAGCCAAGAAAAACAGATGGCAGTGAGCTCTCCAAGGGGCAAAAATGAATAAATAACTACAGATTTCTTTTTCTGAGGAAAAATGTATTGTCAAATCAATAACACAGTTTTTAGGAAATGCAAACTAGATCAAATGTGCATTTTTTCAGTATTAAACAATGGCACTTCATCAGGACTGATGGTCTGCACTGCACGTGTTTGCCTACATGAATCAGAGAGAAGTAAAAATAGCAGTGCTCCAAAAAGTTCTTGTTTGACCTTAAGGTTACATTTCATACTTCCTGGGAAGTTCTGTTATAGGTAACAAGCCAAAAGTTCAGATGGAAATCAGAGTGGCCCAGCACTTACTGTGCTCTTTAGCTGCATTTCATCTTTGATAATCTTAGTCAGGGCTGCAATTCTTAGAGCGCAGAACCTCTTGACAATTTTGGGAATTTTCCTGTGCCTGCGGTTAGGGCCACAGGAAACTATACTTACTTAATACATCTGGGCACACTTCCAGGATGATTAACTGATAACTTTTTTTCTTTTTGACCACACCAGGTCAAGCTAGAAGGGGGAAAAAGAGACACTTAAAAATGGCCAAGTATACAAATACTCTCATTCTTCTCCAGCAAAAGATTTTTTTGCCTCTCTTAAGTCACCCAGAGGAAGCTAAGCAACATATGGGATGCATGAAAGTTGCTCTCTGCAAATCTGTCAATCCGTTTTAGCCACGCCGTGCATCAATCCCGACTCTGCTCGGAGCATGGTGTCCCTGCGCAGGCGCTGCCAACTGGCCTGTGCTCAGCTCTTCACCAGGAGACAAACTGCTCCTGCTGCAGGGTCCACAGGCCCAAAGAGCAGAAGCTGGAAGGCACCAAATCTCTCATGCTCTTGCTCTAGCCATGGTGCAAAAATAATCTTTGCAGCATCTCCAGGGCTCGCTGGGCTACGGTGATGTGGTGGTCGGGGAGCAGAAGGAATCCCAGGCTGGAGGGAGCTCTGACAGTGGGCAACAAGCTCTTGACAAGTGGCTGTGGAAGAGGTCTGTGTGCTCAAGCTTCCAGGTTGGGTCCTCTGGGCTTGGGGACTAGCACAGACCAAGCCCTGCAGTCGTGGAGATCTCCTGGTGAAGCTCCCCAAGGAGTTACCTCTGGGTAGAGGCAGCCCAAAGCAGAGAATGAGCAACCAGCAGAGCTGAGCTCCCAGAGCACCATCACACAACAGCGCTTTGAAAATATTGGTGCTTCCTCACACACGTGAGATTGGGAGGCTCCATTTTCAGTTTTGTTCCAGAATATCTGAACTCACAGGGTTGGCTGATTGTAAACATTAATTGCCTTTCTCAAGCATGTCAGTAAATCAAAGTGATGGGGTATTTCTGGGAAGCCAGAAGCCAGCAGAAGTGATAGGAAGGGTCACCTCTTCATCTTCCTGCTTTTTGGGAGGCAGTGAATGCTCTGTTATCATGCCCACAACACTGGTGATAATGTTTTCATTCAAGCTCGATTTTCTGTTCTTCCCATTCTGCAAATATGAAGAGCAAAGTCACTGCTACTGCCTTAGTTTTTCTCTCTTTCTGCTGGGAGCAGAACCTGAGCTCCTTAAAACCCTGTACTCCTAAGTTCTGGAAACAATCATTTTTGCTATGCAAAGGGAACCCTCTCTCTAAAAATCAGTCTTGATTTTTTCTTGGGAAGCAATAAGCCCACAGATGTGCCTCCCAGCTGCAAAAAGCCCTTGCTCCCCACTCTGCAGGTGCCAAGCACTCCTCCCTCTAAAAGCAAGAAAACCAGGCCCAAGGGATGTCCAGGGAGCACCTCAGAATTTACAGTGGTGCAGTTGGGTCCATGTGGGAGCTGCCTTTAAGTCAGTCAGAGGTGGCTCCTTTTGAAACAGGACAGGTTCCAAAGGGACTCGAGCTCTCGGAAGAGGCAATCACTGGGAATGCCTCCAGCTCCAGCCCCAAGCTGCAAACTAAAGTACTTGCTTTTGTTAGAACATATGGCAAAACCCTGCATCCTACACATGTTTTAATGCCAAGAATGACTCTTAGTTTGGCATCCTACATGGCAAAGAAGCCAGCAGAAGTTTTGTCCAACAGAGAAGAGGGATGAAAGCAGGCAGTTTATCCCACTGCCATTTCAGCTTGTCGTCTTTTCCTGGTCTGCATCACATCCCTAGGTCAGTCCAGCTCTGGCCATTCTTGGCTGTTGTTGGTCCCTTGACCTGAGAGAATGTGTTCTGTACCTGACCCTTATATTGCAGACTACAAAAGACTCCATTGGAACAACTTTGTAATCCAAAGCGTTTTTCTATTACAAACAATCCTTTGCAGCATATTCTAGGTAGGCTGATATTGTAGACTAATATAATTCCAATCACCTGGTAGAACACTTTTCTATTGCTCCTTTACAAGTATCAGTACCCAGCCTATATTCTCTCTCTCATACTTAAGCCTCCAAAATTACTCTGATCAAAGCAACCTGCATTTATAAACTGATGTGCTCCTGCATTTGAGAGATTTGCCAAGTGCTAAATATAAGGTTTCTCACTATAGTCAAAATCAAATTCAAATTCCAGCTGCCTCTCTGCTAATATGCAGCAAAGGTTTAGCAGTACAAAGCCGTGTTTGTAGAATCAGACACCAAAGATGATTAAATTAAACTGAAAGGGGAATCAGTACAAGCCTGAAATTAGTTTGCTGAAGATACCAGAGTTCATTTCCTCCCCCTGACAGACGGAGCCACCTCATGACCTTTAGTGATCAGAGCAAACAGGATCATGGCTTTGCTAAGTCTGCTCCCGCTCCATCCCCAGCAGTTCCCTGACTGAAAAATCAGCTTCAGCCTCCACTGGCCAGGGCAGGAAGACTGCAGGATGCTCAAACCAGTGCAGCAGGTTCAGACACTGCCCTCTCCCTCATGGGGAGCATCTCCTCCCGCTCAGTGGATGCACTCCAGCAGTCTAGGCACACATTGAGATCTGAAGAACAACTCCTGAGTTTATCTTGTGGTCTTTTTTCAAAGCAAAGGACTCTTCACTCTTTGATTTGATCAAGGTTGTAGAACCAGGAAGGTGCCTGAGCAGGGTGAATTGATGAGATGTTGAGTGCAGGCAGGAGCAAGAAGGCATCCCAGGGGTGGGCAGGCAGTTATTTCCTTGGCTTCACTAATCTGGCTCTTCCAAAACAGCATTAAAATTGCCAGTGAAGAAAAGAATTCCTCACTTTGGCTATAGCAAGAGAGCTGAAGGGATTTAAAGCATATGGCAGCAGTAAAAAGTTGTTCATCTTCTCTCTCCCATCCTTCCCCATTAGCTGCTACTCTTGGGCATTATCTCTCTGAGCACCCTGGATGCTGCAATTACGCTGATGGCTACATGAGAGCGATGGAAAACAACCTGCTGGAAACAAAGACTTCTCTTCACTATTACATACTCAGAGGTTTGCCAAGACACCTTGTTCTCTCCCTGCAGCCCTTCTGCTGGTACCATTCCAGGTCTCCTCTGAGCACAGATGGGACAATAGCACCAGGTTGTTTGCTGTTCTTGCCTTGCTAATGTTGGTGACCTGATTTACAAACCAGACTCAGACCATTGCTCCTATTTTGTGCATGGCACAAGCCAGTGTTGGTCCTCAGAGCCTTGCACACAGTCAATTTTCAACAACAGAAAGGATTTTCACCCTTTAAGAGGCAAGGTTTAGCACAGCTCCTTGGCAGCATATAAATTGAAAGGATGAATTGTAGGAGCGGGTATTCCAGAGCAGTGGCACAGTCCCCAGCAAAAACCTCTACTATCCAAACTCAATTAAACATAACCCAGGAGGGAAAGAAAAAAGGCAGACAACCTCACAGATGTGCAGGTCTGTCAACGTGGAGCATGTGGCACCTCTCCCAGCAGCATCCAAGTACAGGAGTGGGTGTCCTGCTGATGGAACTTCCTCTGCCAGACAGTACCTGGGTGTTCCTCTGCTGTGCTCCTGGGGTAGATGTGCCCTGTTTTGGGCAGAGCAGAGTCTTCTGACACTGGGCATTGATGGCACAAGAACAGAAATCCTCCTGTCCATCAATGTGGCTGAGCAGGAGAGGAGAGAACCCCAACTCTCAATTCAGCCAAGGGAGATGATCATATTAGACTTGAAAGCCAAGGTGGCTTGTTCTTGGATGGGTTGGGGTGTTGGGCTGTTCTTGCAGGGCTGGGGTAGAGCAGCACCAGCCCTGTCAGAGGGCAGGGAGAGGCTCCAGTATTGCCCAAAGGGACCTTTAAAAGAATGCAGCCAAGAAGGCAAAGCGCAGCAGGACCTGAAGCTCCAGTTGCCCTGCCCGAGGTGGGTTCCTGGCTCTTGCCTGACTGCTCCACCCAGCTCAGCTGAGCCTGGACATTGCCACGGAACACAGGCCATGCTCTGAGCACCATCAACTGTATCACCATCCTTCCTCTCGACTACAGAGGATGCAAAAAAGGTTGAGATGTTTGCTGCCAGAAAATCCTGTCTGAATAAATAATGCCATTTTAAATTTGAAATGGTGAATCTTGGGGAGATGATCCTCACTGTGTTTGAGGCAACTGCCTCCCGCCAGATAAATGCACACACCACTGAGTTCATGTGCTGCTGCAGCACTACCTAAAGCCAGTTGGAAAAGCCAATATGGTCCATTTCTCCTGCAAGATCTCCCAGGGGAAATATGCCTCAGCCAAGCTAAATACTTCACTTGTGCTATATCTGTATGGAAATTGCATGTTTTAAGGTTTTGTTTTGAATTAGAAAGAAGTCAGACCTTGCTGAAGAGACTGGGTTTGGCATTCTCAGAGAAAAGCAGTGCATGCTGCTTGACTGCTGAGCCACAATAAGTAACAAATGAGGGCCACACTGCCACAAACTGTTTTCCAGGCTTCCCACACAAACAAGGCACTAACTATGGGTTTTCTTGCATGGCTGGAGGCCAACATGCCTCCGGGCAGCACGCGGACGGCCCTACACCAGCTAGTTTCTGTTGACTGACAAGCATCTCCTTTTCTTCTTCTGGCTAAAGGCTGACTCAGTTTGTGATGGCAGAAGCCTTGTAAGAGCAATATTAAAAGTGCTTATAAAAACAAACAAACAAACACACCACACCACACCCCTGCCGTCATTTGTCACCTGCCCCAGACATGTTTTACAGACTTCTCACTTGCAGGAAATCATCCATGACTTGAGGAAATACTCTTTTTGACATCTTCCTCTCTATGAATTTTGTGGTTTTAAGTGAACCTGTCTAAGACACAGGCCTGGGAAAAGGAGCTGCAAACAAGGGTGAATACCAACCCTGGGGTTGGCAGTGCCACGCTGCCCTCTCCTGCCATGCTCTCCAACAGATCCTAATCCACTGTCTGTGATTACTCTCTCTAGGATCTTTAAATCCAGGCTTTGGGGATTAGCTCCCCCCTTCCCAGATGAGGGAATTCTCCCTTAATCCATTCCTGCTGGCACAACAACCCCAGGGACAAACCCAGCATTTTCTGGGGAGTGTGGTCGTCCTGACTCTTTGTATTTTGAGGCCTTTAAGGAATACCACACCACACTTGTGCTTGAGAGTCCTTCAGCATCACATCTGGTTACAGATCACACCTCATAACCAAAAACCTCCACACTCTCCCCCTTGTGGCGTTGTGGTGGTGTTATCTGGGGGTCTCCCACCACAGTACATGCACTGTAAGCCCTTCTCAGCCTCACTGCCCCGAGTGCTCTGGAGGCAACCCCTCCACAAAGGATGGAGCCTTTTGGGTTTATCGCTGCTTAGCACCTAGTGGTTGAAGCAAATAGAAACAGGAACTGAGGAAAAGTGCCAAAACGCAGTCAATCTTTAACCAGGTCAAGGAAGATATAGTCTCACTTGTCCTTATTCAGCGTTCACCTCTGGGCAGCTTTCACCAGTTTTAACCTGTGTTTCAAGGCTTCCAAAGCCTGCAAAAAGCAGGCTTGCACAAAGCAGGTTTGTTTTATTGTAGTCTTCCCCCCAGCCCTCCAGTGCCTAGCTGCTTTTCCACCCATGCTTGCAAGAACCTCCTTCTTTCTGGGGGCTGCTTTTGCCAGGTGACCTGTGGACACCAACACCAGCCACACTGAGGCCAACCCACAGCAAGGAGCACGTTCTAGTCCCCACTTTGCCTCATCCATAGGGCTGTGCTCACTTATGCCAACTTTTCACTCTATTTTTGAGTTGTCAGGGCAGGCTGAAAGTCCCCCTCCCACCCTATACTATGCCTGTGCCAGCCCTGGTTTATGGGAAAGCTGAGGGGGAAAAGAATAATTGACATTGTAATGCTCTGTCACCCTCAACCTGAAAATTCACTTCCTCAGCTCCCAGAGTCACGTGGCTCCAAAAGAGTTAGATTTTGTACGTAAAAACCTTTAAAAAATATTTCAAGACCTATATAGGCTGTTTACAACCTACATAAGACTAATTTACCCAGGGAAAAAAAAATATAACTCATCATAGATCTAAAAAGAAACAATCTGTCTGCTAACATCAGCTATTAAAAGCATCCCGAAATATAACCTGTTTCCATCGTTCTGGGGTGTGACTCGGGAGGGCTGGAGCACGACACGGCACTTTTGCCGTCTCAGGAGCTCCCTCCAGCGTGGCGAGCGGCAGCTCCGGACACTCACCCACAGCGCCTCTGGCCGCTGCCCTTCTCGGCCCGCTGCTGCTGCAGGTCCAGAACGCAGAGGAGGGGTCGGCGCACACCCCTGGCCCCCCGACCATTATTGATTTAAGCCCCTCATTAGCAGCGGCGAGCCCAGCCCTAGGCCAGAGCACCCTGCATCTCGCTGATTTATACCCTCTTCATCTGCTGCAGCAAGGATGATTTTTCTTTTTAATCCGTTTTCGCTCTAGTGTGCTCCAGCTTAGCGCGAGCTTTGCTGGGGGAAGGGAGGCTGGATGTGATTTGTGCCAAGGCCGGGAACAAAGAGGCAGAAAGCAATCGCCTTCCACTGCTCGAAGCCCGAGCGGGGAAGGGTCCGCGGCCCCAGCCAGCTTCCCCCCCGCCCCTTTATTTTCCCAAGGCTTTGCCCAGCTCTGTTTACGCATGGCACTAATAAGCTTTGGGAGGTAGCGGCATTGCTTTAAGCTTTGAATTGCTGTTCACAAAAAGAAATGTTCATCCCGACAGGCTCATTGTCATGGCAACGGGAGATCTCCCCCCCAGCCCCTCCTTACAAGGGTGCCGCTGCCGGAGAGGCGATGCGCGCCCGGCTTGTCCCGAGGGATTTAGCCCTGCTGAGGGCAGGTGTGCTGGGAGCCGCGGTGGGAGGTGGATGGAAGCAACAGGAGAGGCACATTCCCCAAGGAGCATCTCTAGGGCAGGACGTCTCCATTGTACCACAAGCCCGAAAGAAAAATGGGGGTGGGTGAAGTTTAGCTGGCTCTGACATCAGTACATAGCAAAGGGGGGATGATGGCAGTAGGACCTTTGGATAATCCCAAGTAATAACTGGTCCCTTTAATGAGTTACTTGGATCAATAATATTCTTCTGTGAGTTACATTTTCATGTAGCCCCTGCTGCCCAGGCTGATGCTGCACCACTGGCACACTGGCACAGGGTGAACCCTGTGCTGAGAAATCTCAGCAGCACCATAAAATTAACACATTTGCTCTTCAGTCAACACTGGAGAACCGAGGCAGGGCTGACTTGGTTACTTGGCTTGCACAGAAAGCTCTGGAGCCCTGATGGGTTGCACGCTGCAAAAGCACAATTTTACAAAGGTAAACTTTCAGAGAGCTCAAATATTTTGGACTAAGAGGGTGTTTGCTAGGACATGTTTTACACCTGCTGTGAGGACAGTAAGAAAGCAAACATCACTGTCGCCTCCTAGAGCAAGTGCTTCTCCCCTGTGCCACATACCAAGGCATTCATCAGAGCAACTTGGACCCCAACAGTCATGAGGTGAGAGTGGGAAAAGCATTACAAAGGAGTTTGAGCACTGTGGCTCTCACCATGAAGGCCACCTGCTGCCCCAAGTAATGCTCAAAGAACCCCAAAGTGACTCTTTTAAGGATGTTGGTGGTAGCACTTATTGGCATTTCAGTTCCTGGAGGTCTCTCCAGAGCACAGGCTGACAGGAGTACTGGTGGCATGTAGGTGTCCTTGAGAACCTCACGCAGAAGAAGGCCTTCATATAGAGAATGCACAGACAGAAATCCCTGCTCTTGGGAGCTTCCAGCTCAAAACCTGGGTTCTTTTCATGAGGAAGCCAGACAAGGACCTAGAAGCAAGTTGGGAACAAACTCTACAGCAATGTTCTGCCTGGAAAACACACAAATACGCCTGGCAATGCCAAGCATTGAATGGAATCAGTCACAATTTAAAGTCTACCATTATTGGCTCTAAATGAGCTCCATGGAGAACACAGAGCAAGAGGAATCTACTTCCCCCAAGTTGGCCAGGAAAAACTGGGAATGATACTCAGTTTTTCCTGGCCACCAGCTTTCAGCTGGAACAGGAACCCACATTCCCAGCACTGCCTAAGCCCGGCAGTCAGAAGGTGAGAGCCAAGGTGACAAATTCTGAGTGAATTGGAGAAAAGCCATTATTTGCCATAGATGCTGCATTGATCTTGGATGGCAGAAGCTCACCAATATAGACCCAAGAGGTCCTTTCCTTTTGGAAAACCACTCAAAATGAACATGTACTTTTCTTTAGTGGACTGGCTGCTGTCATCTGCTTGTCATTGTGGAGATCTTTGCAATGCCACCTCTAGGCCAATAGTGGGAAAGCAGGAGCCACGTGTTCTGCTCTTGGCTTTTCTTTTTCTGTCACAACATGTATCATCAAACGAGTACTGAAATGCTGCCCATTTCACACAGAATTACTGCCTGTAGTAGGATTTCATTAATAGCAAACGAGAGCAGGACTTGGCCCACACAGTGGAAGTAATAGATGGTCCCTACAATTAAATATTAAGTGTATGTCCATTGATTTACCCGCAGTACCTCAAAATAATTAGGCTGGCACAATACATCTTAGTCTCTGTGAATTTAATATCCCAGAAATCACTTAAAGTCTTTCTGATTCTACCTGCTTTGTGAAATGCTGAATTTCTCCTGCGACTCAGTGCTAGAGCAAGAGCAATTTAGTAAAATCCAATGAGGCATGCATTGCATGCTAAAGTACAATTTCTTTTTCTGTTTCCCAGGTGAAGAGTTTTCAGTTTTACACCAGTTCTTTTTCCACATGGTTCATTAGATTTACCTTCCTAAAGAATCTGAATTTTTATTAATCCTCTGAAAAGTCCTTAAGATGGTGTAAACAAGAAAGAAAGAAGACCAGAGAGAAAGTTTTCAAGAACATTTAAAGCACCCCAGAAAATCAACATCAATTTCCTTGGTCTCCATTCCCAGGCTATTATTTACAGTGCCACTGTGAATGATTAACCTTTTCTGAATGTATCTGACTTCTGCCTTTATAAAACCAGCCCTTAAGAATGCTGTCTCAAGGAGGGAAAAATAAAGGGGCATCTGATAAGCTTTCAGGTATGGAACTTGGTGAGGTACAAGGGGCTTGCAGCAGTTACAGCATCTCCTTTGCTGGTTTAGCTTTGAATGAACAAGTACATCTGGAGCTGGAAAAACAAGACACTTATTGCCAGTAACTGAAATGAGGGACAAGGCAAAGAGCTGCTGGTTATAAAAGCAGAAGAACGTGGAGACCATAAACCACTTCAATCTACTCTCTTTGGGTAACATCACCCTTACTCAATAACACAGCACTGAATACAAAACACGTTTGATAAGCCTGGGTTTTGCTTATGTATCCACTTGATATATAAACACTTGATAGTATTTCATATAACTGGAGTCCACTTCTTTGCATGCTTAATTGCGTTCTAGTTTCTACCCAAGAGCTATTGACTCAAGTTGCCAGGAAAACAAAGTAAAAACAGAACATACAACCCAAGTAAATGCTAAAATTTAGAGCATTAGACACTGAAAAGCCAACAAAAATACCGTATATAGTCAGCTCCAATTGCTTACCTGTATGTGAGGTACCCTTCTATTTGGTGGAGAGGCTATATTTAATTACAGATGGACACATTTGAAAGGTTAGCAAATGAAAACCAGCTTTTTTGTTAGATGAATGCCAAACTCAGCCAAAGAATCTTGGTTTAATATCACAGACAACTGAGTAACACTTCCTCCTCCCCCCTGAAGTGCACTTGCTTACACATGTGGGGCTGAAACTGAGCCTCTTGCATCCAGGTCATTTTGCAAAGCTCACTGAGGCTGCTGGAGAGCTGTGTTCAAAAATGAACAGTGGGATATGCTCAGCCCTTTGTGCAGGTTACATCCTAGGCAAAGGGCTGGGAAATACAGTGGAGTGATTTTGCCTGGCTTTCAGGCATGGAAATTATATAGAAAATTTGGATCATGCCTAAACAATCTTTGGGGAACATAAGAAGTGCTAAAAGAGCCAGGAGAGCCTGGTCACTTCTGTAACTCTGCTCTCAAGTAGACAATACTAAGACTGGCCTTAACAAGTGTCCACTCGTTTAATGGCTGCTCTGTGTGCAGCTGTAATGATCTGCTGTCACTGGTGCTCAGCACCAGCTGAGCAAACAGCAAAGGCACAAGTCTACAGCTCAGTACCGAGCAAAACTTTGAGTGGCATATCCAGGAGAGCATCTAAGAGCTAACTGGAGACAGCCTCTGAGTTTGCTTTTCAGTTTGGTGATTGAGGCCACGAAGAACTGAGATACACTGGCTTGTGGAGAAGCTGACACCTCTGTGGGCATGGACACAGCCTGGTCAGGGCCATATCACATGCTAAAGGACAGCCTTGCTGCCAGCTGGGGTAAAAAGGAAGGTGGAAAAAGGACTTGGGTTTTTCTGTCTCTCTCAATGCCCTGATGCCGTCCCTGCCCTGACACAGCTGCTGCAGCCTGTGCTACCAAACCCTCACAAATCCTCCTAGAATTGCTGCAACTTTAGAGTCCCATTGCAGGCTGCAGGGGCTGCAGCACTTTGGGATTCTCTGCACAAGAAGTTGCTTGCTCCCAGCCCAGCTCTATCAGTCCTCTCTAATATTCCCATAGTGCCAAGTCAGCTGGGTTACCCCAAAACCCCTTTGCTGGGGTGTGAAGTGGCTGGTGCTTTCTCTGAAGTTTTTGATGTAGGCCAGGTTTAAAATCTCTTGATATCAACAGAAGCCTACCCGCTGAGTTCTGTATACTTTGAATTAAGCACTGTGTACACAGATTTTCTACTTAGGGCAATGAAGGGCTTGGTTATTCTGTCCTCATTAACACTGATGGGATCTGAGCATCCAGACTGTTTCTGTAGCTTTAGAAATGCCAGCTGTAAAGCACAATATACTCATGTAAAGCATATGTGTCCTTTTCTTTGCTGGGATTCAGCAGGAGCTGTTTCTGGTTATAAAAAACAGTTATTGGTGAAAACTGCCTGCACCCCAGAGCAATGATGAGACAGTGGAATTTATTCCATTGCATAGACCTGTTGATTAAAACCATCATTCATATCACTGAAAAATGAACAGCCGCAGAGACAAACTACCCTGGAGCTTGCTCTTTCATTCTATAGTAATCATTTCACACAACATAATTATCTTGAAAAGTTGCTGATGACAAGGCTAAAATACAAAAATATTCACGACTATCTCCATGAACAGTTTATTGATGTGCTTGCTAAATTTTCAGTACATACAGAGGTTGAGAGAGGTCTTTGCTTGTCTACATTAACATTTTCATTTGCTGTTCATAAGAAAATATGGGCTTGATGATGTTAATTGCAGCTCTTTCATCTTTCTGCTTCAAGCTGTATTATAACTGACCTAGCTTGACTCTGCAGTGCTAAAGGGATCCAGAACCAGGGGATACATCCTGTCTCCTGTCTTGTGTGATGTTCCTCAACATGCCCTCTGATCTGAGCTTCAAGGAAGCTAAGACACCACTGGCCAAGCTCTCCTGTCTAAAGGCAGTGCTGGGTAATCTGGGCAGAAAAAGGATGCAGAGATTTATTTTATTATAATTCTCCCGTGAATGGCACAGTCGCACATGGAAAGCAAAGCTTGTGAGAGGTTCCAGGGGCACTGAAAATGCCCACAATGTAGGTTGTAGCACAGCTGTGGGCAGCAGTTAAGGACTGAGTCATGAAGCACAGAGGCAGTTCTGTGGTTACAGTTATCAGCATAATGTTGTGGCACATCATCATGAACTGCCTGAACAGGCAGGGGAGGTTTGCTTTGAAGGAAATTCATGCAACAGAGAGCAGTTGAGTTACTCATTTTGGGTGCAGTGTAATTAATGAAAGCCATTCTGGGAAATGCCCAGGTCAGTTTCCCTTGGACACAAAGCACCAAAGTGCAAACCTGATGCACTGCAATTCAGAGAGATGCCAAGCCTTGCACCCAGATGGAAGGAGTCTTCTGTCCCTGTCTCTGCTGCACTTCCCACACAGCACTGTCAACTTCAGACACACTTCAGGAGGAGGAGTGGAGAGTATAAAAGGCTGAGGAGAGCTTCATCCTTACAAAAATGCTAGGGACAGGTAGATATGGCTCCAGCAGAGCTTTTCCTGGGAACACACCCACCAAGCAGCGAGGGACAGTGGCATCAGTGTGATTAAAGCCTCTCAGTGTGCTCCGCTTTACACTTCACTCTTCTCTCACATGGAGACCGGCAACACAGGAAGGGAGATAAAGAGGCTTTATTTCTGACAACAGCCCCTTGCTTTGCAGCAGCTTAGGAGCTGCACACTGGGCTTTCAGGAGTGGGATTTGTGCTCCTTGCAAGAAGGAGGCAGTGGAGCAATATGTTTTTAGGCAGAAGGTACCAAAACAGAATGAAAATATGTAAGCGTTTGTTATCTGAGGTTGTGAGCTGTATCTTGTAGATTCAGGGAAGCAGCTTGGCTGAATCCCTCTGGAGGCACCAAAGCCTGACTGGGAGCAGGGCCAGAAAAATCAGCACTTGGGAAAACACTGCTGAAAGATTACAATTCATCCATACAGGAGCAATTAGGATTTTCCCAGTGAAATTAATAAGTCCAGGCAAGTATATTTGGAAAGGCACATGATGCCTTCTGGAGGAGAAGGAAGTTGACCAGCTGGAGTGATGCCAGTGGAGGGCCACCAGGCTGGTTGTGGGCACTGACTGGCTACACCAGGGCTGTAGAGCCCAGAGAAGAGGGAATCTCCACCCTTGGAATACTGAGAAAGAGGATTTAAACCATGACCAAACCCTTAAAAAAACCCATCTACACCAGACTCTAATCTATCGCTGTCAGATAGGTCTCTAAACTGACACTTTCGGTGCTTGCAGAGAATGCTTCGGAAGGAGACACCAGAAATGAAGGTAATTCAAGTAAAACATTGGATCATCACAGGTGAAAAGGACACCTAACACACTTGAAACTGGCTGATGTTATTAAAAAGGTATTTTGTATGGAAGAATCCTCTGCAACTGCTTGTCCAAAGCAGGGTGTTTGTTTTACCTGCTCACTTCTCTGCAGGGTGCTTTCTTTGCTTTTCTGTGCAGATAAACCTCTAACAGAGACCACTAAATATTTCTGATCTATCCTGGTAACACAGAACTAGAGGATGTGTTGACAGGCAAAAACAATTTAATTGCTTACAAGCAATTAAAGTCAGCTTACATTTTTAAATCCTCATCCTCTGACCTTCAAGAAAAGTCTGGCTATGGTGAGCATAGAGAGCATATCCATCACTGTGCTGGGGAAAAAGAGATGGAAGCAAAAAAAACAGAGTGTCCATTTTGAAAATCAGCAGTTAATATTTTTTGCTCTGCATTTAATAAGATTCTGATTAAAGAAGATTTTCAGGGTTTCCCAAATAGAGTTTCTTCTCTGGCTTAAGTCAGTTTGGTATCTGTATGCTCAAGAAAAGCCCATGTGTTTAAGTCAGAAAATCTGTATTAATATTAATGTTGAACAGGAAAGGAATTTGGGAGTTGGACTATTTGGCAGTTCTAAGAACTGTACTCGAAGGTGTGCTTAAGCCAAGATATAACCCATTTTTGTCATCACCCAGCAGTTCCAAAGGACAGAAAGTAGTGATTCCACTGGCATTTTTCCAGCATGGGAAGGATGCAGCAAACATTGGGAGCTGACTGATTATCCCAGGGCACCTCCACCCTAATTGTCACTCCAACACAGAGCTCCCTGGTGGCCTCCATCAAGTCATTTCTCCTGTCTGACCTAATTTTCTCAGCTGCAGAAGCAGGATAATACTGACTCATATAGGATTTATGATGGGAAAAGGATTCATTTTATCTTATAAATCACAACTGAGAGATGGCAGGAGTTAAAGGCCCAGGGTGGCAGCAGTAGAGAAATGTGGGATCCTCTCGCATTAGGAATTTGATGTTTAATCATCTGGGGCTGACCCAGGGAGAGAAAGCAGCACTTGCATTTCTAAAGGGGAATAGTTGTTATGATGAATTACTCTGTACTTTATCTATATGTTTAATTTTATTTTTCTATTCATCCAACCAAGAGACTATGGAATAATCTGTGATTTTGTTAAATGAACAGATAAGATGGTGACTTTTGTACCTTTTTTTTCCATATAAATATGACCATTTTGTTCCACTTTGTAAACTGGCCACTGCTGACAGGGCTACATAAAACTTTGAGAATGTTTATGGCAGGGACTTATTCCACTGCTCAGGTTTCCCAAAAAAGACAGATATGCCAGATACACAAGATCACCCTAAAAATGTGGAAGACCTCCTGTCTGTAACCTTTCTGCTGCTCTCAAGACCTGTGCCAAGTCTCCTGGTTTTCTAGAGAGAATCATTAATGTTCTCCTGTCAAGTGAAACTTGATAAATCTCCACTGGGGGTCTCTGTTCTTCAGTTTCCAGGTTTCAATGCCAGCTCAATGCCATGAGACTGACTCGAAGTTCTTCAATGGGAAGGAGATCCGAGAGCCTCCACGAAGCACAGGAGGGCTGTGGGTAAAACTGTGCTGACTTCCCAAAGGGAGGTCCTGACCAACCATCCAGGTCAGGTGGTTTACAGAGAGCATTGGAAAATCCATTTTCCAGCACTATTTCATTTTCCCAACCAGTCCCCCTTTGGATTATTACCTGCTCACATGCAGGGAATACTTGATAGCCATGAACATGACCCTAAGAAATCACAGAATAGTTGAGGTTGGACAGGACCTCATGAGATGCCCTAGTCTAACTCACTTGGTCAAGCACAGTCAGCCAGAGCAGGTTGTCCAGCTCTGTATCCAGTTGGGTTTTGAATGTCTCTACACATGGAGAGCTTCCAAGACCCAGAGCATTGTTACTGTAAGTTGATCACAAAACTCCTGAGAATTGAACCAGCTCTGAGGAGACTGAACTTAGATGTCCAGCAAAGGTTCCTTCCAACCCAAACTGTTTTACAGAACCATGACAACCAGGAACATAATTCTGGCAAGATGCATTGTTGTGTTTGAGAAGAGCTTTCACAGCTGTAAGGAAACACTTGAAACACTGGCTCCTTGGCCCATGGATCAACCTAGAGCTGGAGTTCAGAGAAAGGGAAGAATGCAGATCTACAAGCCATTAGGGGACTGCAGAGGACGTTCCAGAGGAAGCCAGGGGTGAATGTCAGAACACTGGAGGCAGATTGAGCCTCTGGCTGCAGTGGGGATCAGCCTATGGCTCTGTCCTGAGGAACACTTCATGTCGAACTGGCCCTGGAGGCTGGCGGTTCATGTCAAGGTGCAGCTCAGGGCTGAGGAAGGAAGAAAGGCCAGAGGCACAAATAGGTTTTCAGAAGGCCAGGACCCAACAGAAGCTGTTTCTGCAAGCAATTGTGCTTCAGGAATAGCTGACCTTTTCAAGGATTTGAGACGCAGTACAGAAACATTCAAAGAATGTGCATATATACCATTAGAACATTGCTACAAGTCCCCAGTGGCTACAAAACCCACTGCCAACATCTAAGAGAAGACAAAAGATATCTATTTTTGGCAATGAATTAGTCAAGTTAATTAACACAGGACTTTGTCATAACTTAAGGGTCTGAAACTGACTGATAATATTTGTGAAGATTTCAACATTTTCTATAGACCATAACTTTTTTTTTTAAACCTCAAGAAATTATATGGAAGACATAAAAGAATATTTTAACTGAAAAGGTCAACGCTTGCAAGTCAACAAATGAATAATTTAAAGTTGTCTGTGGGATATAAGTTCGACCCTGTGATACTTGTGCCCTATAATGATGTGCTCACACACAATTTCAGGCACTGAGGGCTGTGTACCCTTAAACTTCTTGTGGTGCAGCTCTGTGACACATCCACACTGTCCACACATTATGCACCTCTCATTATTAGCTGCCTTTTTAATTTTCTCCTCTTTGCTCCTGCTCCACTCAATTAGCAGGCTGTGACTGAACAATGTTTAACAGCGATCAAGAAGCCTCAAGTGAAAGGAAATTTGCCTGTAGAAAAGAAAAATGGGAAGACTACCAGAACATCTAATGAGATATATACATAAATAGGTCAGTAGTTTATAGAATCACAAAGGAACATCCTTTGTAAAGGATTAAAAAAAAAAAAAAAAAGGAAAAAAAGGAAAGTAGTAGTTTTCTTCTTTGGATTCATGACCAGAATAATGAAGTGGTGTCAAACATCACAGGACATTTGGATGCATTCATTAATAAGCCACAGGGAGCTTTTCTAGGAGTCAGGTAGGACTAAGCTGCCAGATAATTAGTGGTGGAATAATTATTTTATTGCCATCAACTGTTGTTTCTGGTACCAAACAGAAAATTCAAAAAGCATTAGCTAGACGTTGTTTTCATTTCACTTCAAGAAGTCTGCAAGAGATACAAGATTTGTACTTAATGTACAAATTCTCCAGCCTTACTGAATGGGGCTCAAACCAGCATCTCAACTTTTCTAAAAATAAAAATTTTCAAGAAAGGAAGTGAAAAAAAGCAACTTCTCTTCTCCCTCACTCCTTCTTTCAATTTTTTCTCTTTTTAAGTCTAATTTTACCTCTTTTCATGTTGCTACTGAAAAAGAGAGAAAGGAAAACAAACACAAAGGGAATAAAGCAAAACTTAACTCTGTTCCTGCACTTGGGAACAAAACAATGCCCTGTGGTTTTAAACAACAATTTTCATTCAGTGAGGAACTGAATTTCCTGGTGATCTTTCATGCAGATATAAGGCTTTGGAGTAAGGATTGCAATCAAACAGAAGGGGAAAAGGAGATGCAGCTGTTTTGTGAGAGCTCCCACAGGCTGCTGGAGAGCCTGCAAAGAGCTGCTGACCACCAAAGAGCCTCTGAAGGCCCTCACTGCATTTACCTTTGAGCTCTCAAATCTCTACAACTCTCCTGAGTGCACTCCAAATCACAACAAATAAATTTATGCCTCCACTTGCCTCAGCAGAATAAACCCAAAGTGTAGGGAAGCCATTGTAAAGCTGACATCAAATTTAACAATATGGAAAAGATTTAATTTATTAACATTATGGAAATTATTTAATTTGTAAAATTAACATGTCCATGGTAATGGAGGCAGCAAAAGGAAGGCTAAATGACAACTGCACTGACCTCAAACCTGGATCCACAGCAAGTGTCTCAAAGCCCTGTGGTGCTCCTGTAAAACTTCCAAGTTTCCTGGAGGTCTGACTGCAAGGATGTGGTTTCTAGGAAAAACATTGCTTTTTATTGCTCCTTTAGTAGCACCAGGAACACAGAAAAAACCCAGGGCCTTAGGACCTGCTTGGAAAAAGGTTTAAGGTAAGGCTCTAATGATACAGAGTTTAAACAGCATTCACAAAATTTGAAAAAATATACAGCTCCCTGTAACAGGCATTTTGAGCCACGTGGTCAAATCAAGCCAGTGTTGACAGACACCAAGCCTCCAAACAAAGGAGTTGTTCCCTTTTCTGGTGGCCAGCAATTTTGGCAAGCCCCAATTAAAGGCTAATCTAGCTATTCTAATAGATCACTGTTCATATGGTTAAAGAATTATCAAGCCCAGAGTAAAAGTATCTGCATTTTCTCCCACAACAATGATTTCCAGCCATCCTGCAAGGAGAGTGAGCCCAGCAGTGAAGTGCTACAGCAGCACTGTCATCCCAAATCTCTGCTCCCCTGCACAGGTCTCCCTTTCCCTCTCAAGCAGCAGTTCTTGAATTCACCTGACCCCCAAAGATAGAACACTTGGTTTCTTTCTGCCTCTGCTAATACACTGATTAGTGAACAAAGCTGTAATCAGATGGATTCAAGCCTGCCATGACATCTCCAGCACACACCCTCCAGTCAAAATTCCAAATCACTCTGCTGAAAACAGCCATACACCTTCTGTGAGATGTCCAGGAGACCCAAGGGAATAACTCAATAACTCAGCTCACAAGGCACATGTATTCATTCAAATTTTTGCTCAACATGAGAAACAGCAAACTCCATGCACAAGTAGAGCATTAATAAGTAAAATCTTAAACAGGCTTGAAAAGAACAATCAACTCAATTGAAATGATGCAGCAGCCCAAGGGTTAATGCTGGTTAAGAAAGGATTCAGTGGAAACCCTTGGAAGAGTTAGGTTGGTAACTGTAGTGCAAACCCCAAACTGGTTGACAGCCAGCAGTGGAGCCAGTGGACATGTCACTGCTGTCCCATGGGTCACCTGCTGGCAAAATAGCTTTATGCTTCTGACTATGGTAATATAAAACTCAGGGCAAGCCTGAGCTCTTAACTGTTCCCAGATATTACAGTATGGAGACAGAAAAAAAAAAATCACTGCTTTTAAAGTGTTTTTTTGACCTGCACTAGCACCTTCTGTTTTAATATTTATTCATTGACTAGGAAGAACCTGAAGAACACTGAAGAGAGAAATCATTCCTTAAGAGAAAAAAATTACAAATAAAATAAATTCCTCAGTGGGTCTGGTAGCTGGTGGTTCACCTCTAAAAGCTAGGGGATTTCTGGGGAAGAAAAGAAGGGTGGAAATACTGATATCCCCTGTCTCAAGAGCTCTGGTGTCGGCGTGCTGGGGGAAGCAGCTGCTGCTGGTTCCAGTGCAGTCACTCAGGGCAGCGGGCCCCCCAAAATGAGGGGAGGTGTCACCCAGGGCAGCGGGCCCCCCAAAATGAGGGGAGGTGTCACCCAGGGCTGCGGTCCCCCCAAAATGAGGGGAGGTGTCACCCAGGGCTGCGGTCCCCCCAAAATGAGGGGGGGGGAGTTGTGTTCTTTTCCAGTCCCCGCTGCTGCAGCCCCGCTGGTGGCCAACAGGTGGCGTCACTGCACTCATGATAAATGGCATTTACTAGGAAAAGGTAAGTTCTGTATAATATTCCTTTCTTTTTAAGCCAAAAGCCCAAGTACTCCTACAATTTTTTTTTCCTTAGAAAAATGACCCCAGATCTGAGGTGAAATGTCGACCTTCCATGCACCCCAGGGAGGAACACACTTCCCTAGCTTCATCACCATGGGAGTGCAGTGAGGAAATAAATCCTCTAACCTGTCTCACCGACAGGCAAATGCCCAAACACCCGGGGCCAGCAAGGGAAGATTGGAACCAATGCCTCCACTCCCCTTCTCCTGCCTTTTGGGCTGACCTTTAGTCTCCAGTGTTTGGAGGAACGTGGAGGCTTTTCACGCTCTGTCAGCACACCGAACAAGCAGGGCGTGCAAACTCATTGTTTACAGAGGCAGTGCTTTTGAGTTTTTCCTTTCTGGCAGCAAAAAGGACCACGGACCTTTTTTGGCCAGGGCTGCAAGAGAACAGGAGGCTCAGGCTGCCAATCCAAAGGCTGGCAGGTATGGCCTCCTCAGCCTGCAGACAGGTGCTTGCTCTGCTCACACCTCAAGCTGGCGAGACACACCAGTCTGGCCAGGGCCACCCACCCCTGCTGATCCACGGGTGGGGAGGGCCAGTGCCACCCTCAGGCATGGCACCCACAGCTACTCGGTTTGCCACTCACTCTCTCTGCCAAGCCTGGCAGCAGGGCCAGGGCTGTGCTGTCCTCATCAATGGGGAGGGACTTGCATGCTTTCCCAGCCCAGTCAGCACCAAGCACAGGCATTTGCAGTCATGGCTCCTGTGCCAGGAATGGCAATGACACCTCTTTCTGCTAAATAAGCAGTGCAGGCAGCCCTTTTGCACCACAGACACTTTGCAAGCCATGTTCTTCCCCAGTCTTCTGGGCAAGAAGGGCTTAAAAATTTTTAAAAGCACTCAGTGAGTAAAATAAGCCCTCCAACCCACACAGTCCTGCTGCCTCTCACTGCTGCTGAGCCGCTGAAAAGCAAATTGGGTGTTACATCCCCTTGTCCACTCCAAAGAAAGCTCTGCATGTTTGTACACATGCTGGGTGGGGTGCATGAGGTGGTGTTGGGGTGCAGCTGACAGCAACGCCATCCCAAAAGCGCCCAGAGCTGTATGGCTGCGCTAGCACAGCACTATTGATCCACGAGATGGAATCTGCACATTCGCACGGAAGATGAACGAGAAGGACCAGTAAAACATGTGGGGGCCGTGCTGACAGCCAGTCCCACGCTCCCAGTGCCTTTCCACTGTGAACACAACTCCCACCTGCAACACAACTACACTTTCTTAGGGGGAGACCCTTTACATGGACCCACACCAAAAAGAAATACTAATTAAAAAATAGTATTTAAAGAGCAGGCTCTGATCCAAGGGTTTAATGGCGAACAGCAGCACTTCCACCATGACCAAGAAGGGAAAAAAGGCCTTGCCTGCAGCCTTGGTGAGAAAGCACAAGGAGAGCTGTCAGTACCCCTCCTGACCCACTTCGGGAGGCCAGCTGAGTCTTGATGCTGCAGCATTTACCTTTGCTGGTCTCTCTCCCAAGTCTACTGGGCTCTTCCCAATTCTGCAGAGGCTACAGCTGTAGCAGGGAGCCTTGCTCTGTGCCCTGCAGTCAGGGATAACTATGCCCCGTGCCATGGCACTGCTCTGCCTGCCTGCCAAATAGCAGAACCCTCCCTTAAATCTCTCGTGTCAATAAAAAAGAAAAAGCTCTTTCTCTAGCACCCAGCTTGTTTCTTGTCTCTGACGTGAGTGAACCCCCCTGGACTGGCACAGTCCCTAAGGCACAGTGCTCCCAGTGGGGCTTGATTTGCAGCACAACAAGAGCTGCTTACAAAGGGCAGGGCTCCCACTTCTGTGCCCACTTGGGTCCCTGCCCAGACTCACTGAAACCACCTGTGTTAGAGCAATAGGAGAGTGGCAAATTTAAGAGCCTCAGAGTGCCAAACAGATATGGGGATTATTTCAACTTCATGGTTTCCCAGTGCCACAGACACACTCCTTGAAGAAATCCCTTAAAACTGTCTGCTTCCAAATAACCTATATACATCACTGGCCCCAAAGACGACACATGATGAAATGGCCTTACAAAACAAATCCTTGCATTTCAGCCCAGCAGAGCATCCAAGTGCACAGCAAAGCCAAGACAAACACGACACTGCTTTGGCCTGGAAACGTACGTGGCTTGAAAATCCCCATTGTTGCTCTATCCCAGAAAATGATTCATCCTCCCCACGGGGTTGTGCTTTGCCTCCGCACATTTCGCAAGGCTCCTGCCTTTATAACAGCGTGGTGCACGCGCTGGGTCCTGGCAGATTCCTCGGCTCGCTTGAGAGGGAGGAGGCATAGCTAAGCCTCCTAATGATGATTTTCCTCCTGCAGCATTTCTTCCTGCTGGCCATAGACTTCCTGCTTGCCATGACCCTTTCCTGCTTCTTTTATGCCTTCGCGTGCATTTCCATCGCCTTTCTGACCTGCTGCATTATCATCTTCTCCTTCAGCACCGTGGAGAGGAATGCTGATGGGAAAGGTAGAGCAATTGTAATTCTTGTGTCCAACAGTTCCATTGGGAGGATGTTTGCAAGGAACCTGGATAAAGCAGGTTTCGGGGTGTCTGCTGCACAATGGCCTGCTCAAGAGAAGAGGACAGTGACAGAAGAGTGCTCATCAAATAAGGAGGTAGCCCAGCTCCACCTGACTGAAGATGAGTATCAGAAGACAGTGAAAACCTTCATAGAAAGCCACTTATCCCTGAAAGGTAACTTTTAGGGCAAACTTGTGGATTGTGCCTACTGTAGAAATGAAAATGCACAAGATTGTGAGATTATAGTTCAGCAAATGAGGAAGGCAAGAATGTTTTAGAAAATGGTAATAACTCTCTAACTGCACTGCGTTTTGTTGTGCAAAACAAAAATTTTGCTTTTTCCAGGGGAAAGAGCCTGCTTTGGTGGCTGTGAAAGGCCCCAGTAGACCCCAGTCCCCGGAGGAAGGCAAGGTAGGCCAAGGAAGGAAGGGGAGAAGGTCCTATGAAGGCAGAGGGCTGGACTTGCCCTGAGAAGAAAACAGAGAGATGAACAAGGGGGAGCAATGCCCAGACAGTGACCTGAGGTGAAAGAATGTGTCCGATTTTTAACCTCTTCCAGATTAAAAAAACCCAACCGAGTTCTCTCTTGACTTCTTGGCTGCCTTGGGATTCATAAGAGCCAGGTCAGAGCTTTGTGTGGCAGGCTGGGACAGTGTCTCTGAACCACACTGCCATTGTTTCTGTGGGAATGCAGGACCGAAAGCAGCCTGCAGAGCTCATCTGGGACAGCACGGGGCACATGTCCTACTGAGGAGATGGATGTAAGCACTGCAGGGGAATCTCCCTGGCTCTTTCTAGGTGAAGGGTGCCAGTGGGAAAACTGGCTTATGCCCTGCTGAGTAACCCCTGCTATCCTGGAGTCTGTGTCCCCACAGTCATAATTTTACACCTCTTGGGAGTGACAGAAAATTCAGCCTCAGCCCTCAGGGCTGTAACCTCGTTGCCTTCAGGGCTACGGGGTTACAAGGGAACAGGCCAACCCCTCTCCTCCACTGTGAACCTACCTAAGGGCCCTGTGAGCTGCAAAGCTCTCTCTGCTTGCCCATACTGCCTCCTTCCTTCTCCATCTTCTCTGTCCCTCTCCTCCTTGCTCTTCTCTGTGGTTTCTCTGAGACTCCCTTTGACATCTCCCCAGGGCAGCCTCTCTGCTTGCTCACACTCAGCTGAGATCTCAGAGAGCATCCACATCTCCCCAGGACAAGTAAGACCCTTTGCACTGCTGCCCAGCACTGAAAGTTGTCTTTGTGCTCCCAGGTCCTGCAGAGGAAGGACATTTTGGAAGTCAGAGCACGCAGCACGAAGCCTCCCATACTGCAGACACTCTTCAGAGAGGTGGTAGGGAACCCTAGCCAGCACCCACTGCTGGCTGGACACAGTTCTCTCACATTGCTCTTCTCCTCAGAAGCATCCAGCAGACCAGCAGTGCCTGTGCAACTCTGCATGGCCCAAGATACTTCCCCCAATTCACTGCCTGCCCACAGGCTCCAGAAATGGGCCCCTGCACACCAGCAGTGGGTTTCAGACTGAATGCTCAGCTGCCTGCATGAGCATTTAGGCTCATTTACCCTGGGAAAATTAGTCTGGTGAAACTTTCCTGTGTGAACAAGGCCTAAAAGCTCCCCAAGCTGAGTAACAGCATAATCCTGCTCTGGAAATGAACAGAGGCTTTCTTAACCAGCAATGATCTGTGGGAGCTGGTGATTTCTGTGGGCCTGTGCTGTTCTGATTAAATGAAACTCTGGCACAGTGACACCTGTCTTTTTTTGCACTTGACTAGTTTGGTTCCCCTGCTAGTTAAAGGCTTTTGCAGGGGTCATGTTTTTTTGACAGGGTGATCTGTTGTAGGATCCGTGAGGTTTTACATTTAGGATTTCCTGCATAATATTCACATCACAGACGTGGATGTTGAAATGTATTTCCCAAGTGCTGACCCAATTGCATGGCAGATCAAAGCAGTATGTTGGGAAGGGAAAAAAAAGAAAAATAAAAGAAAAATAAAAAGAGAAAGAAAACCTCAGTTTTCTTAGATTTCCTTATTAACAGTTTCAAGTGAGTGCTGGTATCCATTCTGCAAAATTTACTGTAATATTTTTAGCATGGGTAAGGTGAACATGAACACTCACCACCAACTGACTGATAAATGAAAGAATTTAAAGCAAATGAAAAGCCTGCATTGGTGGGTCCCCACATGCAGTTTGGTCAGCAGGATCTGAACAAGGGCAGGAGAAGAGTTTGTGCTGTAGGGCAGAACCATTACACAACCTTCTCAATTTAAAAACTTCTTTTATGCACTTTGTATATGCAATTTTTAGTTTCTAAAGAAAGGAACTCTACTAGTTTTTAGGGGGTTTGTTTTTGGGCTTTTTAAAATTATTTGTCCCCATAGGACATTTTTACCATTATATCTTTGCTATTGTAAATAAAAAGATGCTTGTTCTATATAATCAAATCTTTTGAAATTCATCCTCAATGCCTTTTAAAGTAACACAGTGAAGGCAGAACCCCTCAGTCAAGGTTCCTTCTAGAATTAAAATACTTATGGCAGCTAAAATAATCTGGCTTTCATTCTAGTACAGGCCCAGCAACCCAAATTTTCAGGAAGGCTATCACCTTTATTTTGCAGTGACTGTACAAATTATTGAGGTGCTATCAGGCCTAAGGAGAATGTAACAAAGGTATAGAGAAATGCAAGTCAGCCAAACCCCCTTCCAAATTCTTCCTTTGCTGTGTGATAGCTTAACTTGGTTCATAAAAAGCCTTTAGTTCTTTGGGCTTTTAGCCTTTGGTGCCTTTAGATCAGATATTTCAACTTTCTCTGTGACCAAGAGGTCAAAGAAACAGAGGGAAAAAAGATGAGAGAAGGAGTTTTATTGCTCACCTCCAGTAGCTGAGCTTGTACTATCAGATATTGCAAGAGCTCTTGGCATCACGTCCAAGTCCTCTGTGATCAAGCTCCTTGAGAAACTGCTGTGCCGTGTTGCTCTTTGGGCAGGTTGCCTGGAAATGCTGGCAATTGCTTCACGATTTTCAGGACTGACTGCAGGGAGGGTGGGGTAGGGCAAGCAGGAAAAAACCGTAGAGATGGGCAAGACCCAACAGACAGCAACCTGACCTGACTGAAAAAGAGTTCAGGCAACCAGGTGCTCATCTGGTTAACTGCTGGAGCCTCTGCTGTCACAGTACCTTGGGGCTCACCTGATCACACACACAACAGTCACGGGGCTAAGCAAACCAGCACTGACTGTGCCAGAGGATCACACAATGGTTTGGGTTGGGAGAGGCCTTAAAGGCCACCTTAGTCCAACCCCAATGCCATGGGCAGGGACGCCTTCCACTAGACCTGGCTGCTGAAAGCTCCATCCAGCCTGGCCTCAAACGCTTCCAGGGATGAGGCATCTTCTGTAATTCCTCAGGTTCCCACAGGAGAGATGATCCTTGATATGAGCAATGCCTCACACAGCACAATCTCCCTTTCTTCATTCAGATCTTTGCTATGCTGAAGTTGCTTGCAAGAGTCCTGTTGGTTTTCATTGGGTCAGGGTTTCATTTCTTGTACCTGAATGTCAGATAAGACATGACAACTGCTGGACTCTTTGGTATCTTCCCTCTGTCCCCATCTCTCAAACAGGAAGGACAAGAACTTTTACACAAGCAGAGAGCACTATTAATTTGCATAAGTTATTTAATTCCCAAATAATGTTATGCTTGAAACACTCTCTCACCACCACGCTTCACCATGGTGTTTCAGAGCAGCTGGAAGTGCACATTTCCAAGCCTTGTTCTGCAGGCTCCAAAGGGCCTGGAGAGAGCTCCCTATGCAGATAGCTAGGCCAGTGGGAGATACTGGAATGTCATCCTTGGCCATCTCTCCTTATCTCCATGTTGCTGTTGGCAAAGTGGCTCTCATGACCTCTCCCTAAGTCAGTGCAGGCAAGATCACCTTATCATTTGATCAATTTAATCAAATTGATGTGTTTAGTCAAGTAAATCCAGCTGATTAGTTTCTTGGGTGCACCATGGGGCACTCCTGCAATCTCTGTGAGCAGAGCTGTGAGGGCAGTCATGCCAGCCTGGGCAGGTACAGCTAATCCTGGGCAAGGAAGGGTGCCCAAGCTGCCGCGGCTTGCTCAAGGCTGTGTACTGAGATGCTGGCAGAGCTGTACAGAGCACTGAGGCATTGAGGCTTCCAGCAGCCCTGTGGCTCCTTGGATGGTGTCCACCTCTTCCAAAGGTCAGGCTGCTTTTGCAGTTCTGCTGTGCAGCAGGCAGCAGTGGTAGATGCTCTCCTGGTACTTCCCTTTGCCTTGCACCTCTCTTTCAGCATCCCCAGACTTCAGTTTTCCATACAGTTTAGTCCAGGAAGACATTCTTGGGACAGAGATCCAGAAAGGAGGACCCTACAGTGAGCCTGAACAGGAGACAGAGACATTGGAATTGGTGCCTTGTGGGGTGGACACACTGTAGAAACTCTTTTGCTTCCTAAGGATGGCAATGTGGTTAACCAGGTTATTTTATTAGGTGACCCTTACTCACTTTCCATGCTATGCTTACCTTAGGATAAAGGCAAGGATACAGCCATTAGGATATCCTTACCTTAGGATGCAGCCATTGCTAAAGTCAGAGCAGAGGGAAAGTTCAGCTTTCTGTTGGAACAGCATAGCTTAGTGCATGGCACGAGCAGCCATTCCCACCAGCTGCAGAGATGGACTGAACAGATGCAATAATCATTGACTGCAATAAACTACAAGGGAGTAGGGATGAGTAAAGCAAACAAAATCATATACTCATGCAATTTTAAAGAGTACTGCATTATTTAACTTCACTCAGCTACAACAACTGCAGGCCACCTTTTGCAGCTATGCTTTTGTGCCTTTAATGGGGGTTATCCAGAACTCTTTGAAAAACTGGTTTGCAATTATATTGCCTTCCTGTCTCTTAGGGATTTATCAAAACGAGAGAAGCACTTTGATACAGCAGCATCAGGGCTATGAAACAACCCAGAGAGAGGAACTAGATCTCATTCTGAAACTATAGGCTGGGAGAACTTATTTATTTTAAGATGAAGGGGAGCTCCCCACTCAAAGCTTCTTTTTAAAAATAAGGATCTATGCATCTTCTAGAGTCAATTTTTCTTTTTCCAAATGAAGCCCTGCATCCAGAACCTACATTTCATGGGAGGCCAGTTTTCACTTCCTTAAAATGATTTTGTCATTCTCTTGTTTCGACAGAGAACTTGTCTGCCAAGAGCTGAGCATGCAGGACATACACAGAACCTCACGATTAAAGTGTTACACAATCCAGAAAAGCTGCAGCAACACTTCTCCTCCATCCCCATCCCTCACTCATTGCCACTGGGGAGGGCCCATTTGGCTTCTAAAGCTCCATCCCAAAGCTTTGATTTTTGCTTGTTTGTTTTTGCTGGAGGATCACTGCTTGCAAACCAAGATCTTTAAGCAATAATTAAAAATGCATGTAGGTCTGCCCTATGTTAAAAAGAGAGTTATTTATCTGGATGCATTCAGAACACATTGCCATGCTCACTGCTAATACCAGCCATGAGTACAGCATGGAAAGAGGAGGAGGTGAAAGAGCCATGTGCTGCCAAGGCCTTTTTTATCTTTCTTCCAAATCTTCTGTTTACAGACAGGAACAGAAATGGATCATTTCTCAAAAAGAAACTAAACAAAGCCCAGGCAGTTTGATACTTATGTTATACTGGCTCCTAAATTCTGCCAGAAGCCATTTTTAGCATTCTAAAACAGTATCCTCATCACACTGCCCCCGCTTAACTCATGTGAATTTTAGTCCTAAACCATAAGTTTATCTTATAACAACCCCTAGGCAAGAGTTTGATTTCCAAGCTGCATCAATCATTAAACCACACAAGACTGAAAAGTATTTTTAGAGATTGTGTTGATCACTTATTTCAAGAATGACACATCTTAGCTATAGATATCTTTCTAACATTTTCATGCAACTGCAGTAGCAGGATTAGAGATGCAAAGTAAAATAAACCCAAAAGTATTGGGAAGCTATTTGTTTACCACTTATGCATGATGCTAAACTAACCTCTGATTCTGGAAGTCATTTGGAATAATCACAGGGGTAACATAACCTTTACACTAATTAAAAAACTTCCCAGACAAGAGCTTAGCTTTGCACCAGTTTAGAGATACTTTCATTAACCAGAGCTGAGCAGCTTCTGACCAGAAAATATTTTTGAAAAATACCAGGATTAAAGCCCAAAGAGTTCTCCAAATCAAAACAATGCTTTGCTTTATTTTTTTCAGAAAGTGTGTCTGCACTTGTATTTTTTTTGCTCCAGCTCTTACCTCAGTCCTTCAGAAAAGTTTCCTAGAGGTCAGTTTTAACAGGGAATGGTAACCAAGTGAGAGAAAATATTTCTGTTGCTCTGCTTTCCCATATTACAGTGTTTGGAGATGGAAACTGCTGAACAGTTCTAACATATATGCTTAGAGACTTGATTTGAATTATGTGGTAAAACTGAATATGCACAAAAATTGAACACTTCTGTATATGAGAATTAAATACTTCCCTGATACAAATAAATTACCTACAATTACAGAGCTTCTGAGTAGATTATTTATTTTAAATCTACTCTTTTCATATTTGCCATTTAACAAACTGTTTTCCCAACACTTATGCTGCAAACTCCAAGGTAACACACAAGGATTGTGTGGCTTTTTCAGTAGGAAAAGGGGGGCAAGAGCAAACTCTTGTACAGAGTTCTCCTTGCAGCAGGACAGAGGACTTGGCCAGGTCTATGGTCAGTTCAGCCCCTGAAGCTTTATTTTGGACTACACCATTTCTCTGTTTTCCTGGGGAGGTCCTGAGGGGAAAAGTCTGGCAGGTACTGCCCTTTGGCACTAAAGCTCTTAAAAATCCCAGCACAGAGCTGAATTTCACCCCTTGGTCAGCTGACTTAGTAATACTGACTTCAAAAAAATGGCCTAAGTTTAGACCAGGCAACCAGCTGCCATCAGAGAGTTAAAAATCAACCTGTTTTTCACATCTATTGAATTATAAATGCACGTGGTGAAAACATTTTAGGCCCTTCATTATCATTAGTCAAATAAGTTGTTCTGACTATGCTGTCAAAAAGAAGGAGTACCTTCTTTCTGTTCTTAAGTGCTTTTTCCTGGTTTCTAGAACTACATTTTTTCTAAAGTATTCACTGCTCTGGTTTGGTCAAATAGCTTGAAATCTATAAGTTGTCTGATAAGAAATTACCCTGCCAGGCAGCATTCATTTCTAACCCCTGACTGGATGTAACTTTTTAAACTAACAGACTGAGGCACAACCAACAGTTATTTTCAATAATGAATAGTATTCATATTTCCTCATATAAAAATGTTTATCACCAGAGAAGCATTCCCAGTGGTTACTGCAGACATTTACACCTGTATGTGTCTATCTGCCACAACACCTGACTGCTTCTCCCATAGGCTTTTCCCTCTAGGTCTCAGCATTAGTGTTTAAATTCCATTCTGCCTTGTTCTCGATGTGGAAACATAACAAACACCACAGAAGTCCATTTAAACCTTAGAGCAGTGCCAAAATCCATTAGCCCAGAAAGTTTTTGATTTTTCTTATCCTGTTCTGGATTTGAACAGCTCTCTTCCTGTAAGAGTCCAAGTGCCTGTCCTTCATTACAGCTTTATTTTCCCCACGCCCATTTTAAGTGGTCATCATTAAATTAACTGAGATGTCACCAATCTAAAGCTAAAACTCCTTTCAGGTTACTTGCCTTCCTCTCCTTCGTTTGGCCACCATTGTGGTTTCATATTAAATATACTAAAAATGCATTTTCTCTCTTTTGTTGCTACCCAAGACTTGCACAAAATCAGGAAAGCTTTTAGTCCTCATCAGAGATTTGAATTTCCATCCTGTTTTAAATTATGGAGAGCACATTTTCCAATGAATAAACACACTGATGGAAAATTCCCGAGCAGTTCCCATAACCATACATACAACATTAACTAATTTACCAGGTATCAAACTGCAAAGGGAGGGACCAGGTCCTTCTTTATCCATCCATTCAAGAACAGCAGACTCCAGAGTTATTTATATAAGGTCCAGAAAATAGAAGTACAGGCAGAAATATGAGAATAAATCACAACCTTAAAAAAAAAGTCTATAATAATGTAACAGAAGCAAAGTCCCCAAATGTTTGGATGCCAGAAAAAGAGGTGACAGGAAGAATGCTCCTATCATCCATTTGCTCTCTTTAGACCTCTCCAGCAGATTTTTTATTCATGCCACCAGCTCCAGGGCACAGATCATGTCTGTCTGCGTCAGTCATGTGGATACTGATGCAAAACAGGTCGATGCATTGACTCTGCTACTCAGACAGGGGAGCAGGTAAAAGGAGACTTTGTCTCTTAGCTCTGTTTTTCTGAGAAGCAGAGAGGCAAAGTGCTGAGAAGGACAATTCTTGGCCAGAAAAAAGTCACCTGGAGTTTTCTTGGGCTCTTGCTAGGACACCAGGGAGGTATTTTCCATCATACCTTGTTCTGGCTCTCTCTAACCAAGGCCAGACTTCTTTCCTCAAGCAGGAAGTCACCATCTCCTCCAATAGCACCTTTCCCCTCTCCCATGGAGGCACTGTCTGGACACAATCCAGAGCAGCCACCAGGTTTTAAGGAAACAAGGCTCCTAGGCAGACACTGCATTCTTACAGGTCAGAGCCCTTTGGCACCCTACTTTGAAGTTACACAATCAAACTTGATAAAAATCCCCTCTCAAAGGTTATTCACTACAGCACAGACAGAAAGGTCCCAGTTCTAATACATTTGTTCTCCATTTTGTACCTGAATATGCCCCCATGTGATATTTGGACATAATGGCTTGGCATTACAAAGGGAATAAGTGCCTTAAAGAGGACAGGTCTCATTCAGTGATGGTTTCTAATAAATATCATTTGATTTTTCCTCAAGCATATTTCTTGGAAAATACTTCCCTTGCTTTGCTTCTGAGAAAAGCAATTTGTTAACATTTGTCTGATCATAAAATTGATTTGACCTTCTGCAAATAATCTGACTTTCCAGAGGGTTGCTGAACTTTCTGAAGTGCACTAGGTTGTTCATAGAACACAGCTTTCTCCTGTTCATCCTGGACAGCTTCTTTATATAACTGATGAAAACACTTCCAAAGCTTTTGTAAAAGTAACTTTAAGGAACTGATTAAAAAAATAAAGATTTGAAATTCCAAATGAATATGTAATTACACTTTTCAGTGGACACAAGGAGGAATAACTACCTTTGAAGCAGCTCTAATGCTGTGAGCCTTGCACACTATGATCCCCTCCTCCCCAGCATAGATCACTGCTATTGAGCTCATTACCTTCAGGTTTTTAATTAGTTGCAAGTGGCAAGATTTCACCTGTATCCCTATATCTTTGGAGAAACATCACCACGTAACTCAAGAATGAGCTGGGTGAGTTAACTTAGCTCATACCCTGTTGATTTGGGGGATTTGTTGATTTGCTCTTCCAGGCATGTATGGGAAGATGAGGAAGCCGTCGATCCTGATATGGGATGAAGAGGCACCAGACACAGACAGGCTACCTGAGAGAAAAACCTCCTGTGAGGGGAAGAAGGCTTTCAAGGCTCCACGCAGGAACTGCTTATTGCAGGCAGGTACATATTGCATTTCTCTGGCAATGTCTAGATGAGGGGCAAAATGTCTTTAAAATGTTGCAGCCAATACAGGGTTTTTTTCCTAACATTCTTTCCAAAATTTCAAGAGCAAAGCCCTTGTTTGTGACCACTCCTCACCAGGGCTGGTCATAGACAGCTTAAAATGTGGGTTTAAAGGTTTTAGCTAATATTCTGGAAAACTCTTGCTCTCTCAGACTGGACTTTTAAACAAGACTAGCTGGGTAGGACAGAGCCAAGGTGTAAAATCAGCTCTGCAAAGCTCCCACTGTCCCAGGGACCACCTGAGTTCCTTCCTCCTGACATGGAATATAAAACCCCCATGGCTCCCACCAGCAAAATGCAGTTCAGTAACTTGCAGCACTGGGCCTTCATCAGATGGCAGAAATTCTCCTCCTGATTTGTTCTTCCCATGGAAAACACTGCTGCTTTAGCATCCACTTGGAAGAGGTGTGTTGTCAGGGCTAGTTGTATGTAGGAAGGAAGACTTCCTGATTAGAAATAACCCTCTAATTAAAGCATGGCTTTATTTTATTTACATGTTACATTCATTTTTAGTTACTTATTCAATTATAAATTACAAACAATAATATTTAGTTTCAATTGCATGTGAAATCTTCTCTGCGAGCCTGTCACCATTTGAAGGTGTTCTCTGGGCTTGTAAGAACCTCCACAGTGGCAGGTTCTGGCCCCAGGGAAGGGATGCCTTTGGATGTGGTGTCCCAAAGCACTTAGCAAAAAAGCAATGACAAAAAAAGGTAAGATCAGGCAGCTAAGCACTCCTTCATGAAACAGCAGGAAAAAGTAGGCATTTCCTCTTTTCCCAAGTGGTAAGTATTACATAAGGAATAGATCCCAGAAAGATGAGGTAAACAATCAAAAAATCTCTCCCAGCTTCCTGATTCTCCCCCTCTATCCTTACTCACCACAAGTCCCTTTGGATCCTGGGCAGCCAGCGCTGGGAGGTGCAGCACTGATGGTCACTCCTGCTGCTGGCTTCCATGACTCTGGTCACATTTGAGGGGCACATTTGCACAGTGTGGAGGGAGCACAGACTGTGAGCAGCCCCTTCCCCACAGCCTGGTGCAAAGGGCAGTAGTGGGACAGGGAGCAGTACCTCCAGGCTGTTCACTCTGGGAATCCAAACCCCATAAAGGCTGTGCTGAAGATGCTTTTTTTTTTTTCCTGACACATTAATGTTGTCTTTTGCTGTTGAGTGGTTGAAACAGCATCACTTTTCTATTTGCAGCTCTCTACTTCACAGTCCTCTTTCACCCACTGAACTGTGTCCTGACTCTCCTGAAGAGAAGCTCACGGCTGCTTGTGCCTCTGCTGAAGTCCAAAAACTGACAGGTGAGGCAGCACCCTCACAGCTCAGTTACCTTCCAGAGGTAACCTCCTGCACCAGCAGCTCTTACCTCTGCTGGGACAGGGAAGGGGGACTCAGGTGGTAGGGAAAAGGCTGGGAGAGCAGCCTGAGAGCAGCCTCCTGCAGCACTCTGGCACCTGAAGGCTGCTGTCTTTCTGAGTCCAGCCCAGGGCACAGCAATAGATTCAAATCAGTAGCAAAAAAAGCCCAGCCAGCTGAGTCTCCAGCATCTCAATGGATTTTAAGATGCACTGTAGTTGCTCTTAAAGGGCAAACTCCAAAATATTGTGTCTCTTGTTCATTGCTGGATCATATCTCGCCAGTTCCTATATTCTCACTGCTGCAGGCTCTGAAGGCTCTTGAATTACTTTTATTCCAACACATGAGAGCAACTATGAGAGCAACTGAAATGGTGTTCCCCAACATCCTTGCTTGAGAGGAAGCACGCAGAGCACTCTATGATTCTCTGGTCCAGGCTTTAGGACAAGAGAGAAAACTGAAAAAAAAGCCCTTAAAAAAATAAGCTAAAAGCCAGACAGTTTATGAGATGACCTGCCAGTGTCCCCACTGGTCAGTCTAATCTTTTCTTGCTAAAGGCAAGAGGATCCCTGGCTCTCCATGCAACACTACTGCAGGTGACTGGTTCTCAGCAGCATCTTTAACCTTTCTGAGTGTTGGATCAGGACCATAAAAGCAAGCTCTGGATGCTGCATGGATCCAGAGGTGGATACAGCCTGTTAGCCCCTGCAGCAGCTGGGACAAGGCAAGACATGCAGCCAAACAGCAGCAGGAATGAATTCAGTGAAATGAGTGAACAGCACTGAAGAGCTAAAATTCTCCCTCTGTCTTTCAGGCAGGAAGGAAACCCATGGAGCACTACCCATTAATACTGTCACACCACCATGAAAAAAAGGAGCATAGCTGGGATCAGAAGTGACAAACTCCTGGCAGCAGGGGATTATGAGCAGTGACTTCAATTGCAAGACAAAGAAAAACTGTGGATGAAGACAGAAAACATCTTCAGAACCAAGGCACAGGTCTCCAGCTCCCTTGCAAGTCTAATCTGTAAGGAAGAGAACACCGAGACACTGAAATTTTGGGTTGTTCATTACAATGCTGTACTGTGCACACTGGGAATGCACAGAGGAAAAAACATCTGAGGTGAAAGGAAATAAAGGAAGATCTCTGCTGGGAAGCAAAATGCTAGGGCTTGGTTTTCATTATCTAAAGCCACAACTCAGAACTGCCTGACTGATGATAAGAGATGTCACCCACCTAGGGAGCTGGATCCAGGGAGGAAAAGGAAAGCTTTCAAAACAGCTTCTGTAAGACATTAAACCAGCTTAATATCAAATCAGACTGAAAACAAACATTTTAATTCTGTGACATCAAAGCACTGAGAGAGAACGTGCTAAAGCAGAAAATTCCTGAATTAAAATCTTGAGGTTTTAGTCTTTACACATTTGGCAAACAACCAGCTACATGCATAATGCCAAAGCCATATATTCTGGGGAATGTCCCAGGAAATGTTTCCTTTAGTCAGAACCCTGCTTAGAGCCAGTGTTGTCAACTCCCTCAGTGCAAAATCCCCTTCTGTGCACATAACACTGTACAATTTCAGCTGATTATCACTATTTTCTCCTCCAAAACATGGCAGGGGACACGTGTGAGCTGCTGCATGGCTCTTACTTCTCTCCCTAAGTGACCTTCAAGTAAAGGATGCTGCCTGCTTGTATACACTGTAGTATTCAGTGAAATTAGACACATTATGTGAGCAAATCTCCTGAAGACCTCAGTAGAAGTTTTGCTGGCCTGAGGACTTGGGAATGGCCTACATTTGTTTATAAAGCTTTGCAGTCCATTGGGATACAGGAAACTACTGTGTGCAAGCATAAAATTATGACCGTGAGGCAATACCACCATGAGAGAAATTATAATATAACTGCACTTAAAAGTATGTTTAACACAAATTAGTTATATCAAACTAACACTGAAGTTACAGACTGCTGAAGCTGACTAAGGGATCTGAATGCCAAGATGCTTTTAATTTGAGTGGGTATGAGGCATTTGAATTCCTTATATAGTGTTGAATGTTTCATCACTGACATATAACACAAAAAAAAATTGAAGCAAGTGGCTCTTCAAGCCTACAAACCTGGCCAAAAGATTCTGGCAACATCTTTTTAGACACATCTCCCCAAACATAGAGCCATTAAAATTAGAGATTCAGAAATTCCTGGAAATATTCCAAGTCTTGATTAAGTTTTTCAGAAAAAAAACCCAGCAATTCCAACATGTTTTTCAATAGATCACTTTGATCCATTTAATAAAAATGTAATTGGGCTATAAGAGTCTGCTTAAAGAAAAACAGCTTTAGCACCAAATCCCATGTCCTGCAACTCAGAACAGAAACAACTGATCATCCAAGATCTGTTCTTTCACCTCAATCTCAACTGCAACATTTCCATTTTTTCAACCTTTTTAAGAAAAGCATGGAATTGAATTTTAAATAGAACAGATTTTCCTGAGCAACACTGTAAAATTATTTCCCAACAGAACCAAAATGTTAGTGGTGATGGAGAAGCAGAGGGAAGCTGGTTACATGAACACATCCTTTTAGCATTTTAGATTATGTTAATAACTAATCTACAAGCCAATATTATTCCTTTATAGATGTCTACATGCCTGTCAAAAGATACTAAGAGAGCATCCCCGTGGGTTAAATGCTCTCATTGTCACTCCATTAGTAGCAGTCTCTCTCTATTTTGGGGGCACTTTTCTCCTGACTTTCCTCTCCTGAGCAGGGGTCAGCCACAGAAAAAGCTCCACTGAAGCCAGAGGAGGCACTACCCACCTCCACAGTGGATACTGGGAGGTGTTTCAGACAGCCTGAGGTGAGAAATTTCCCTTCATGTGTTTATTGTATTCAGGGAAAAACATTCAGGGGAGGACAAAGAGGGAGGAGAAGGCAGGGAAGCAAAATAATGATTAGTGTAATGGGATTTGCTATTCTTGTTAATAGTTTAATCAATATAAACATATACAGAACCCTCTTACGTGCTTGCTGTGCTCAAGTGTCTCTATATTTAGCTCAACACTCTTAAGCCATGGTTAGTATCACCTGCACCTCTACTGCTCACTTCCACAACAAAGAAAAGGCAGGACTGGGATTTCTGAGTCTAAAACTCAGCCATGCACAAGTGATGGTGCCATGATGTGTCCTGGCTGTGCTGGATACTCCAGACACCCTATGGAGGTGACAAGTCACAGGACAGGTGGGACTTGCTCAAGATGAGCAAGATAATCTTATGGGTGCTGTGCTCCAAGGTGCTGCTTGCACCAGACTTGCAGGCACAGCCACACATGCATCTCACCTGCACCGGAGACAGCCCAACACTTCCAAGGCTTTGCAGATCCCACACACTTGGATGCTGTGCTTGTCACGCAGTTTTTCCTTGGAGGAATAACTTAGCAGCAGCCCCTGACTTGGGAGTTCATCAATGAGATGCTGAAGAGATGCAGAAGACAGGAAGGCACCCAGTCACAGAGAGATGGGGCAGAGCTGGTCCCAGCAGCCATGGAAGTCACTGCAGTGAGGTTGGTGGTGCTCCCCAGATTCACTGAGTTTTGCCCTAGAGCAGCTGTATTTGCTATTTCATATCATGTCACTTATGGAATTTTACTGGTGTCATCCCACAGGACACAGCATGTGTTCTAAGGAGCCACAGGCCTTCCTTACAATCCTTTACCTTGATTTTAGGCAGAGAGAGAGAAAGTTTGCCTTAACTTTTGCTTTCATCTCTCTAAATACATAGTGCCAAAAGCATATATAAACATCCTACTGGTGTATCAGTATAAAGCTCATTTAAAAGGCTTAAAACTGACTTTGAAATAAGCTGAGACAATCTCCAAATTGACAAGTGCAAGGCAGGAGGGAAATAATCTCTACTAAAGGCAGATTTCCCTGCGGAACAGCTTTCCCCACTGCCAAGCTCAAAGGGAGGGGGCACTCCCCCATCCAAAAGCTGTCCCCACAACCTCACGAGAGGGAAGTTGTGCCATTTATAGCTGCTCATCTGTCAGCAGACACATCACTGAAACAGTGACTGCCATAGGCAGCATCCGTCCGAGGAGCCTGGACTCCATGTCCCAGAGCACAGGAACTCGGAAACGTGAAGTCACAAGATTAGTTTGCTATAATGTGTCTAATTTATTTTGGCATTCCCTGGAGATGAAAAAAAAAATAGCAAAAAATAACTATGGGCAATGTTGTTTTATCAGCTCTGAGAAGCATGAAAAACCACAACTGCAAGAAACAATGTCTTATGGGTAGGTGAGTGATTTTGGCCTTTTAAATATATTTTTTTAATAAGAAAGAACACACAAGTTTCCATTGTGCCACTTGGATGCACTTTGCACTGCACTGTGTCACAGGTCAGCTCATGCCCAAGGCAAAGCCTGAAATACCATTCCCCACCGGAGTGCCAAGATTGTCACCACACAAACACATTCAAACAGATGCAAATACTGATAACTCAGCAATGCAGGAAAAGTTCTGTGCTTCCAAGGAGAAGTTGAATTACAATCCTATCTTACCAAGGGCCAGTGGAACAAACCTCAAACACTGATCAAAACCTTTAATACCCACTGCTATGGCTGAATCCTTGATTCAGAAGAGGATTCCCACCCCTCTGCCTCTTTTCTAATGGATGTGAGAACCTAGCCCCCTGTATAGACAGGGCAGTGAAACTGCCAGGAGCATTACAGTGTGACCTGGAGAAAAGAGAAAACCAAGGGGTCTGGAGTCCTGATCCAGTGTTCCAGGAGCCAATTATAAGCCAGACAGGCTTTGGATAATCTTGCTGACCAATCATCTCACAACACTTGAGCTTGAACATTTCTGTCAAAGACATCTTAACATGTTCAAGAGTTTAGGAAACTGAGATCAAGCCCATTAGGCATTGGTTGTCCCACCAATTAGTCAGTTCTCCTAATGAGGACAATTCAGTGAAACTGCTTTCTTGGGAGCTTGTTTACAGAGCAAGTTCAGAAGCCAAGCAAAAAACCCAGTTACCTTGGTAATTCCCTATTTATAGTACTACTTCTGCTGCTTGGAGAGCTGTCAGGAACCTGTTCCACATTACTGGTCTCTATCAGCCTCCAAAACCATCACTGAGGGGCTGAGGCAAAGTGGAACCAAACCATCAACTTGTACTTCACACACTAATTGTCAAGTGAGTTTCAAGTTAGATATTGTGATTTACTAGTTGCTGCATGCACCCTCCTACCCTGTTCTTACATTTAATTACACAAGTAAGTTACACTTACACATTTAATACTTCCAAAATGCAAAACCTCAGGATAACTAGAGCTGTACTGCTGAGAAGCCAAGATTCCCTTTCCATTGAGATTACTGGCTCTGACTTAGTTAAATCAACCAGGATTCATGATGGTAGAAGAGTGTAAATTAGCTCTAGTAGAACCAGAGGTCTAGAATGGATTTCCAGAGGTTATTTAATCCACTGGCCTGTGTAGGGGAGGACATGCACAGACCATTCCTGATAGATTTTAGCTTATTTTGAAAGAGTCACAGACCTCTCCCAGGGAATCTGCTCCAGTCCCTTAGTATCAGATGAAATACTAAAAATCAGATTCACACTCCCATAGTATCAGATGCATTACTAAAAATAAAGTGCCCTGATGTTCCCTTGAAGCAATTTAGCCCAAAGATTCTTGTCTTAACTGCCAGGGTCAGGAAGACCAAATTATTGCCTTTTTCCTTCGCAGCAGCTGACAGTTTTGGGGAGAAATACAGTCTTCCCCTCAGCCTTCCTCTCTTGAGGATGAAACCCCCTCCATCTTCCCTAGCAAATTGATCCTTTTGGAGCTCGGATCAGTCTTCCTCCTTTCCTTTTCATGCTCAACCCAGTCCAGCTCAACTTTGAAGTATGCTGGCCAAAAGCAAACTCTCCTGCTTGCTGGATTATTGCACTTGCCACAGGGGGAACAGTCCTGCTCATACACTTAATGTGCCTTTTTCTGTAACAACATGGTATTGTTTATTGATGATCAGCTTGTGAGCCATCAAAATCTTTCATCCTTATTGATAAGTCAACTACGCTATAACCTATATGAAAAGCTAATTGCAACACATAAATCTGTATCAGCAGAGGGACAATGCACTGTGCCAGCTGGATGGCAAGCAGCTTTCGGTGAGGCTTTTACCACCTCTCCACTTGCAAACATCATACTGAATTCTAACCCTGCCCAGTGTGCTCACAGCCTTTCCAAAGCCTTGCCAGTCACAAGTTTAAACAGTGTGCTCTCTCTTGCATCAGCCATTCCAGGTGTAAACAAAACACAGTTGCAAAACAGAACTCCTCTCAGACACATCCCTATCAATTTTCCAGCCAGTTTTGCATCAAGGTATTTTCATCTACGTCATCATCATAAGAGCACATGTGAAGCACCTTCAGAATTCAAACCTCTGAGTCTTGTGTCTCAAAAAAGTTTATGCTGCCTGTTACTCATCCTCTCAATCTCTTAGGTGCTCTCCAATAGTTTGGTTATTTGTTCCAGTGTTTTTCCAGGAACCAAAGCTAAGCTGACAGGTCTATAATTCTAGACCTACTTGTTAGCACCACTTTTGGACCTACAGCTCAAACCTGCACTCCTGGGCTTTGCTCCAACAGGCCACTTTAGCACATATTTAATTAAGAGGGAGAGACATCTGTGGCTGCAGAGGGGTTGAGTCACATGCCTATTGCTACACATGTGCTTAAATGTTTTTCTGGTTTCTAAGAATAGATGCATTTAAAGAACCCAAACAAACAAAACTCAACACACCAGACACAAGCAAAGGAGAGATGTATTTACATACAATGCTTCTGACTTAAGAATGGAAATACCAACAAATACTAAACATTGATTCAGACTTTTCATCTCATCCTAGGAGATCATTTTCCAATACCCTATGATCATCTTCACTTTGGTGACTTCTTTTACTACTGTGCTGCTTCATTCTCTTGTTTTGTTAGATCTCCCTCAAATCTCCCATAATCCCTATTACATTATGCCTCCAGCACATTCTTCAGCCTTATTAGTCCTTCCTTTCAGGGAGATAATGAATTGATTAGATGTCACTTAGTCTGTCATGAACTGCTATTGACACCTCTTGCAGAAGCTTTCTGTGCATTCCAAGGGTATTTTTATGCTTCTGAAAGACTGCTTCTGACAGCTCCAGACAGCAAGACTAATCTCACACCCAGGCCAGCTCTGCCCAGATCAGTTCACACCAACAGAGCAATTACATCTCCTGACTTTAGGATTACCTGTAGCAATATCCCAGCAGGAAGCAACACATTGAAAACAGCCCACACGATGATGAAGCTCAGCCAAAAATCCTCTCCACTGCCACCTCTCAGCTCAAAAAACCTCTGCTAACCTCTACCTAAGGCAGTTTGCTTAAGTACAGCCCTGGATCTGATGCTGCTGCTTAGCAAAGGAACCACTTAGAGCTGTGGAGTGTGCTGGGTTCCCCACACTGGTAATCCCTCAGCTCTGCCAGTCCAGTGGATAATTGGCACTTGAACAGAGGCACCTGGATCATCATGTTCTGAGCCCCAGCCCCTAACTCCCATCAGCTTTGCTCTCCTGGCTTTTCCCTGTTTCTTTTGCTGCTTGTTCCTCGTTTCCAAGCCCAGGATGGATGTGGTCAGTCAGGTTTTCTTTCACACCTCTTCTATCTAATTTCTTCATTCTCTCCACATTAATCATTTCCCCAGATCAGCCAAGACCTCAAAGCACAGTCCTTATTCCAGACTAAACTTATCTTATGCATACAGAATTGGGGAGGAATTCCAGCTACCAGAGCTCTCTTGCAAGCTAATTATTCTTCAAAGAACTTTAGGCTGTCCCAGGGAGCATCTAACTATTGATTTTCTATTCTGAATAATTTCCCTGCAAACTGTAATCATTCTCCTCCTGTCTCACACCGTCGCTTGTCTCTCAGAACAACCTGAGAACAATAAAAGTGTGGAATAGAGGGCACCAAGAAGGGCACCATCAAAAAAATATATCTCTGTACAAGCAGAGTCTGTAAAAACAAACCCAAGAAATGTCTGTAGACCTTGTTTAATATTCATCAGCCAGTGTAGTGTGTAACTGAAACCCAAATGTAACTGTTATGAAAAGTCAGGCTAGATGGAAATCAAATGGAGACAGCATTCTCAGGATGCTGCCATTTTAGAGTTTCTCATTTCTGGATTTCTAGCATAAATGTACCTCAGAGAGAAATGTTATTGAATATATTGGTTGCTTACAAATGGCTACATTTTTGTATAAATTCACTTATTGAAAAAAAAAGAGGACAGGATTTGGCAATCAGAGACTCCAAGGAACTGGCCTAGTATAAATCTATTCCTAATACACCATTTTATGGAACAACAAAGTAAAAATGGAATTGAGACCAGCACATCTTAAAAACCCTGTTGTGCAATATTAACATGGGGCTTTTCCTCCATCTCCTTGCACAAGAAAGCCCTTGACATATGATTAACTTCATGATCATTAAGAATACCTTTTGCCTTCAGAAATTTAGCACCTTTCAATATACCTGTAATCAGAATATTTAAGCAGATACTGACTTCCATGCTGCTGCTTAATTCCTGTGTGTTTGCTATGAGCTCCAGCCTACTTAAGGACACAACTGACTCATCCTTTGACACTGCCCTGTGAACTGTCTGGTGAGGGACAGGCTGGCTCTGGAGGGGCCAGAACTGCCTTTAGCATAATCAAACAACACAGGCAGGAAGATAAGGGCTTGTTAGGAGGGAACAGGGAGAACAGGGTAGAGCAGTACTGCTTTGCCCACATCAGTGCTGCCAAAACTCTGTGATGTAACTTTAAGCCACTCCCTGAGTGTTTTAATCAGGACAGGGCTGCACAAGGGCAGCTCCACGAGCTGCCTTTGGGTCTCTGTTGACCTTTGTCAGGGATTTGCTCTTCCCTCGTGGTATGGCCATGACAGGGTAAAGAACTGATTTTGATTTCTTCCATGCCTACAATTAGAACCTTGCAGGACCTGGGACAAATGTTGGTTCTGAGGCTGTGCTGCCCAAACTTGAGCCTGGTTTAATCAGATTTTGCCACCCCCTTTCCTCTAGATGTCAAATCACAGGAGGGGAAATGAAATGCTTTGCAAAGTAGAACACAAAATTACCATTTGTGATAGGTTTTTTTACAAATTTTTTTTTTAGAGATTTCCAAGTCTTTCCTGCTCCCCTTAGTAAAATAAATTCTTATCAGAAGCTATTTAATGATGGAAGAGGAAAAGATATTATCAACTTAAAGAAAAAAAATACAGCTGAGCAAATTTAGGTAAACTGTGTCCTGCTGCTGCCAGGCTGAGAAGCTGGTGCTCAGAACACAGCTCCTTTCGTATGCCAACACTTAGATATGCATCCTGGCATTCATTATTTACCAGCCTCCATGTGACACAGGGCTTTCAGAAACAGGATATTTTTTAGCAACCCAGATAAGAACTCAACCTCCAAACGTTCCCTGTGCTTTGGGAATGGCTTTGATTCCCACTGGTCTGAAACATGACAGTGGCCATCTCCATGCACTGCCAGACCAACACCAGTGGACTCTGTTCAAAAGGAAGCTGGTTTGAGGTGGAAATGCCATGGCAGAACTGGGCTGCTCTGTGGCACATTGTCTGAATTTGAGTCAAATTCCTGTTCCCTGATTGTCTGGCACCCTTGGAAATCTGCCAAAATTAAAAAGGAATTGCAACACCACCAGAGGAAAGGAATGGCCAAAACCCATATGCAAAGTTTATCATTAAAACCTTAAAACCAAAGTTCCAAATCCAAAGGCTTAAAGTTATGCTTTGAGACCTCTGTGAGGAGCATTATAAATGACCCAGTTTAGAGTGACTCTAAACAGCTGGAGCCCTGTCAGGAGGCCTTGAACCTTCCCTGTGCTGTTCCAAAGCATCTCCCTGACATTTGGGGCTCCATTCAAAATGTGGGCATTTGCATGATGGCAAGAAGTACCCTGGCAAAATCCCTTTAGGATTTAAAATACATCTATTTTCATTTTCCCAGCATTAACAAGAGCACTGTTTCCTATACCTTCGGGCATCTGCATGCCAAGAAATGAGGGCAAGATGTACAGATGCTGCAAGCCAAAGGAGAAGACAAGCTGGGAAGAAGCCAAGCTTCACCCAGGAGCAGAGTGACATTTCAGAACATTATGCTTGGGAAGGTGCCAGTCCAAATGATCTGTGCACTGTCTGGGCTGGAAAAGTGAGCCCCCATATTGCTGTAATGGTGCAGTTGCAATTTCTTACCAGTGATGCAACCATTAGGGGAGGCAAAAATGACTGACTCAGGGAAACTGCTCAGCTCAGGGTATAGGAAAACACTAGCTTCTGAAAAACGGGTCCTGTACGTTCTCATGAAAGTAGGACTACATGAGGAGGCAGGGAAAAGGGCTTAGAAACTGCCCTAAACAATAACATTTCCATCCTGTTATCCTCAAGGAGCTAGTCCTGCCAGCCATGTACTGCCCCTCTGAACCCAGAAACTGGCAGTGTGTGCTGTCCCAGGGAAGGAGGTAACCCCATGCAGTTGGTCAGAGATGTCAGGCTGGACAGTGCTCCTGGCAGCTGGAAATCGTGTCAGAGAAGCTGAGCCTTCTTTTCTGTGGGCTTTCTGGGAGGAAACCAGACTTATTGATTAATTCCTTTTGCATAATGTAGGTGAGGTTTGGAACCAGATGCAGGTGGGTGAGTAGTAGCTGCTGTCTCTTGAGTCACTCTCTGTGGGTCTCAAATTGCATCAGTGAGCTGAGCAGCAAATTTCAGTATCTCTGTTTCTTCTGCTCTCTGCTGTCTGTGATATGGCTCCTCTTGCACCCCTCCAGCTCTGCAATGGAGTTGACTTTTGACTTCAATTTTAAAAAATTCTATTTGACTTCTATTAAAAAAAACAAAATGCAAACCTTCACATATTTCCATCTTTTAGGCTTTTTTTTTTCCCTGAGGTGACAACAAACAGGATCTGTAGGCAATAATCTTGTCCTGCACACAGGACAACTCAGACTTGTAAATAAGGAAACCAGGCTTCTCTGTCACATTTGTCTCTGATTTGATCTGTTCTCTTAGACCACTTCTCCTGCACTTCCTTACCCATCCTTTTGCCCTCACTACCAGCTGATCCACTGCTAAGGAGAGGCAAATGATAGTACAAAATTGCACAGTAATTTCTATAGGGCTAGTTCCATTAGAAATTGGTGTCTTGGCTCCTCCAGCCTGGACCAACTGGCAAATGATGTGCCACCTTCTGGGCTGTCCTTGAACAGCTGAACACGAGGCCAACAGGAATGTGAACCACCCAGTCTCTGATTTATGCCCTTAGCTAGAGAGGGTGACAGTAAAACTATCCACACCTTCCCCTTTCACCAGCAGGATGACAGACCTGGTGCTTTTCAAGCAGACCCCTGGCTGTGCTGGTCATCACCTCAAAGCACAATCTGCCCTTCACATGAACATCACTTCACTCCAGAAATATGCAGCGATTTGGGGTTATTCAGCAGCTGTATCACCACGGGTTCTGTCCAGGATGAACAAACACAAACCCTTCTGAGGCCTGCAAGCTGATGGCACCACGGAGCAGGGAAAAGAGATGCTGCTTTATGCTGTCAGAGAAAGAGCAGCACCCTCCTGTGCTCATGTGTATTTATTGCACTGCAAACTCAGAGCTCTTTTGCTGCTCATCAGCACCAAGTATTTTTTGGCCATCTGCCTCCTACGTCTCTTTCATTGTACCCCCCTCCAGACTGTGTTTTCAGGGATGTACTTTCCCGCTGTTTCTCTAAATCATCCCAGCCTGCCTCGTTTCTCTGCGGTATTTCCTGCCTGTCACCGTGTCGCACCTGCTCCCTGCCCATCGGATCCTGCGGTGCAGGTGAGCGCTGGCACATCTACTCGGCATTATCCGAACCCTTAAACCCGGTGCAGAGGGTGCTGCCCGGGGCTGCAGGGCAGAGGCCACTTCTGCCTGCCCAGGGAAGGTGGAAGGTGTTCAGGACGATCCTCTTTTCCTGCAGGTTTCTCCCGCACAGGCTGCCACCTCGTGGGCATCGTCTGGCACAGGCGTTTTCCTGGATAGGGCAACTCCCGAGTGCGAAGAACTCGTTACTGCCAATATTCTGCTCTGATGATCCAAGGAAACCGCAACCCTTCGGGTCCCCGGCTTGGGAAAATTGTACAAGTGTACAGATGATAGAGTTGTTCAGCTTCTAACATGGTTGGCAGGATTTTATGGTGGGATTCCATAAAAATAAGAGCTCTAACAGGCAAATCTAGGGGTGCCACAGTGGAATATTAGTCAGAAACAGCAAGATTGGCACACTTCTTACTCAAAAGCTGCCTCAGTCACTGTAGGAACTCCTTGTATGAGTCAGATTTCACATTTCTATCTCTTGCGTGGTGACAATCTGCAGTCACATCAATGTAAATATGTCCTCTGCTTTTTCAGGCACATAATTTACAGCATTAATCAAAATTACTGAAAGTTAATTCTGGGCAGACTTGGAGTGGGATACTTAAGGCCTGTGTAAATTTCTTTTAAAATCTGCTGATTCTTATGCTGGATCAGTTTATCATCATTGAACTGATTTTGTATCTACTCTGACACCACTGGAACTTCCCAACATGAGACAGTGTAAGGACTTTAAATAATTTGGGAAAAGCCCCTGTGTTCAAACACATGCTGTTTCTCAAACACAATTAACTTTGAACCAGAGAAAAATCCTGATTTCATAATGCTGTGCCTCTTTTTAAGAAATCCCCAGGTTCAAAACAGTTTACCTGACGAATCTGTATCTGCACTCTGTGCCTAAGGTAAAAATATGTGCTGGAGGAGACAATTTTGATTTCAGCACTTTCCAAATCTGGTCACCAGGAAGAAAAGGAGACTTTGTTGCGGCCCTTACAGTAGCCCTTACTTTACAACCATATTATAAAGGATACCCTAAGGAGAGAGAGCTCAAGGGCAAGTTGTCCTTGTGCGTGCTAATTAAGAAAAACAGCGTAGAGAAGCTGCATGTTATGCCTGAGAAACCAAAACTACAGACATTGTGGCACCGAAGCTGCTTCGATAACGAAATGTTATGGAATTCCATTCCTACTCCCCGCGCTAGAAATAACCTACCAATTATTAATCGTGTACTAATTGATTCTCATGTGTTAGCCAATCTCTGTCTTTGTTACAAAGCTCCTATGCTTGGCAAAAGTGTATAAAAACTAAGCTAAAGTCATTAAAGATGGTCTTCGCTTTCCTTTCTGAAAACCCTGTGTGTGTGTGTGTGTCCTTTCGACAAGAAGACCCGACAAGACTTGATCTCCCCTCATCCTTATCCTCCACCTCCAGCTGAAGCTCTCGGTTTGCTATGCCGAGGTAATCCTTCCATGATAGAGATGGGTTTTAGTCTGTGTGGAGAAGCAGTCCAAGCATTTTTACTCCCTTTGGGTCATTTTGCAGTAGCATTTGGAAGTCAGAATCATCCCACATTTGTCATTCAAGTCAGAAATGAGATACAACAGTGTTTAGTTTTTTGTTTGTGTCTGGAATGCGTTAATTAGAAGGTATAGGGTGTCCTTTCCACACTGTCCATGCACGAGGATACTTCAGCTGATCCATCTGTCCCTGAGCCAGGGGTGTTCCCGTTGGAAAAGGATCAGTCACTTCAGGTTAGAGAAGATGGTGAATTTTCCTGCTTCTAGAAGAATTTCCTTTCCATCTCTCTCTTTCTTTGCTACTACTCCAGTACTGCCAAAAAGGACTTAATCCTAGGGACTTACTAAAATAACTTCTGACAAATGGAAGTCTTAATCTCTGGAATAGTCTGGACACTGTATGCAGTGACAAGTATTTGAAAATGTTTAATGGGTAGAGATATTCCTGCCTTGCCTTTTAAATAGAAGCTATCTCCCTTTTTTTGACACACTGAGCAATACGCGTGGCATCCTAAATCTGTTTTGTCAACTGAGTCCAGGGTTTTTAAAAAGATGCAGCAAGATTTTAATACAGCTCATCACATTATACAGAATCAGACATCCTGCTTAGTCTTCAAAGGCTCGATATTCCCCATGCCCAGCCCACATGCAACTGCTCCTGTCTAATTACACGGAATGACAGCCTCCCATTGGCTCCTTTCCTTTGACACCACGGCAGAGCCTCCTCCGGCTGAATCCCGAAGTAGGACACACAGCTTGCCAGCTCTAAAAACTGCAAGCGTTTCTGTTCAGACTGTCTTTGGCTGATTAGCTGCACCAAACCCCAGTATTTTGATTTTCTTCCTGGAAAGCTGCTTTTGCCAGTCCTGAAATGCTTGCCTGCAGATGCAAATTCAATGTCAGCTTTTCGGATAGTTGCAGCAAGCAGTTTCATTTGTGTGTTAGCATTAGAAGTAGGAATTTATTTTGCTGAACTTCCAGATGGGCTAGTCAAGATGAATTTTATGGTTTTTTTCAGTTGGATAAGCATAATTTTCACCAGCATCAAAAAGTCCCAGCAGCCTGCTATGCTACTTACTGTACAATAGCAAGAGGAATGCTACATGGTCAGGGGGCTGAGCTGACAGTGGATGGCAAAGAGAAGTTGTATTCATGGTGAATTGTGTGATACAGCCAGCTCCTAAGGGTCAGAAATCCTGATCCTGCTCACTGGAAATCATGAAAGCTTCAAAAGCATTAGACTGTTAAAAAAAGGGGTCCATATTTATTGTTTGCTTGGTTATTTGGAGCTGTTAGGAGGCACTCCTGTCACATTCTTGGCATTTTTCTGAAGCTTTGACCAAGAGGTGCTCTGCACTAAAAGTGAGTCATGTGAAACCAAGGATGGCTCTACAGTTACCTCAAAAGACATCAGAGTTTCATCTTTGCTTCAGAGCACAAAAATAATAATGACTTCCACATGATGCTGGAGAGTTGAGGCTGCAAGAGAGACATCAAAGATCATTACTCCTCCTACCCACTGCTGAGAGTGGGCACCACTGAGCATGGCAGATGGCAAATTTTGAGACAGCTCCAGTTTGCAGTAAGACTGCCAGGAGGGGTAGAGGGCTGAGGGAACAGGAATGAGAGAATGGGTAAAATAAGAAGAGGTGAGTAGATATGAGAATAGAGAAAAATGTTAGATGATTAAGAGCAGAGAAAAGCAACACTGCCTCCTCCCTTCCCTTGCAGCTTGATTTCTACTGGAGCTATGCTGGACAAAGATCTGTGCATATTATTTAAATGCCCCACAGCAAGCTCTGCTACTCACAGCAACTGATCCTCTGCTCAGGAACTAGGTAAAAGGAGATCTGTCTTCCCTGAAATCAAACTGGAAGTCCTGGGATGCACTGGAGGAACACAGCTCATCCCAGCTCTCCTTTATCCTGGACCTTTACAGAAACTTGACAGTCCTTTAAAAAAGCAGTTTGTGTTTTGTGGGTAGGGACAACATGGCAACACAACAACAAAAAAAGATATTACGATAACTTCCCAGAACAACTTGTTAATTCACACTGTAAGATTTACTGGGTGACATAGAATAAAGCTTTAAGCTTTGAAGCATAAGCTTCACAGGTTGCTATTCCCAGAAATGCTCTCAGGAATAGTGGAAGATCCCTGGGCATGTTCTGGGAGGAAAATTGTCTAGATCTCCATAAGTATCAGTCTCAAGTGTCTTCCATTTCCTCATCTACTTCCCCAGAATCCAAGCCTTTGCTTAGACTTGTTACAGGTGAACCACAACTAACAGGAATTGCATAAGAGACAAAACAGATTAAGATAGAGATAAAAACTTAATGAGTTTTTAATTAAAAATGGGTTCTAAAGAGAAAGATTTCAGAAACTAGGCAAAGCAGAGTAATAAATTCAAAATGCAAATTATCATATTTGAGTTAGGAACAGAATACTGTAAACCAGAGGAAAAGTATTCCAACAAACAGATAAGTTTCACAGCAGGTGTGCTGCGCTGGAGACATAAGTGGCCTCATTTCCTAGGTAGTCATGAAGTTGTTTCTAAGAGTGAAGGACACAGACATAATCCATAACTTCCAGCCTAAATGACTCTGTTGCTGACATCATACTGGTCCTGTTCTCAGATGGGAGTGTGTCACATTTGTGTACGACCCTTTCAATATCTTTTGAAGGGTTTTTTTAGAACAGAGCCAGCATAAAATTCAGAGGTTAGTTGGGTCATCTCTTTAGTCTTCAGAAGAATGGTTTTGTCACTTCCTGTGATCCTCGTGTTATTACAGGCCATAAAAGCTGAGAGGAGAGACTGGAAGACATGGATGAGAGGTCGGTAGGTGGTACAGAGGAGGAGAATTTGGAATCCCTCCCTGTCTTTTTATGCCAGAGGGAACTAGACAGGGCAGCTGGCTGGAGGACAGGCTGTTATAAGCTCTCATGATTTTGAAGGTTGCATAATTATTTTGTTAATGTAAAGACAAAGCTTTCTGACTCATATACTTGCAGAAGACTGAGTGTTCTTTTGAAGGCTAAAAAAGGGCAGCATCTCCCAGTGTGATAGAACATGATCAAATAAATCCTACTGAGGACAAATATCGGGGTATCTTCTTTGGGGTTTACCATTCCATATCCTACTTTGTTTTCCAGCAGCAAAGCATAACCTCCTTTCCCAAGTCACTTGAGGTTTTGAGTCCTATTATGCAATGCCTGTGGAGAGCTGAGCAGTGCAGAAGAGAGGGAGAGTACTGAACAATTTAAAGCTAAAGTAAATGTAGGCAGATGTGCAGCCAACGAGAGTAAAAACACAGGAATGCCTTGGCCCCTGGAAAAGCAAATTAAACAATAATTATTCCCTTTCTCCTTAGGATGTCATGAAAAACCCTATGTCAGTGCAAAGGTATCCCCAAGCAAACACAAAACACAGCTGACTGCAGGGACCACATAATTTCTGGAGACTCCTGGATAGCAGGGCAGCACCAGTTCAGAAACCTGTCTGCCACAACCAGACACAGGCTGTTCACTAAATATGAACAGGGCTGACTGGAGAGCCACAGGGATGTAGTTTAAGCAAATATTTGGGACCTTCCCTGTTTGTGTTAAGACCTGCTGCTTCTTCTGCTGCTGTTATGTCAGTGAATGACTCTGTCCCCTTTGTATTTTTCACAAGCCAACTTTAAATCACAATTAATAAAGGCATCTGGTTCTTTCAATCATTTCATTTTACTCAGAGGAGGCAGATATGGCATAGCATCCTGTTCAATAGCTGCTTGGAGAGTTGCTCGGATAAACGAAAGCGTACAGAAAACATTGCCTAATCACATTTCTCCTGTAATCATAGCTCTCGGGGATCTTTTTTCCTGCAATGTATAACTGTCACTTCAGCCTACAAGAAACATTTTCCTTCACCGTGCGATAATGTAGGCACCCTTGAGATAAAAAGTCATAGACCTGAGCCATAAAAAACCACATCGATTTAATACTGCAACGTAATATAGAACATAAGATGCAGCAACTATGCAATAATAATGCAGCTGTTTTAGAAATTCCCATCTAGAAACACTCATGGCTGCTTTCATTTGTGCCCTGCGGCCAGTCTGTAGCGGCGGGACGGTGTAAACTCAGCCGAGCAAGGAAGTTGAAGTGTCCATACCACTGGATCTCGGCATAACCCAGCTCCCTTTCGCCGGCGCATCTCCAGCTGACCGCTGCACGATGCTTACAGCCTGCGCTTTCTTTTTGAAACTAAAAGTGGGGGATAGACCCCGGTGGGGAAACGCCCCTACCAAGTCCCGGGCTTCCTCAGGATGCCGCCGCTGGGAAGGCCGGGCACCGGGCGGAGCGCGATCCTGGGCTTCCCCCACGCCCGCGGGGCGGGGGCGGTGCCTGCAGGCGGCCGCGGCTCCGGGAGGGGATGCCGGGCTGGGAGGGCGCTGCCCGCGGGCTTCCATTCCTCCCTCGCTCCGTCCTTCTCTCCCAGACGGCGCGGCTGTGGCGGGGCGGGCGGGATGTGGGCAGCGGCCCCGCTCCTGCTCCTTCTCCTTCTCCTGCTGTTGCTGCCGCTGGCGCGGCTGGGTCGGCGCGGGGCGGCGCGCCTGGAGCCGGCCGGGCGGGCCGTGCTCATCACGGGCTGTGACAGCGGCTTCGGGCACCTGCTGGCGCTCCGCCTCCACCGCCTCGGCTTCACCGTGTTCGCCGGCTGCCTGTGTCCCGGCGGGGACGGGGCGCGGCGGCTGCAGCGGGAGGCGGGCGGCGCCGGCCGCCTGCGCGTCCTGCGGCTCGATGTGACCCGCGCCCGCGACGTGCGCGCCGCCAAGGAGCTGGTGCTGAGCCACCTGCCCGAGCGAGGTGAGGCCCGCGGGGCGGGCGGGGCGGGAGGGACCGGCGGACGCGGTGTCGCCAGCCTTCGGTTCGCCCGGGACTTGTGTCAGGGATCTGCCTCAGAGCGTCGGCTGGACTGTCACAGCGTGAGGCTAGAGAGCATCGGCACTGCTGGCGCTATTTGCAGTTACCGCTATTGATAATGACAGCAGTGTTTTATTAAAAATCCCTTGGTGCGTACACAGACTGGGGCCCGCCCAAAGGTGCCGACAGTGTAGAGCGGATGAGCTGCTCAGCGCTCCTGGGGGAGCTTCACCTTTCCGCCAGGAGAGAACTCCCCGAGTGCGGCTCCCTGGAGCCTCTCTGCAGGTATCCAGTAGGAGGAACGGCAGAGAAAGCGCAGAACTGAGCTGGCATTGAAGGGATTGGAACGTGATGCATTTCTGGGCATGATTTGTGAAAGAGGAAATAGGTACAAGAAATGCAGCGAGGGCAGCTGCCGTGCCATAGCAAAGCAGCTGTTTTTTGGAACTACCTGAGGTTTGTCCAGCAAGTCCCTGGAGAGGTTACTGAAAGGGAAACCTGTCAATTATACACCCTCAGGGAACCTGCACCCAGGGGAATGGATAGACTTAGCTCCAGAATAATTGCAGACAATCTAAATCCTGGGTTATCCTTCCAGCACACGTGACACAGTGCAGGCGGTGGGGCCACAGTTACCTCCTTTCCCACTGGGACTACAGGGTGAGAATTATCCACAGTAATTCTAGGATACACTTGGTGTAGAGCACATTTCCTCAGGCTCCGAAGTGAGATTCCCTCCAAATCACAGACAAACACTTCCTGCTCACACAGGGAATAAAAGTGGAGAACGAGGCACGCAGAGCAATAATGAAATGCAAGGTCTCTGCCTGCCTGGCTCATTAGCTCATTGGGAAGGAGATGAAATGAGAAGTGAAGGAAGAAAAAGCCTAGACACTGCTCACTAAGTACATGTATTTATGGTTGTTCTTGACCTTATCTTATTAAAAGACAGAGCCTTCCCCTCTCAGGCTTTTGCTCAACCTCCAGACAAACACAAATGACTCTCAAAAGCCCTTAAAGGCTCCATGGGGACTGGGTCACCCAAAATTCTGAGTTTCACGTAATTTATCTTGCAGTCTGACAGTATGCTGTCCTGCAGTGGTCATGCTCATGCTGCTGTGTAGCCCCTGGAGTGCAGAGTCAGCACTAAGTTGTGGGTTGTCCTTGCTGATCACAGGTTGTGAATGTGCTTTCAGACCAATTCAAGGCCCATACAGGCACCAGGGCTTGCTGGAGGGGGCAGGGAAGACACTCAGCACGGCTGGGGTGAAATGCACAGTGGTGTTCCTGGGCTGTCACTCAGGCCCTCCCACCTGAGACATGGGGCTGGACCCTCACACACAGAAAACACATTCTAGGAAACCTTTTCTCGTGGCTGGGCAGCTCTGCTACTGCAGAATTTTGAGGGTATTCTGCAAAGGCAGAAAAGAAAAAGTAATTTCATAGATCCAGGTAGCACATAGGCCATTTGGGGAAACTTACATTTATCAAATATTCATCCTTTTATTAAATAAGAAGGAGCAGAGGAGTTACTTTAATGTCTGACATTAGTGGACTAAAACTACAAGTCTTCTTCGTGATTTCTAAAATAGAAGGGCACAAATATTTTTATCTCAATTTTAAAGAAACTGTGACAGTACTCTACTTATGTAGACTATAAGCAAAAGACTTCAATAGGAGTGTTCATTCTTGGCACCTCTGAAAACAGATATGTTGTTTTCTTTGGTATTTTACCTTTATTAAAACACTTTCAATTTCATGATTATTAAACAGGAGGTTAGCTCTCATATTAACCAATTTATTTGTTAAAACTAGGAATTGTAATTTTTTCATATTTGAGTCAAAGATTGTTTTTAATGAAGTTATTTTTCATTAAGAAAGAGAATTCTGAGCCATTTGTAATTGCATTTATGTTCTGAGGGTACCTAGAAGATAAGAAAAGTATGTGACTACACAGAACCTGTTACCTGCTCCCCAAAGGGTGGGTGGTAGAGCATGTGCCTCAATGTCCCAACAGTTAAAGAACCCTTGGTTGTGAAACTTTAGGACATTTTCCCTGGTGGATCATGGACAGCAACATCAAGGGCCTACAGCAGAGGACTGACCAAAGTGGTACTCAAATACTGCTCAGACACTTGTAGTGAGGAGAGCAGAGTGGGTGGTGAGTTCAGTAGACTGTTGTAAATAAGCATTGGACAAACAATTCAAGCTGATGTAGGAATGCAGTGGATTGTGCTGAAGGGTAACAGCAGATCACACATCGAAAAGCTGTGAAAACATCCACCTTGGAAGTAATTGCTGGCAGTGTTCTCTGTGTCACTGTTGGCTTGTAAGTACCAGTGAGAGAGTTCTCTCTGTGTCTCTCCCTCTCCCTCCCTCAGAACAGGAGAATTCTGTTCAGCAATTCCCCATAGAAACTGGGAAGAGGAACCTATCCCTGAGAATCACTAGGTACTTGCTTAGGGATTGTTCCCTCCTTTTTTGCCATTTTAACTGTAATCAGTTTCACACAGGTATGAAGGATTTTAAGTACATCATATCGGTGTGCTGGACTTCTAAATTCTGATCATCAAAACATTCCTGTATCGTTCCAAAAATAGTCACTTCAACAATCCCAGGTCTAATGGTAAGTGTGCAAAGGCCATGGATTCCAAATGAAACCTCAGAAGCTGGACCAAAATGAAGAGAAAGCAGTTAAACGATGATTGGTTTTTGCATGCCTGTGTTTAAATAGTTCAGAGTAAATCCTGGTAAAGATTAAATATTCTTTATGATTATAGTATCATCCTTTCCATGGACTGTGCATCTCAGACTAGTAGGGCTTTTTGGCAGATATGCTGTCTTTTAAGTCAACTTAATCTGCCTTTTTCCTGGGCCCAGGATAAGTAGACTTACAAAAGACTAAAAGAAACTTTCTCCTTTAAGTAGACTATTCAATATAAAATGTACACAAAAAATGTGTAAAATATGAGAATAAAATCAGAATATCAGGAATAAAATACAGTTCTCCCTACACCTTCCAGTTATGCTGTAACCATAACTAGCCCAAACTCTGCATTATTCTCTCTGTTATGCAAGAGTAGAAATCCAAAGCCAGTATGAAGTAGACCAGGACTTCAGAGCATGGTGATTTGCAATTCTATTAGGCTCTACAGCAAACCTCAGAATTTTTCTGATTTTCTTCTGTTTCAAACCAGAATTTCTCTTCCTTTTCTGGCCTGTTGTGAGTGGTTGACATTAGCTAGCTGGAATGGAGGGATATTAGTTATCCTATCTTCCTACTCAAAGGTTATTAAGTACTCTTTTACACTTAATTACAATTTTCTATTCATGGAATTCACCCATGGTACAATATTTTAGTCCAGACTCCCTATAGAAATAGATTATCCTCACAGTGAAGACAATTTCAGCATAATATTCCAAGCAAAGGATGGTGACTCATGAATGGATGTAAATTTAACTCGGGAGTCTCATCTGTCCTATTGCCACAGATAGATTGGGTTGTTCCCTCTCTTCATTTTTCCAAAGGCAAAAGGCAAATCACACTTTCCTTCCTTTGGCTAGTTTCCTTTAGTATTGGTCTGGAATCTATCCAGAAAGAGCCTTTTCACATGGGCTCAGGCTTAGAGGAGAAACTCCAAAGATCAGTGATCCCAAGAATACCTGTTAGAATTTAGAGAGTGTGGCAGAATTCAGATATTATCTGAGTGTTGGCGCCAACACAAAAACAACCTGACTTTCAAAAGGTTTTGCAAACCTGCAGCTGGATTAACTTCAATAGGAAGAGGAATTTTAAGCATTTCTGGAAAAAATATCAGATATCTTTTGGGCCTAAATAAGGACTTTGGATATGTGCCTTTTGGTCAACGTGCTGTGAAGTAGAAATTATTGGGGAACTTATGTGAGAGCTACAGTTCTCCAGAAAGCCTCACTAATCTTAGGTTTCCTAAAGTGATTCTTAGATCCATGGTTGTATTTTAATCTTTGTCATCAGGATCCATTTTCCCAACACAGATCAGTGAAAATCTCTGTGACATCGAGTCCTGCTTTCCAGTTTATTTTTTCCAGTTTATTTTTTCCCAGCCTGCTGCAGCACAGTCTAACACCTCTCTTTATAAACTGTGTTTGGACTGAGTTCTCTTTTGACAGTCTGACACACCAAACATCAGCTGCTTTTTCCAAATATGTCTCTGATTGGACACTGAGGAAATGCAGCATCACTCTCCTTCAACTGTTCATTTCTTGTGCCTTGTCCTTCAGGATTTCCATCTATATTTCTTAGGTTACCTGAGCTGCATTTGTTGAAGCAAATTTACAATATGTTTTATCTGCACATTGATAATAGCATTTGTTTTTACCACAAACATTTCAGGAAAGAAAGATCAAAGCAGGTTCAAGTAGCCTGAATAGAGAGGTGGGCAAGTTGTTGCCCAGGAGGCAGGAAATATTCTTAGAAAGTAGCATATGGGAATAATGAACTGTTTGTTATTCAAGTAGAATTTTGTGAATTGATTCAACCAAACAAAGTGTCAGGAAACATTCTGGAAAATATCAGAACATTTCCCATTTGGGAATGCCAAAATGTTCTAAGAAAAAATATGTTTTGCTTGAGGGCAAATAAAGTGTTTTGAGCTGACCGAGTGCAAAGTGTCTTTTTATGTTTAACTTAATCTTCTCTTTAAAAAGCCTGTTGCAGTTTAACTCAGGCCAATTTTTCTCCTCTTGGCTTTTGATTTGGCCACTGCACAGGAGGAAGGAGCCATTATTCTGTGAGCTCTGTTGATACACACAGGCTGGCCTCACCAGCAGCCACCTGGAGGCTTTGAAGCACATGAGGCTAATGGCTGGAGAGAAAACTTAAGCTTTACAAGCTGAATTCTGTGCTTCATAGTTTAAAGAAAGAGGAAGAAAACAATTGTCTAAAGATTAATGGCTGTATTTTTGAAGGCCATATGAAATCTGGGGTATGTGGGGCAAGTGTTCTTGCTGTGCTGCACAGGGTGCAGTGGCAGAATCAAAATGACTTTTTTTTAACTAGAAAAGGTGAAGCTGAAAAGATCAGGAAACAGCTTTTGCAGTGATTTTGGGTTGTGTTAGCTAGGTTATGTAAAAATAACCCTGAGTACAGAAACCTCCAACCTTGAGCAGAAACAGATGGGGTGTGCAGCCTCTCAGCCCATCTGCCCATCAGATCACATGCAAGTACAAAAATATTGATAATTAGTTTCTACAGAGGGCTCTCTAAGCCATTGATCTGGAAGCATTTTATGGGGAGGTAAGTCCCACGGGGCTGGGTTCCATTTTAAGACAAGAGAAATAAAGCCAGAAAATGATGGAAAGACACGAAACAATAGGGCAGTGGCAGGGGGAAGAAGGAAGTCTAGGGTGTCCAATTCCATGGCCAGTTTTAAGTCCATTTCCTCTCCTCTGTCTGCTAACATTCGGGGCTATGGGAAAGAAGTGAGTCCAGAGGAAGCTGCTGCATTACTAGGGCAGCAGTCTGGCTGTAACTTAAGTTGTAAGAGAGGTCCAGTGTCAAGGATTGCTGTGTGACAGGCTGCTGAATAGTGATTGATTCTCTTTGGAGGATAGAGTTATCCAAGTTCTGGGTGGTAAATTCCTGACTGTGAGTGTTTTGCCCTGCAAATGAGACGTTCACTAAAAGAAATCAGTTTCTTTCTCTGTTTAAAGACCAGTTTCATTAGGTTATACAAGTAGTGTATATATATGCTGGAAAAGCTTACAGAGACCTTCTTTACAAACTAATTCCAAATATTTTCTGTTTCATCATGAACTATTATTTTGAATAAAATCTAATATTGGCAGTTCTTGGCAGGGCTCTGGAAGGACCAAGATACCATGAAATGATTGCAGTAGTTTGGTCAGAGAAGATCAGGGAGAAAATGGTTCAGCCCAAAGGTTTCTGCAGTGCCTTCACTTGGGTGGTCAAATGTCCCCTGAGAATAACTCTGCTGCCTCAGGTACAGGAGGCTACAGCTGGGTCATCCTCACACCCCTGCCCCAAACTCTTGTATCCACAGGGACGAAGAGAGGCACTGAAACCTGCTCAGCCTCCTCAGGCTCGGAGGTCTCGTAGAAGGCATGACAAAACAATTGTTTGCCTTGAACACCTACAAGGATTCTTTAAAAGAAATGCACGAGCAAAATTGTCAAGGCTGGCAGAACTAAGCTGCAAATTCAGCTGTTTCAGTGCCAGTCAGGCTGCCCTGGTACTCCTTAGTTACGCCGCAGGTCACCCTAGAAATGCTGTCAGTCAGGAGTGGAGGACAGAAACAGAAATGTTTTCAAAAGCACTGTGTCAGTCCCTGCTTTGCTGTACAGCCACAGTTCCATGCTGTGCAGGCAGGAACAAGTCAGCAGGGCTTAATCAGCATTTAGGCAGGTGGCAGCTCCAGCCTGCAAGCGCTCCTCGCTCCAGCACAGCATTCCCAGAGCTGTGGCTGTTGGTGCTGCACAGGGCTCACGTGAGACCTGCTGGGGCTGTGGGCTAAAGGCCTTCAGCTTCCTGTTACTGAGCTCTGTCAGAACAAGCTTTGCTGCCAATACGTTTCTGCTTGTAAACACTGAAATATTTCTGTGTGTCAGGGGGTGGGCTCCTTAGCACCAAAATCTGTCATTACATGGGGAATAAAGTTGTTCAAAAGCATAAAATTTAAAAAATACTGTAGCCACTGACCCTGCTTGATTGCTTTATCCAATACTGCACCCATGTACCTGATTCTGGCTGATTTCAGAAGGAATCAGAGCTCAAATCTTGGAAAAGGATGCAAGACTTAGGCTCTTAAATTAGTCAGGCACTTTGAAAATAGTACCCCTTAGCCTTTAGACTGCTTAATATAATTTTCACAAAGCTGCTCATAGTACATAGTGGGATTAAAGTAATTAAAATATCATGGTACACCACACTGGCAGTAAGATGTAGTCTCCCAGATCATGTTATTCATAAATAACTTAAGACAACTATAGAGTGAGGGATTATTAAATAGCACCGAGACTTACAGGAAAGCTGTCCCTGCCCATGGCAGGGGGGGTTGGAACTGAATGATCTTTAAGGGCTTTTCTAACCCAAACTATTCTATGATTCTATTTAGTCGAGATTATGGCCACAATGGCATTCCTTCATTAAACAAAACATGCCTGCACTTTTAAGTAGAAAAGACAAAAATGTAACACAACTATACAGTTTTTCCCAAGGGTGCAAATCAGGGGTGTTGCTTTGTTATCTAAACAGTGGCTGCTTTGCAGGTAAAGATGCTTTCTGAGTCATTTCTCTTCCATAGGTTTCTGGGGGCTTGTCAACAATGCAGGAATATCAACATTTGGCGAGACAGGGTGGCTGCCTATGGAGACATATGAAAAATTTGCAGATGTGAATCTCCTTGGGAGCATCAGGACAACCCTGGCATTTCTTCCCCTTCTAAGGAAATACAAGGGTAATGCTAATCCACTGTTATTTAGAGTTGTAGAATAATTAGCTTACTATAATCAGGGTAATGTAGCATCTATAAAAGAGGCTTTAATTGTCTCTCATTGAACTGAAATGACAGCTTCCTTCTGTGTGGCCTGAAAGAGCAACTTGATCCTGAAAAGAGGGTGAAGTCATAAGGGGAAAAAATATCCCTAAAGATTCTGTCTTTGCAGTACATAGAAACAAGTATTTATAAATAGGGATTTCTCTCAGTGTTTGACTCAAAAAAGAGGAAAAATGTTTACAGAAGATCATTAAGCCCAGGCAAGCCTTTTAAAGCACTTACAATCAGAAAACACAAAGATCCAGTAAACTGATTAATTTTATTATTTAGGCTTTATAATTTTACTGCTTGGCCATTAGGAGAGGAAGAATGACCCTACAGAGGTGAACTAGAGACATCCAGCTTCCAGTTCCAGCTCTTTGGAGCCTTTGTGACCTTGGGCAGGAAACTTCAAAGTATGTAGAGGTGCATGGGTATCCAGCGAGATAAATGTGTTTGCATGGACCTCCCTATGCCTGGGCTTTATCCTTCCTTCTGAGAAGGAATGGTTTAGTAGCTCTCTGCAGCATGGCAGCATGTCTTGGGTGCTTTGCAGTTTGTTCCCTACCTGTCTCATCTGTATTTGGGGAAGAAGATACCCTCTTCCTTGTTTGCTCTGGCTGTAGGCTCTTTAGGGTGAGGATTTGTGCAGCATCAAGGCACAGGAAGGGGTAGGTTTCATCTGGAAGGCCCAGGTGTCACTGCTGCACAAACCGTTGGTAAGATAAAAGCATGCCTTTTTTTTGGGCTATTCTGCTTCTTTCTGCTTGGCTGCCTTTGGTTGATGATATTCTGACACAAGAAAAAAGAAACCTTTTTGTGAGCTGGACGTGTTTTTGTAGAAGAATGTGCTATTGTGTGTACCTGGTGAGTGTGGCCATTAAACAGGGAGACATCTCTGTTCCCTGTGATGTTCTGCTTTCTGCTGCAGCTCTGTGGTGCTGATCCACTAGAGGCATTTCTCTGACTCCATGAATTGCACAGGGATACTCTGAAGCAAAAGGGACTAATTGTGTGTGTGATACTAAGCACATGAATAAACCTTTCGAAGGTTTGGGTGTGGATGGCTGCACACACACCTTAGCTCAAAGGAACATTTCCTATCTCACTCTGGGCTGTCAGTGTTCCCTTAACTCCTGCACTCCATTTTCAAGTGCCATCTGTGTAGGAGAGGAGGCCAAGGCACTTCTAGGAAAAATCCTAGATTTCCTGTCTCCTTCCTTGCAGGAACAACCAGAACAGCTAAAGCTTATGTGTTTGGGGACAGCAAGTGACCTCTCCAAGTGAAAAACTTGAATTACAGGCATTAGGGCATTTTCCTGGGGAAGCTGGGTTTCAATTCCCTTAGGCACAGAGAGAAGCTAAGTGAGGTGTCCCACATCCTGGTTGTGTGCCCCAAACCACTCAGTTACTGGACAGAGGAGGCAGAGGTCATCCTACCCATGGCTTCCTGCCATGGATGTGCACCTATTCCAAGAAACACTTCAAAATTATTAATACAATTATTAAGTCTTGTAAAGGGAGGTAATTCCCTCCAGCCTAGAACGTCAACATCCTACCCTGAGAGGAGCAACATTTCCCCATATCTTTTCCAGGCCAGCCAGACCAGCTGATAGAGCATCTTGATAAGCAAGCTGGTAGTTATTTTTCTCTTACTGCATATAAGATTGATTTGGGACGCTGTGTAGGAAGGCAGGGAACCTGATTCAGAATGACAGATTTCACTGCATTCCCATGATACTTTTTGATAACCCTCAACCCTATTCCATGAGGTGAGATCTGGAGCCCAGGTGTTATCTGCAGCTGTGGCAGCAACAGGAGTGCAGCTGTGTTCTCTATAATGTGAGTGACAAGAGCATCTTCTCCCTCACCTCTGGTATTTGTATATCCACACTCACATTCCTTACCCCATGTGCCAGAAGTTTACAAAGAAATGGAAATGAACCACAGCCCAGTGCCTCAAATGAGAAATCTCTGCTATTTAAGGCATGCCTGCACTCAGCAGGAGTTAGAAAGGAGGAACAAGCAGCACAGATCAGGGAAATCATTGTAAGGTAGTGTAAGCCTGCATACATTTTTTAAAGTCACATTTCCTTGGTGAAGCTTATCACTGCTAAGTCTGGCTTGGACTTTATATGCACAGTTATAAAGCTAGGTCTCAGTGCAGAGACATCATTAGCACAGAAAAAAAATGGTATTAGTTACATATATCCACCTCAGGGAAAATCATCTTCCCTTTCCTCTGTGGTCCTTCTCTTACTAGCAGAGTCTCTTACTACTATTTTTCAGTCTTTAGGGCACTGCTTTGTTTCCATCTTTTTCATCGTATCTCAGGCTCAGAAGGAATAAGCAGCACACTGGGAATGTGTTACACATTGTCTAGTCCAGCATCTGTTACTAGGTGGAAGATTTTTGTGTGAAGTTTTCCGCTTACCAGAGCTGAGTGCCCTTCTGTGCTGGGACTGCACACTGACACTGCCCAGTTTTGACACAGTGTGCAGTAAAACAGTCTCCTGCTAAACACCACATTATTAGCAGCTCAGAAGACTGAGGTGAATTGATTCCATGTTAAAGACTGAGAGTGAAGTTATTTGCACTGTTTTCTTTCCAGGACGTATTGTTTTCATGTCCAGCATCATTGCCTATTTTACTCTGGGAAATGGCATTTATTCTATGACCAAGGCAGCTATTGAAAAATTTTGTGATGCTTTAAGACTGGAAATGAAGAAGTTTGGTGTCCAGGTAAGTGACGTAGCAAGAACCTGGAAATCAGGTAAGTGATGTAATGAGTTGTGTGAAACAAAGTGACAAAGCCAAAAGATCAGAACAGCATCCATGGGTGCAGTTTCCCTTTGGAAAGAGGTGGTTTCTCTGTGGCTAATCAGTCAGCTGGAAGACACTGGGAACAGCAGTCCTAGGTGATGTTTGTGGTTCTGAGAAGCTGGTGGGTAACAGGTCTATGTGTCAGCACTGAAACTTCACACTCTCTCCACATCCTCTGCAGTGGAGAAGCTTCCTGACACAGGCCTGCCTGAGCAATGCCATGCTCCACAAAGAGCTGCCAACAGCAGTGAGGAACCCAACTGTTCCTGGGGTGGCTGCAGAGAGCCCAGACAGCTGAGTGCTGTGCAGCCAGAAGATTTGTCACCTGCCTGAGGGGTTCTTTATCTCCTCTTACACCACCAGTGCTTAAAAGCTCCTCGCTTTTTGTGAGAGCAGCTACACGGCAAGAGGCAGCATTGTGCAGAGTAATTATGTTTTTATTCTCTTAACCTAAGAGGCTCTAAGAGTGCTCTTAGTGCCCTGTCTAAGCAACTCTAATAGTCAAACCTGAAGCTTAGATCAGTAAGTAGCTTCACTAGGCTTTTTCTTTGGAGTCACTCTACTGCTGAAACACTTTTCTCAAATACTGAAAGTCTTCCCCGGCAGGTTTGCATTGGTGCACTGTTTATCTACACAGATTTACAGCATTGTTCATAAGCTTTGTGTTAGAAAATATTACAGCTATGCAACTATTAATGACCTCTGTTGGACAAACATGAAGGGCTATGAAATGCAAGTGACTTTACACATCCTAATACCACACAGCACGATGAGGATTTCAGCTGATTAGCTGAGGATAATCTCAAATGCATGGAAGGGCTTAGTTTAACAGGTTAGCTACTCTGGTTGTTTTGGTATTTTTACTGCTCCACCTCTGCAATAGTCCCAGCACATAACTGAGTGAGCCAGGCTGACAAACATTTCTCGAGTATCTTTGAGAGGTATTTTTCTGTTTCTCACTGTATGCAAGATGCTGGCTGGGATTTGCCTGAGAACTGACCCTGTGGAGAGCCTACAAAATACACACAGTCTCATTTTCCTGTGCTCCCTTCTACTGCTCTGTTGTCCTCCCCGTCCTTTCAGGAGAAAGCTGCACAGAGGTGGCAAGGAACAGGTGGGGCTATGGCTCTGTTCCACTGAACTCTGGCCAGGAAAGCTGACATTCTGCAAGAAACAAAATGTGTGTCTTACAGTAGAAAGGCTACAGAAAATGTGAGGAGGGAAAAAAACCAAACCATCTCTCCAAACCATCTCCAAAAAGGGAAGCTTTCAAAATCCCTTTGTTAACAATAAATGTGGGATGTTACTATTGGCATTAGTTTGGCTGATACCAACCACATTTCTAAATAGCAGCAGAAGGGAGGGTTCCTGAGGATGCTCTGTGACAAATCTGTCTGAGGCAGCACAAGCTGTCCCAGCTGTGCACCTCATCCCTCTGCTGGAGTTTGTCTGCATCTCTTCCTTCTCCCCAAGCACAGCAGCTGCACCCCAGTCCTCCTGAGAGCAGCAAATCCATCACCATGCAGGCCAGCAGGCAGGCACTGACACAGGTGGGAGAACTTCATGGGTGGGCTGGGTGGCAGAGTGGAGACATCAGGGTTTTATAGCTTTTATAACTTCCCAGAGAATGCCTGTCAGATCCCCAAGCCTCTGACACAGCTCAGCACGGGTTTTCCTCCCCTTGTGTTGCAGTCTTTAGAAATCAGGTCAGTTAAATGCCACAGAGCTTTTAATGTTGCATATCTACAAATAGTTTGAACAAGGCTGCTGCTAACTGAGGAACAGCATGTGTGCTGTGAGTGCTCAGACTGCTCCAGAATTCCCTGGAAGACTCAGAAGGGAGCAGAACAGACACAAAGAAAACACGCGGAGCAGCAAAGGACTTGTGTGCTTTGCATTTAAACCTATGTACACAAATCTACAGAAATTTGCTAATGGCTTAAGTGAGAGGCAGAGCAGGACCTTTGGTCCCCCCGTTTTTCACTGACAAGACCTACTTTACTTTTAATTACACATACTTGGGGAAAACAGCACTTGTTTCCCCAGGACCTGCTAATTTTCTTTGATATATCCTTTTGTCCCAAATTGGGTCAAAAAAGTATCAATTGCAGGATTCTGCACTGAGTGAAAGATCCAAAGTATTCCACTTTGGAGACATCAAAGTCATACTCAAATGCTTTGTCTCAGTATTGTCAAAACATTTATACCATTAAGCATTCTACAGAAATCAAAGATGCTCTATTGCATTCTGTGAGGGTGTGCTGAGTAGTCAAAACAAGAACATTAACATCAGAGCAAAATGAGGACGTCAGAATAAAGCACCTCGGCAATCTTAAATATTTCACGGGAATATATTTGATTTCAGTCAAGTTTCCAGGGTTAAAATTTCAACAAAGCAGCATGTTCTGGAAGAAACCTGTCTGCAGAGAGCTTTTGATCTGTGTTACTGACTATAGTATTTAATTGAATTCACAGTGACTGATTGCACCTTGATAAGTTTTACATCTTGCTTTCAGGTCTGTATTATCCAGCCAGGAAATTATGCACCCTCTACAAAAATTCAGCCACCAGTCAGTGCCGAAGAGATCTGGAGTGAACTGAGTGAAGAGGAAAAGGCTGTTTACAACAAGGAGTATGTTCAAGAGCGGGCAAACTTTTTCAACAGCATCCTCAGTGAGGGAAGCACTAATGGCAATGAGGTTGTAGATGCCATGGTGGATGCTCTAACATCTCCTGCACCCAAGGCACGGTACATGGTGGCGAAGCTGAAGGAAAAGGCACTGGTGTTTGTGTGTGCTTTATTCCCGACTGTTGTGATGGATTCTGTTCTGTCTTATGCTCTGAGCAAAGTAAAGCTTGCATAGCCCACATTGGTGCTGTTGACTGACTCAGGTGAGGCAGTTTATAAAATGCGAAAGTCAGAGCTGAATTTGATGCCCCTCTGTGTCAGTACAGTGACACCAATTAACCAATACAAATTTTGGAGAGTCTCCCTAGTCAGGAGTGTCACTGATTCCTAGGGAAGAACATACAGGACCCTGTGTAAAATTAAATCATTTGTTTAAGTAACTTTATGTCTCCCCTGTGGAAAACCCCCATCCACTTAAGCCACTTTAGTTATTGCCTGGAAAATTTAATACATCTTTTTCTAAAGCGGTAGCAGGTTATTGTGTTGCAGACATGATGCAGACAAAATGGAGTGCATCCTACAGGGCAGCTGTACACCTGAAGTCATTACAGCAGAAATGAAAAGACCTTACTAGCAGAAACCTGAGTAGCTATTTATTTAGGGGTGGTAGGAGGAGGTTAATGGAAAAGTCATAGAAATGAGCATTAGACCTTAAAATACTTTGAATGGAGTTAAATTGCTGTAGCAAGTTAAGAAGTCTTGAAGCTCTGAGCAACCTGGCTTCGTGAAAGGTGTCCCTGCCCACAACAGGGGGGGGTTGGAATTTGATGATCTCTAAGGTCGTTTCCAACCCAAACCATTCTATGATTCTATGAATAATAAAGTTGTAATATGGAAACATTGTCTTGGCTAACTACAGTTCAGTCCTTTTTCAGGTATTCTGGATAAATCTGTAACAAAGCCAATATATCACAGACTTTGGAAAATAAGTTACATATTCCATTTATAAATGAGTATTTAATCCTAAATAAACTCTATCTTTTATCTAATGTCTGGATTAATCAATGTGTTGACCTAAAGTGTAGCGAGAGAGCTAAACACCAAGAAGACAAATACCAGTATACCTGGAGCTCAGAACATACTCAGGTTTTGCTACTATTGTAAGGAATAAGGTCTGAAGGAAAGAATACCTACTAAAATGAACAGGGAAATATTAGTAACATTTATCTATGAGAGTAATTGATCACAGTACCTTCATTAACACTTTCCTTAATTGCTGGTTTACACATATACAATTTTAAATTTGACTTGGTTGTGGTATGGCACAAAATCCCAAGAACTCTGGGGCCCAAAGATCCCAGAAGAGCTGGGATCAGCTCTGGTGGCACTGATAGATACAGGGCAGCAGCACTGAATGTTAGCCTCCCCTATGCCAGATCTCCCATATCAAACCAAAGACTCTGCTTTAAGCTGACACAGTTAACTTTTTCATCTGAAGCAGACATTGCATCCTGTACCTGCCAAGTCTTTCCTAACATATTTAATTAATTACTGAGAAAATTTATGCTCTCTCCTGGTGGGTAATTTGGGCAGTGGGAGTCAGGAACATAGGTGAGATGAGCCAGGAGTGACAATTCCAGGTTCTCTCCTGGTACACTCAGCCCTGGAACAGCCACTGCACCTGTTGGAGATTGGGGAACATGTTATTTCTCTTTCCAAATGCTGAACCCATCCCTGGAGCTGGCATTGGCAAGAGGACAAGCCTGGGCTCCCAACTGTTCCACAGACTGTCAATAGCAGCATAATCAGATGATTATCATCCCTCTCCTCATTTAACCACAACTGAGCAAGGCCAAGCAAGGGAACAGGAATGAGGCTTATTCCAACTGAACCAATCAATTTCTTGTATAGGAATTTCCCCTGCTTGACCTCAGGGATTTCAGCAGCCCTGCATTGCTTTGGAAGCATTGCTTTCATGCTCTTAGCTGTTCTTTGTGCAGATTACCCTTCCTCACAGTAAGCAGCACTGGACTCCACAAGCGGCTTTGAAACCCAGATGTTTCTCCATCAGGCCCAAGTGTGCATGTGCTGATCTCTGCCCCCAAACCAATGTCACTTTCCATTACACTGTTTCCCTTCTATTTGCATTTCTAAAAGCTACTCTGCTAAGTTGCTGAGAGCCAGCACCACCAGATCTGCCTCACAGATAAGAAATAACTTCCAACTGGAAATTCCTCCTTTATTTGCTGTGTACAGGACAAAGCATGTGATCAATATTTGAGCAGCCTCATGTAACATCAGATGAGAAAGACTCCAGAACATTTATTCCTTCACCTTGAAAACCGAGAACTTGCAGTGCATGGGATTTTAAACAGGATTCAGTGACAGGGTGAGAACCAATGGGACAAATGAAGGCAGTTTGTATTTTCATTGCTGTCTAACCATTGGCCTGGAAGCTAACTGAAAACCAGCTACAAAATTATCATCTTTATTCCTTCCCCTCAGCTTTTTAATGTTATGATCCGCAAATAAAGAACTAATCCAGAGAATCAGAGCTTGTTATTAACAGAACATCCCAGTGAAGTCATCTAGAATCCTCCCACTGAGTTATATGTGTTCCAAGGCACAGTGTTAGACAAGTGAACATGAAAATAAGTAGCAGGAATGATTTCAGAATCCCTGGGCTTAGCAGAAATGAGACCCTCATAGGAAATGCTGATGGAAGGGGTGCAGCATTCCCTCCTCCACAGGTCCCATAGGGTACAGAAGTTGGGGGATCAAAACAGAAGGTTTTAGTGAACAAGCCTTGCTAACCAAGTGAGTGACAAACTCTGAGGACCCTCAGAGCTGTCAGCTCTGCAGCTGAACTGCCCTGCTCTGTGGCACTGGAAAGCTCCCCTGACTCTGGGCATCCCAGCCCTTGTCCCAGCCCATGTGGTACCTGGGAAGCACATGCTGGGAGCACACAGTTGCTGGACTGCCCCATCATCCCTTTTTACTTTGCCACATCCCTGGCTGAGGAATGCCTCCCTCTTCCTCAGTAACCCCAAAATCACCTTTACCTCAAGTCAGGTTGAAGTGCAGGGGCATACAAGAAGCCTGTATTTACAACATCCAAAAAAGGAAACTGTTTTAGGAAAAATTTCGGTGACAAAGATAAAAAAAAACCTCCAAAGAGCCTCACAACCATACCTCTATTGACATTAATCTTATATCTGAAATGCCCCTCTCCCAAAATCCAGCTAATGTGCTGCAGACCCTTTCCTGAGACTGTTTTTCTATATAGCATTCATCCCAGTCAACAGAGAACTTCTTGGTAAAACACTTCAGCTTTTATCACTATTTGTCTCTATAATCCTTGCTGACAATTTGGGAACTTTTTTTTTTCCCCTGAAAAGAAAAATTTTTTTCCCCAAAAGAAATGCAGCTTTCCTCCCAATTCTCTTCTCCAAGGACACAGTATCAGGGACCTAACAGGTATTCCATGGATTTTCTCCTTGATGAAAAGGCCTGCTCTTAAGAGGGCATATTAATTGGTAGAAAGAATGAGTGTTGGTTTTGACATTAAGCAATTATAGAAAAAGTAGAAAAAAGAGTAAAAAAAGTTAAACCAGTTTAGTAAGTTGTACATTGATCTGAGTGATACCAACAGCTTCATACAGTGGCATCAAAACCAGAAACAGAACAGATCCCAGGAAATACAAGAGGAGTAGCTGGGTGGTACCTGCCAGCACAGTTCTGAGGTGCTGCATGAAACAAAGATTGTCCCAAGGAGGAGACTATTTCTCTCACTTGAGAGGGCACAGTTGAGAGCAATGTCCCCACAACAGCTCCCCAGATGATCTTCAGATTTAGCCAAATGTGTAAATTTGTGTCATTGTCCCAAGCTGGCAAATCTGAACAAGGAGATTTTGGGTGGAATGCACCACACAGCAGATTTTTTTGCAGTAGCATCGGAATCCAGAGAGACGAATAACAGTGATAATGACTTCCACAGTGGAAGGCTTAAGTAAAAACCAGGCAATCCTGAAGCACACCTTGCAGCTGAAGTCAGGCTGCCACCAGCCCAGCTCCCACTGGTATCAGCAGAACTCCAGTGCCATCCAGCCCCAGAGTCCTTGTGGTGCACAGCCTCCCTCCAGAGGTCAGCTCTGGGACAGGTGTAGCATCCTTGTGCTTTTACATCCACAGATAAAACCCAGCACAATACGGAGACAGCAAGTGGAACAGAGGATGGCAGCTGGATTGTTCCACTTGTTCCAGGAGAGACTGTGTTGTGCTCTTAGCCTGGCACCTTCTGCTAGCACCAACCAAAACTTCACAGCCTTTGTATTTCAAATATTTGGAAGCACCCTTTCAGCAGTGAAACGTTTTCATGTGAAATTAGATGATTTTGGAGCTGCAAAGAGAGCATGTCAGTAATGGGGGCCTTACCTACCATGGTGGAGAACATATGTTGCAGGAACAATTGAGGTTAATGTTTAAATTTATATAAAACCCGGGGAAAACATACATGCTCCTCAGTAAAATAAATGTTCTTTGGAATACTCTTGATTTGGAGATTATTTACTAGTGGTGATCTCATTATCAGATGCAACGAACAAAACCTATCTACTGTGGCCTCCACAGATAGCATTCAGCCAGGGAACCATGAAGGCAGTGGAGCACCTCTTGGATTGTCCCACAGGCTCCCTCCTGGCTGTGAGAGATGTCCCATGTGCGAAGGGAGGGGACATGCTTACAGCATCCAGGACAGAGCAGCCCCAAGGCTGCCCTAACTCCCAGCACATCAGAGCTCTGGGCAGCACTGCCCTCAGGTGAGGACTCAGGCAGTGACATCCCTGGGGCTGTAACAGAGCGCATGGACACTGTGCCCACATTTGTGCTGTGATGTGTCTCCCAGGTTTGGCTCTGGGAGCTGTCAGCTCCGGGGGTACGTTCAAAGCTCAGGGCAGTTTACACCTTTCCTTAGTGCAGTCGGTTACATTTTTACCAGCACCATCCCACTTGTATTCCTGCAGTAGCTTGGCACTCCTCCAAAACTGAGCTTTTAGCCAAAAAGCACCCAGCAGCTTGAGGCTTCAGACCTTGGAATAATTTTCTCTGGTGAACTTTATTTATCTCTATAGGCAGGGAATACTCTGAATTTCTCTATGAGGATTTTAATCCTATCTATTTTGGAGATGTTGCAGTACCCTAATACCAGAGCAGCACCTCTGCTCTTGAAGCCACATTGCTTTGAGCCATCCAATATGATGTTCAGCTGCTGAAAAAGGATGTTTTGCTTCTTGCATCATGAATCCTCATTATCACTCTCAAAAACCTCATGGAAAGCTGTTCACCATGAGAAAATAAATCAAGTTTAAAAATCTAAATATGTGCACAGGGAGTTACATGAACATTCACATTTGGGGTAAAATACCAAGTACCCAGACTGGCTGTAGTCTGGTTTTAGTGTTTCCACAATTTCCAGAGACAAGGCATGCAGATGTTTTAGACAGGATCTTCAGTTACTCATATTGGACTAAATTTCAAAATACATGTGCTAGCTTTTCTAATGGGAATTTAATGTGTGCTGTTCAACAAAGTGAAAAACAAGAATTTACCCCAGGCCTTTGTCCAAGATGTGTCTCCTTATTTGTGGCAACAGCAAAAACAAGAATCTTACACAGAACAGGCAGGGAAACATCTTCTACTGTGCCACATCTGCATCAACCATTTAGTGCAACCGAGGAGAAAGAGAAGGCCCTGGAAGCTATGTTTTCCAAAGAAACAACAGTGCATCACTACCAATCCAGCCAATTCGCACCACAGAGTGCTAACACGAAATAGCTGCTGTAAAAATGGCACTCCTTGCAGGGTAAATAATGAAACTTTATGTTAAAACAATGTTTTCTCTTGTTGTGACTCACCACACAGTCCCATGGCTTTCATCAAACGCCTTTCCATGTTGTTGGACATGCATCCAGCTGTGTCACCACTTCCCTGGCAGAAGAGATTTCACATCAAAACAAATTTTTTAAAAAATTTCCTAATTGTAGAGGTGATTTGCAAATAATTCAACAGCCAGGCTTGGCCGGGAACAAGACAGAAAATGTTGGTGCAGTTATCCCAAACATGACTACTGAGCCTGGCAGGAGCACTGAGAGCTGGGTTGTGGTATTTGGAAATTCAGCTCTGAAGGAAATGGACGGAAAGGAGATAGAGAGAGCTTGGGCAGTCCCAGGGTTAGTGCTGTTGCCTTTTAGAATGACTTAGGCTTCACTTGACAAGTTCTGAGCGTTTTCCCCCATTAAGTGGCATTTCCCGCTGTTAATAAACAGGTTTCTCTGTCCAGTCTGGACTGCGAACGATCACATTTCCATCCAAGCTCATTTACATTACTGTGCTACACAAACCCTGTGGGGATGGCTGCGCAGTTGGGTGATACACAGACCTTGCCACTCCATATTTGTGGCGACTCCAGTAAAGTCTGGAGGTGAAACAACCTTACAGCCTTGCTTCCCATGGGGGAGGAAAAGGAGGCTTGGTGAGTAAGTCACCAAGAAGAAAACAGAGCCAACGACACCCAAGTCCTCCCCCGTGTGCCCGCCTCACCCCCGGCGGCTCGGAGGGCGGCGAGGCGCTGGTCTGTATCGAGCTGAGGGGACCCGCGGCGCTGAGGAGACCGAGAGGACACGGTGGCACTGCGGGGACCCGGTGGCACTGAGGGGACCCGGCGGCACTGAGGGGACCCGGCGGCACTGAGGGGTCCCGGCGGCTGAGGGGAAGCGCTGCCGCCTCACGGCTCCCTCTCACCCGACGCCGTTGCCAAGGAGATGGCCATGGCGGCCATGGCGGCCGCTGCGGCGGGCGGGGGTCCGGCTGCGAGCCCCGAGCCCTCGGCGTCCCCCTGCTCCTCAGGTGAGTGCCCGGGGCTGCCGAGGGTGGCAGCCGCCGCCGCTGCCCAGAGGCAGAGAGGGCGGCGGGGCTCGGACGCCGCCTCCCCGGCGCTGCGGAGGGGTTGGGGCAGAGCCGGCAGGCTGTGAGGGCTGAGCGCAGCCTCGCAGGACGCAGGTACGGTGCACATCGCCCCCCTCACGGGCCTCGCCTCTCGCCGCGGGCAGTTACCTCCGTCTGGGTGTCAGCACGGCCAGACCAGCGCGTCCTTGGCAGGGAACACTGGGTCATCACCAGCTCGCCAGCATCCTCCCCTTCCAGCAGTTTCTCTCCCGTTAAAGCCAGTCTCCTCTACAGGCCGCCCGTTCCTCTGAGTCGCAGCCCCCGGAAAATAAACCAACACGGTGTTTATCTATTACCTGGCTTCCCCAGGGCCCTGGGCAGGAGCGGCTGCTCATCCTGTTCCTTGTTCCTGGGCGCAGGAGCCCCTCACGCCCAATTCCCCAGCACTCCAGAGGCTTTCCTGGAGCCCAGCTGTGCTCCTGGGTGAGGAGCCACCTCCCCTGAGCCCCTGTCCTCTCAGGTGTTGCTCACAAATCCGATCGCCAGGTGCTGGCTGGCCCCGAGGGCTGCCTGCCGCTGGCAATTTGGGCTCGATTACATCCCAGTTTGGACGGACACTGAGGTGACTGGAAGTTGCAAGGCAAGCTGAAGACAAAAGGATGCACATCTTTTGATCCAACCCAGCCATAACCTCGGGACGGCCTTTACAGCGCTCAGGACTGGGCCCCGTTTCCCAAAGGGCTGGATCTGGGCTGAGATGTCCACATGACATTGAAACCTGCTCAGTTCACACCTACGTGCCCATCACTGCGCTCAGCTACGCCTCAGCCTAAGACAAGGCATTTCTGCAGAATTAACACCAAAAAACCACAGCATTGTAGGCTATTCATGATACTGGAATTCAGTTGTAGGAAGATTTTGCTGCATCGCTCCCATTAAACATTAGTCACAGCCAAAAATTCAGTGCAATTATTCACATAAAGCTGTAAATATAGCATGGCACTGTTACCATATTGGTTCCTTTTATACTGACATATAGGACTCATGCTTATCTCTGTGCCCAGCATGCAAAGGGATTAAATTTAGAAAGTGCTCAGCTATTTTCTTTCACTAAAGATAAAACACATGAAAATTTTGTTTACTGGTTTGTGAATAGTGATAATTAAAGGGATGTTTTCAGCTGGAACTGTTGAAACTGAAAAACATTGCAAACTTTAAAGAAGGAGTCACAAATGCTTCCAGCAGCAGTCAGGCACCAGGCTTTGACTGGGACACTGGGAGTAGGATCACTGGCTGCCAGAACTTCTCTCTCTATTAGTTTACCTCCATCACAGCTTGGAAAGCTTTGTGGGAGAACAGGAATCTGACTAAAATGATTTTCTTAATACCAGGTGTACCGAGAAAAGGATTAATCTGGATTTGAAATGAGTTCATGCTTTCAATCAAAACAATGACACAAGCTGGCAGAATGAAGGTAGCGAGTCTGTTGATGTTTCTCAACAGATAAAATTGTTGCTAAGCAAATGTTACAAGCTTGGGATTTGTGATTATGGCTTCATGAAGCCCTCCCCAGAGCATGACCGTCTCAAAGCCATAATAACAATCCCTCATCTTCCATTAAACCATCTGTTACATGTGAAGTGGTAAAAAAATCTATGAAGTACATAGGGTTGGTAGTATTTACTTAATAAAAATTGTCAAGATGCTGCAGTTATATTTTCATTTCAGAAGCCTTTTTCCTTTGCTTATAACTTTACATGACTCTGGGTAGAGTTTTTTATCCCACCTTTCTTTGATTCTGCTACTTTAGAAACTTCTAATAAAACTTGATCCAGTCACTTTCAACAAATGCTGCAAAGAAATATTAACTGTAACAGTTAAAATGTTATGGTTGACTTCATGTAAATTGTTGGTTCTTAATGCTTTGAAGCAAAGACTTTAAACTGGGTAAGGTCTCAGTGGTGGTTGAATTGTGATAAGAACAGACTTCACTATTGTGATAAAAATAATTTCACTTATGTTCATGGAAACAATTTATTACTGTGTGTGAAATATTAAAAGAATACTGTTGTAAGCATCTCAAAAGCACTAGAAAAAAATCTGATCAGGACTAAAATTGTACTGAATTGTGCATTACACTGTGAACAAAAGTGGAAGTGTGCAGTAAGTGCAAGGTGTGCCATCAATCTCATGTCCTGCATGGGGCAGAGGTTATAGAGTGCAAGTATCTCAAGGAATCTCCAGGATAATCCATGAAATAAATCCAAACCCCTCTGCACTGAATATTATATCCATTTGTGCCTTTATTGAAGGTTAGTTACTGACAGGTTTTTACGAAATGCAGTTCTGCTCATGTTCTGTGGCACTGCTAACTTATTTCCAAGGAGAATGGCATCTCTTCAGTGTTTGCACCTTCAGGGGGAGAAAGAAGGGAAGAAAAGGCATGTTTTGGTCCTAAATGAGTTCATGAAAAATACTGTGCAAAATCCAGGTGCAAATAATGAATAACAGTGGAAGAAAGTTTTTGGGAGTAAGCCCAAGTTCCTTACTGCTGCAGGATGCTGGGAAATCGACCAAGAGCATGAGAGAACATTTAAGCTTGTCAGTTCCATCTAAGCATCTTGAAAAACATTTCTTTTGCTGAATTTCAGTGGTGTAAGTACTGTAAGAGCCTTCCCTGCAGTACCTTCCTGCTGCTCCTTCTCACAGCCCCTGCAGACTTTACATCACAAATTTTCCCTGTACTCAGAAGCCAGGAAAAAACTTCCTGGATTGAGGATTTGCTCAGAAATTGCTTCCAAAGGTTTCAGGCTCTGAAAGCCAGGCTCTGTGGGGACTCCAGTGATCGCTTCTAGCAGGGCATTACTCTGAAGTAGCCTCATTTCTCAGCTCTAAGCTTTAGGACAACAGGGTTGCTACAGGTGTAACTCCTGTCAGCAGGATAAAAATGTCTGCATTTATTCCCTTTCCCTGGACAAAATGCCACAAGGAGCACAACATGGTAGGGATGAGAATGAACAAACCACAGGTGACAGATTTGAGTTACTGCTACTTAATTATTTCATTGTGCAATGTAAGAATATACTTGGTATATGATCAGGATGAGGGTTATGTAAGACCTTAACAGAAAATAATTTAAGTAATGTCATCTTTAAATGGAGAACATCTGAGAGCAGCTGACCTATTCAGACCAGATTTCATTGTAAAGAGAAAGTCTTTGCATTTTAATACCCACTTAAACACTTCTGCAGCTTCTAATAATAACACCTTCAGCCAGCATGGCTGTATGCACAGGGAGGAGCTGAGGGCCTTTTCTGGCAGGGAAAACAAGAGGGACAGTTCTCAGAAACCTGTCAACAGTAAACCTGACCCCATCTCTGTTGTTCCAAAGCAATGCTGGCCACGGAACTGCAAAAGAAATGAAAGGCAATAGCTACAGAAACTACAGCTGAAATGTTGTACCTGTGGTACAAAAATTACCTCTCTCTATCCATTCCCAACAAGATTCACCTGCTTTTCCTGCAATTTTCTCTCAGGCTTCCTTTCCAGAATGGAAGGTCTTGCCTCAAAAGATCTGTTGGAATTGTTCTTCATCTCTCTCTTCAATCTCACCTTCTCATGGACATCCACAAAACGCCCAGCAGTAGCCAGGCAGATGCTGAGTGGTCCCACTTAGAGACTACTTTGCAATAAATAAAAAACCCAAACAAACCAAACCCCAAGTATTCTCTAACAGATGTTCCTCCACCCTGTTTTGTTGCATGTCCTGTAAGAGTTCTGGGGATGGGCTGACCCAAGGCTTACTGAAGTGATAGGAAGCTTCCCATCAACTTAGGCAAGCTTCAGAAATGGTCCCTACAATGTCTGACCCTCCTCGACCCTCCAGCCACAAGTGCTGAGACTAGTTAAAAGAGGCTAAAAAATCTAAAATTAAAAAAAAAAAAACAAAACAAAAAACATCCAGAATTGAGGCAAGTGCAAATTCCTGCACTACTTTTTTTTCAAGAAGCATGTGATGCATGGCCTGGAGAAACCTTTTCCCAGACCAGTGCCCTGCTATCTGCATCTTTTTTCCCCCAAGGTTTCTGTTGCAGAGAAATTTACTCTTTTATGTACATAGCCTAGCAGGAAGTTCATGCATCAGCTACCAAACAAAAAAAAAAAGGAAGGTGCTCAGTCACTGATGAAGTGATGTTAGTATCAATTTTAGTATCAGTTTGATGTTTCAGCCAGTGCAGAGGACACAGTGTCTTGTGATTTTTTTTCCCTGTAGAAAATGACAGATGAACAGCCTCCCTCTAGGCTTCCAAGTAATTGCAGATTATAACAGTTCCTTGAATGGAGAGCTGTTACCCTACAGCTTCTTAACTTAATTTTCTCCTTGACTGAGACCTCTTCAGAACATTTGGATGACTATAAAGAAAAATTTTGCAGGGTGCTACTTGGGTTTATATATTCTCTATATGTGCTGCCCATAATAAAAGACAAATTATTTCAAAGCCTAGTGTTCTGTCAAGGTAAAGTGGATATTTTCATGCTGTGAATATGGTCTGATTCCTGGTTTTACTGGCATGCCATTATAATCTCATCTCTGAGATTACATATTTTCTTCTCTCCCCATGCAGAAAATACTTCCTTGAAAGAAGACAAACTTCCCTATCCTGGGATGCTACCAGTAGATAAAAGACTTCTAAAATTGCAGATCTACAAACTTCTTCAGTGTGTTCACGAGAAAGACAAGAAGCAAATAGAAAATCTGATCCAGAAAGGATTCCCAGATCTCATTAATTACACAGAGCCTAAGGAAGGATACAGTGCCTTTCACTTGGCCTCCATGAAAAATGACATTGAAATGTGTCGCTTCCTGCTGGAACACGGAGCTCGTCCAAATATCCACGACAACCTGGGACGCACTCCAGCCATGAGGGCAGCTGAGCTAGGCCATGAGGTGGTTTTGGATTTATTAGTAAAAGCTAATGCAGACATGACTGCTGTGGATAATGAAGGGAAAGGTGAGTGAGAAGGGACCTTACCAGACCAGAAATACCATAAAGCGATCCCTTAACTGTGTGACACAGTTACATATGTCATATGTACTTACTACATATGATGTGTCCCACCTGTGGAGAGGAGCTGTAGTTGAGGGTAATCCTTACAGCTCAAGAGAAGCTGTTGGTCACAACAGCTTTGATAGAAATGAAAGTAATTCTCTGAAGAGTCTAGGCCTTTAAATCATAAGTCTCCCCAGTACAGATCTGAGAGGTAACTTTTGATTGAGAATCACATTCCTCCCATGACCTGTGACATACTAAACTCTGGTTTCCTCCCCACGTGAAGACTCTAAAGCAGAAGTCTTTTTTGCATGGATATACCCTCATTGAAGGGGTCTCTGTTGCAGACTGTTTAGCTGTGAAGCTCACAGCCTCAAAATCCTTCTAGTAATTTCCTTTTGCACCCTAATCCCCACTGGTTTCCTTTGCAGGCATTTTGTTTTACTGCCTTTATCCAACAGTACGCCACTCCCACTGCCTGCAAATTGCCTTGGAAAATGGTGCAGATGTCAACAACTGTACTACTTCTGGGAGGTCTGTGCTTCTACAAGCCTGTGAGCAAGCTCATGAGATTCAAGAAATATGCCTGATTTTCTTGGAGAAAGGAGCAGATCCCCAAGCAAAAGACCCGGTATGAGCATTTCTGTAACTAAGAACAGATACAGGAGTATAAAGTAAATACCAGATGAGCAGAGTATATGACCTTAAATCCTCACATAAAAATAATAAAGCAGTGAAAATTGCTTAAATCTGTGGTCATACTTCTTGCCCTCTTCTGTACCATCCTTTTTTTGGAGGAGAGGGATTTAAATCTTCTTTTAGATTTTTGCAGGTTTAGAGTGCAAATATTTCCCCAAACTTAAACATAACTGGGCCAGCTCTTAGGAGCTGCAGTTCACTGTACTTAGTGGAACAGTGCTGATTTGTATTTGCCTTGATGAGTCCTTATATTTACAGAGTTGAAATAATATTCAGTAAAAGGTAAGTCCATTAGGAAAAACCTGATGAGCAATCAAGGCAAGAACGAGGCATAAGAAATTTTTTATGTCTTAATCACTTATTTGTTTGCTTCCTTAATTTAACAAAGACCTGAAAGACTGAAGCTCTGTGCTGTTGATAAATCAAGAAGCTCAAGCCTTCCCTTTAAGTTATCCAAAGCTTTAGAGAAAGCTTTAGGGATAATCCATTATTATCTAGAAAAAGACAGCATTAATGTTTTAGAGTGTGAACTTTTCCTCACAGAACCATAGTGAAATTCCTTGGTTGCTTTGCCTTCCCCATAGCCCTGCTCCAGCCACAGCTCCTTATGCTCCTTCTTCCATAAGATGAGGTGGTATTTTGTGTAAAATGTTGTGAACATACATGAGAACATGCCCACAGAATAAAGGATTCCTTAACTAAGGAATTGATTTGCATGGGCATTACTCAGGGACTCAAGCTTTCAATGTGCTTGACTTGTTGGGATCTGACTGTCTTAGCAGGACTATGACTAGATTCTGAAAGTTTACCTGCAACTATCTTTGAAACTATTAGGCTTGTCTCCTTTTCCCAGTAACAGCTAAAAGAAGACTTCCAGTTTTATGCCAGTTTGGAACAGTCAGATGCTATTGCTCCAGCCTTAGCACACGGAACAAATTCGGAGTTGTTCTCTTGCTCCCCTGCAGGCCACGGGGCGCACAGCCGTGATGGAAGCTGCAAGGGAAGGAGCTGTCGAGGTGGTGCGTGCTCTGCTCCAGAGGGGAGCCGATGCGACCCTCTTTGACTTTGAAAGACACAGTGCTGCACATTTCGCAGCCAAAGGAGGCTTTTTTGAGGTACTAACATTTGTGGTGTAAAAGCATTGCTGCAAAGGAAAACCTGGGTGCTTTTCTGTTGGTGTGGGGTTTTGTTTTGGGTTTTTGGAGTGTGTTTTTGTGGGGGTTTTTTTGAGTCCATTATCTCAGCTGATCAAAGCATAATGATCAGTAATCAAAAGCAGATTTTTTTTTAAGTATCAAAGGGAATCCAGCAGTGATAGGCCACACAGGGCCTTACAGTGAACTGTCAAGAATGAAGATTGTCCTTGGTGTCTACAACTGCACAAGGTTTCTGTTTCATCAGTTAAATAAGCATAATACTATAGAAAATATTAATGTTATATGTGCATTGACCAGCTGGACATGGGAGAGAACTTCATTATTAAAATGGGAATGTAAAATACTGCACTTATTTGTAAATCAATCTCACATTTTCACATGTTAAGAAACTGACAAGATTTTTAGTGGAACTCTGTTTGTTTTTCTAGATTCTGACGATTATTTCAGGTTATAATGCAGACTTGAAACTGATTGCTATGAATGGTAACACACCACTTCATTATGCTGCAGAGGGAGGATTTGCAGATTGCTGCAAGTATATAGGACAAAGAGGTACATTAAAACTAAGTTACTTTACAACTATTATCTATATTCTATTTCTGTGCTAAGGGAAAGATTTCATTTGGATATCTCTGAAAGATTTGACTCTTGGGTACCCTGTGGCAAAATTCTCATTCAGAGGGGCCTAACAGAGGCTCTTATCTGTTGTGGATGAGAAAACATTTCTCAAAGAAAGCAGCAGAAGCACCAGATATTTGTATAACTCAGTGTTGGACATTATTAAATGGTTCTGGGTTTAGTTGGTTTTAGATGTATTTGTATTGAAACTTCCAATAGAAAAAAATTTTTGATTTGATGATCATTAAAAAAAAAAATCTCTGCACTTATCAGGAAAACTTCATGCCCATGGGTATTGAAACATGCCCTGAAGCAGCTGTGATCCTTTCCTGACTTCATCAGATGATCATGGCATTTCAAGCTTTGATCCAAGAGGACCATGCAAAATCTCATATCCTGTTCTTGTGATCAAACATTTAACTAGTGATCCATTGCCAAACTGTAATGTTCGCGTATAGAAATAAGTAACATTTTAATCTTAGTTTGCTTCTTCTTAACCTTGCTCACCACTTTAAGTAAAAATGTAAAGTTTCCACTGAACTTTTGTCTTTCTATACATATTCATGAGTGGATGAATAAACAGAGCATGAGTTGCTCGATGCTTCTGCCTTTGAGAAACAAATATGGACATGAGGCTGACCTTCCAGTCTGGGATCAGTGATGTGGTTCCACCTACAATTGACTACTTATAGCTGAAACAATATAAAATTGTAGATCTGTGGCAATAAGTTACCTGTGTATTACAAGCTTCTTCTATTACCTTATTAAGAATTGCACTGCACTATCAGCCAAATTGTGTCCATATTTCTAGGCTGTGATCCTACGTGGACAAACTTGGCAAACATGACCCCCAGGGAGGCTGCCAAGAACGCTGGGTTTAAAGCAGCAGCGGCAGTATTGCGCAAAGTTGAAAAAGCTTTTAAAAAGCCAGATGAGACCCTTGCCTGGTACCTGAAGGTGTACGACTGGTCCTTGCAGCATGAGGATGCCATCCGCAAGGAGTTAGAGACTGACGAGGAAGGAGATGGGATGGTATCCAAAAATGATTTTATAGCACTTATTCGGAAGCAGTGGAGCACTGTGGACGAGGAACAACTAGAAGCTTTTGCTAAAATGCACGAAGCATCTGCTGACAGGATCAGCCTTGACGATTTTTTTAAAGGCTCAAAATACTTACAGAAGCCCTTTCTGCTATCATCCTTTGGGCCCAAAGCAAAGAAGAAGAAGAAGAAACCACCAAGAAAAAAAGGCAGAAAAGGCCTCCCTGTGCCAGTTTGTTTAATTCCAAAGAGTGAACGCCCGCTGTGGGAAGATGGCTTCCCTACCTACTTGGTTGAGGCTGTTCCAAACATTTCTGAAGAGCAGCGTTTCAAACGGGACCAGCAATCTGTCCATCCTGTGCTCGATGACCGTGCCTGGTACGTAGAGGAGCCAAGGAAAACCTACACAGATATCAACTACCTCGTCAGAGCAGGAGACTTCGTGTCTCTGCAGAAAGCATTCGACGAGGGTGTGCCAGTAGACATCAAAGATAAATATTACAAAACACCTTTGATGCTTGCATGTGCAATCGGCAAAATAGTTCTTGTGGAGTTTCTTCTGGAAAAGGGGTAAGATAATTTCAATTGACTTGCTATTTTGGGAATAAATACTTGCTATTATTTATTTCAAAAGCATAAATATCCAGAAAATATTTAGATGCATAAGGCTATGGTTTGTTTTTTGCTTATGTAACATTTAATATTAAAGTTAGTTCCCTAAGATCCCGAGCCATGGGGTGTTAGTTTACTGCTTTTCACATTTTAGTAGCATGGAAATGGAAACAACCAAGAGGACTGAAATTTTTGGTGTCTGGAGTGTTGACATTTGGTCAGCTGCAGAGTTCATACCCATGTCTCAAGCAGTGCATCCTCACAACTGAACTCTCACACTGGTGACTGATTTTGGGGAAATCTGACTCAAAGGACTTGCCTGAAATCATCTATGTGATCCTGGACTTCCCTGTTCCACATGCCTGGTTTAAACCATCATTTTCCTCTGCAGCTGAAGCAGGCTGAAGCAGCAGGATTTACATCAGAAGCTCCTGCTACTAATTAGTCTGTTCCCCATTTTAGAAGTGCTTCAGCAATTTTGTAGCCTGCAGTCACACTTGTGAAAAATCTCAATGACAGCTTAAAAATGAAAGTAATTTCAGAAGAATCAGTCATACTTGTGTAATAGCATAATCTCTTATTGTCAGACTGCTGTAGTCCTACAATCCTTCACATAAAAGCTTAAATGAACATTTTTCAAAGGTATTTACGTTAACTTTGTTCTCTCTACCCATAGATAGAATTCATGTTAATATTAATATCTCAGGGAAAGTGGCTGCAGTCATTGCTCTGGTTCCTACAAGGACTAACAGCACATGGATCTTTACACACCCTGGTAATTACACTGACATTCCTGGAGCATATGGAAAATTGTGTCATGTGTGTATTCAGGTTTTCCAAAGATAAAGATGTAAGAGCTACCAAATTAATCCAACAAATCAATTTCTACTCCTTTTACCAAGCCTCAGTAGGCAGCACTGGAGTCACATCACATTTAACAATTAGACCTAGAAACGTAGTAACTTATCTTAAAAAAATAGTACCAGTTTTGAGATTTGAAATGAAAACAGAGATAAAAGTTATCAGTACATTTAGGTTTGCATCTCTCAGCATCATGGGCTTGCAGTTTGGCATGGGCATTCAAATACCTTTTAAAATATAACCTTTTCAGTACAGAACCACAAATCCATATTGAATAGAAAACAAAACATTTATACGGATAAATGTTTAACATTTATTAGGTTTAAAATTAAATTGGTGGTATCTACTTTCTGTCTTCCTCCAGAAGGAATCAGAAGTAAATGAAATTTGGTCTGATGGGAAATTCTGTGCTTGACGGGCAGAAAATGTCAAGGAATTTTAAAATCAGTGCTGCATTGTCCCTGTTCCCATTGATTGGTTTGTTTCTGATAGAATGAAGTTAGGAAAAAGGATTCAGGGCCAGACAGAGTCTTAGTGCAGGCAAGGAGGTTGGGTTGAGAGAGAAAGTGAAATTACTGAAGGAGCTTATTTTAATGAGAATTAAAAAACAAATGAAGAGATCCTACAAATAAACCATAATGGCTTAGTGACTGAAACATAACAGATAAAAGAGGTAGATCAGGGGAATTTACTGTGCTAAGATCTCATCAAAAGTAGAATTCAGAAAAAGATTAAAAATTTAAACAAGGAAAGAAGAACAAATGAATCTGTGCTTTTATGTAGACTTAAGCACCTGACCTGAAGAGCAAACAGCTATCCCTCGAAGCAGCTTCCTTCATAATTTTTCATCTTTCTCCCTTCCTCCTTGTCTTTTGGGAAGACAGCAGCTTTTTGTCCATAGAGTAAGTGGGACAGTGACCCTAACTCCCTTCAGCATCTCTAGGGCTGCTAACACTTTTCCTCTCAGCTTCATCTAAAGGCAGCATATTCCAAGTATCTTGCCTGAATTAGCCCTTGCTTTCTCCAGAACATCCCAGCTTTAATTTGGGAGCAGAAATAGATCCTAGTCCAGCAACACAGTAGCTAAATAACTTTTCAATGCTCAGATTTCCAAGGCAGACTTTCTGTAACTCGTTTGTCAAAGGGAGAAGCCAATGCAGAGAAATGAAGCAGGCAGAGGGCAGCAGCACTGAAAGGAAAGGTGAACACTTTCCTCGTGTGCAGGCAAGCTCTGCAAAGTTGCCACAAGTTCTGCAGCACTCGTTCTTGGCCCAGAAGTGTACTTTTGGAATTCCTTAGTCTGCTTTCTGCCATTCTCAGTGAAGCTGGAGCACAAACACTAGCAGCATTTTACAGGACTAAGGTGTTTGAATGCCTGGGTTTTTTCCTGTACCCATGAAAAGCTTCATGTAAAGGACACTGATGGTTTAGAGGGGGACAGCATCCAAGCACACTCTTACAATTACTATTCCATGACAAATTCAGGGACTCAAATGGTTTCAGAGTAGCAGTACAAATATGAAAATAGCTATTTACATTGAATATGCCATTGCAGCAGGCAGTTGCCATTGAGTGCACTTGGAGCTGGGGCTGTTACTGCAGATACTTGACAGCTTCAGCTGCCACAATTGCTCTTACTCCTGTGCAGGGCTGATGTAAATGCAACAGACAATTTCCTGTGGACTCCTCTGCATCATGCTTGCTATAATGGACACCTGGATATCGCTGAGGTGCTCGTGAAGGCTGGAGCATCAGTGAATGCCCCTGCAATAGGTGAAGCCACCCCGCTGATGAGAGCCATTGAGGCCTCCAGGCTGGACATGGTCTATTTTTTAATCACTGCAGGTGCCAACATCCAAGCTACAAACAGCAATGGTAAATAGTAACGTCTCCAAAATAGGCTTTTTTTTAATAAAAACACATGGAACACTTTGAGAACTGTTCTGCATTTAGGGTTGCTGTCAGGACTGGGATGAAGGTAGCAGGTTCAGTTAGTTTTCTCCTGTGTGGAACCACTATTGAGAAAAGTCAGCTTTCTTGGGTTTTATGTATCTAGAAAATAAAGTAACATAATTAATTACACGATTCAGGAGACTGTTGCTCCTCACAAGAAACATACAGAGTTATAAGTGGCTTTAAGGAAAACATTCTGTCTAGTTGTTATTATTATTATTTGAGGGAAAATTAGATTTCAGCTGTGGCCCAGAGTATAGTCTGCCACCCATTTAAATAATTTATTTTTAGGCACAGGCAGCCCTGGTTAAAAAAATTTCCTTGCTGCTCTATATGTAAATATAACTCCTGAGAAAAAACTATTTAACAGAAAACCGAATCTGAGCTGGTACTGAAGTGTTGCCTCCTCACAGCAGATTCCTCGTTTAGTGTTATTTCCCCTGTCTCCACAGTAATTTAAACAGTTAACATGCATCACCTTTTAAGCTCTTGCTCTAACATAGGAAGCAACACTGCTACACAACGAGACTTTCCTTGCCAAAATGCCTAGTAGTGAAACCCTGCTTGTAGAAGCGATGTGTATTCCTTATTTCTGATATCAAGTGGAGTTCTGATTCACACAGCAGTTCAGTCTCACAGATACTTTACAGCCAGAGTCTCCTAAGAACCAGGACAGATTTTTTCCTTCATTAAGCACTGAAGCTGTTAATTTGCACCATGGGGCTTTCCCTTGCCAACCACAGAGCAAGAAGGAGAGGGCTAGCACAGCACAAGGTTAGGAATGCAGACCAAGTAGCTATCTCCTAGTGCTAAATCTCAGAGATCAAAATGGCAACCTGCAGGACCAGTGTATTAAGCTGCAAATGTCAGAACATTAAGAACAAAGCAAGCAATCCAATAATTCCTGCAATATTGGGTTTCAAGGCTCGTTTCTGCCAGGTCTTATTTCTGCAAGCAGTGCTGATGACTGCTGATCCTCATACCAATGTCAGGCACGCTGCTGGCACATGGGAGGGTTAATAAAATAGTGGCCATATTAAATTTAGTTGATTGTACTGTCATTATCCAGTTGCAATAATCCAGTGGCAAAGTTAATTTTAATGTTTTTCACAGATATTTATATTTTTAAATACAGGAAGGACTGTTCTTGAACTTGCTGAAGTATTTGAAGATGCTACAATAATTGCTCTGCTCGAAGATCAACTGCAAATTTTGGAAGAAGAACAAGAAAAAGAAGAAGCAAAGGCACCAAAAGTTGGGAAGCCAAAACAAGCAGAGCCACAGAAACCTGTGAAAAAAGAGGTATGAGAGATGGTAACAAAGGACTGATTTGCTAATAGTTAGCAGGGAGCTTCTTTCTTTCCTTTCTTTGCCACCCATTTCTCTCCAGTGCTGTAACTCAGGCAGCTTTGTTAAAGTGAGTATTTTCAGATGCCAGTACTTGTTCTTGTCAGTATTAGAACTTGTTCATCGGTTGAAATTTGTCTTTCTAATTATACAAACATCATGTCTTCCCCAGACACAGATAAGAATGATGTCCTGTATCACTGACAGGACACAGAAAAAGATTTCCTTTTCTTTTTCCCTCCTCCTGAAGTATATGCTCATCCAGCTCTGTTGTAGTAAACACTGAACAACTGGTAACCATAATTTAAGGGAGCACCTCTTTTTTCACAAGATAAGAACAATACTCTTCAAATTGGTAAAAAGGTTTTTTTATTCTCCTAGTTGAACTCATTGAAACTTAGTAACTTCCTATTTTCCATCTTGTCCCATATCCTTCCTCTTCCACGGTTTATCTGAATCCTTTTTTTCAAGTCCAGCACTGATGTTCACCTGTTTTATTTCCAAATGCTTTTCCTGCACCCTCTGCAAGCCTTGAGCACCTCAGCATTTCCCTATTCCCAAGCTGACATCAGCCTCTGTGACCACATCCTGGTTCTCTTACTGTGGATGAGACCTCCCTGATTCACCAGTGGTACTTGTTAGTCAGATCCAGGATGCTGTTTAGGCAGAAGATGCAATTGTATCTGCATGGCTGGAAGTGCCCTCCAGCTGCCCTGGACAGCATAATAAATATGTCCCAGTAACTAAATGTTGGCATCCCCCTTTCACAAAGGTCTTGGATACCCAGGACAGCACTGGACTTTCAGAGGCAGGAGGATGACAACCTAAGGTGCTTGTTTATTCCTCACCTGGAAGAGGATGGGATCACCAGTGGTACAAGGTGACTGTCTTGGGAGTCATAAAGAGCAGCTAATATTTTAGTGCCCAAGAAGGAGAGGTGCCTTTTACCTTTCAAAAGGATGGCCCTTGAAATTTTTGATTTTAAAAAATCAGCTTTAAGAAAAACAGATTCTGAAGGGATTAAGAAAAATAGTTCCCCAGTAAACATCGTAGCAGAGTATCAGAAGATGCAGGGTGCATGCCTTGCTTCTGAACATGATGTATTGCTATAATTGGTACCTTCCTCCCCTTCAGTCTCCAGATGAAACTGAGTCAGTTGAGGAAGAACCTGTTCCTGAAAAGATGAAGCGTTCCCGTAAGGACAGTGCTGCTTATTGGAAGTCCTTGGCAACGAGAGAAAACAAAAATGACATCTCCTTCAGACCCAGAAAAGTACGTACAGCAGCAAAACATGAGTGTGCTTTCATGGTAACGTAAAAGTAGACCTTGCTGAAATCAAAACCCAGAACAATCTGATGATATTTCCCCCATTTAACTAGCTTAGAGATGATGTGACACAGCCTGCAGAAATTGCCACCCAACAACAGTAAACTAAAGAGTTCATGGATGCTTAGTATATAATAACACATATATTTATATAAAACAAATTATTGCGGAAATCAAGCTCTTACCAAGTGTTAAAATAGGATTAAAGTGGAGCCACAGTAAAATAAAAATGCAACCACATTTATGATATGTATTTTTATACTCCTGTTTTTTAGGAGTCTATTTGCATTGCATGAGCACCAATTTCTAACTTGCCCTCTTGATTAGTTATCACATGATGACTTATGTCAGTGACAGTTACTGAACTAGATGGATCACAGTACACTAAATATTTGCTTCCTACAGCTGGAAAAGTGGAAATAACTTTTCTGTCAGGGTCTTGTTAATACTCACTTAGAAATAACTGAGAAACAGAACAAGATAATCACAGTGAGTTAATTTTTGTAAGTTTTTTTCTCCTTAAAAAGGAAGAGAACACCATTGCTGGCTGAGCAGTTGTATTTGGAGTTTGTTTATCATTTCCCTAACCTTGATTTGTGCTAGTTTCTACAATGGTCTCAGAGGACTGAGGCTACATAGCTCATGACTCTATAGCTAATTACTATTTTCCACTCTGAGGATCTTGAACCCAACTCAATAATTTTAAATAATTACTTTAAGATCTTCTTTCCCACGTTATCTGTAATCAGAGCCCATGGCATGTTATAGATGGGAAGTGACGACAAGAAAATGCTCTGTTTATACACACAAAAATAGTTGACCTATCTTCTGCAGGGAGGCCACACTGCTTCTTTTCTATGTCTCATAGTGGAAAGGAGGTCTAGAACATGGCTCTGTTCGGCTAACAGAGTCTTCTGAATGCTTCTTGTTGCAAAAGTCACATCCAAATTAACTACAAATACCTTTATTTTGTAGATATGGAGCCCTGATGCCAGAGCAGTAGAGCTTGCAAAAAAGCAAGAATTACTCCATGAACGTGCTGCTCTTTATGGTCACTTGGAAGATTTTACAACCCTCTTCAACAGAAAATTTGAGGATAAAGCACAGAATTAATCTGGGAGAAGTTACTTCAGCACATATTTTGAGGAGACAAAGATGTAAAAGGCTACTCCTTTGCAAGGCAGGAATTGTGCAGTGCTCAGTAAATATATCTCAGTTACGATAAAAGAAAATCATATCAAGTTTTTCCGCTATAAATGATGTTGCTTACACAAGATCTTTTGTTGAGGATTTAGTCTGCAAAAAGGTTGATCCTCATCTGATCCTATGTCTTGGAGCTGGTTCAGGACACTTCATGGAATAGCCACAGTTGTGACACACACGTGTCCTTTGTAAAGGTGTGGCTTCGTAAGGCTTTCTTTACCCCAAAACAAAACTTCTTCCTGGAAGATACATTGCCCTTTGAAAAATCCTTGGGCTTTTGGATGTGAGGTTTTTGGGTTTTTTTTGTTATCAAAGTTCAATACTAGATAAAGAAAAGAGTTGAAGCATTTTTGTTTAGTTTTTTGGGTTGTTTATTAGTTTTCTAATTAAGTTTTCAGCGAAGTCTGTGCCTGGCTTGTTGCTGTTCAATTTGTGCTACAATGGCTGCTAGTTTTTGTGTGTAGTATGTTTTTAAAACTTTGTTATTTAATAACTAATCACAAGGTATAATATTTTTCATTTTGTATTAACAACTACCAAATTTTTCTAACACGTTTCTTTTACTTCAAACTTACTCTAGCAATCATTTTGTGCATTCTTCAGAGTGAAACATGGAAAGGGAAGAAGGAGAAAGAAGGACTCAGGGACAACACCTAAAAGCCTTTATGTTGTCTCTATATACTTATATACTGCAAAACCTTACAGTATAAATTTTCACCTTGTGGTAAACTAAACTAAAACTCATTTCACACTTTTGATGCTTTCAATTCATCTAGGAGTGTTGGAAGTATTTTCCAGGGGCACAGATCAAAGACTGTGTCTCTCTAGGGTGCTCAAGGAGGTCTTGGATCCCTTAAAGTCACAGGAGAAGCTTTCCAACTTTCCTGAACTCCAACACCCTTCTACTCTAAATACATCCACATGAAGATAGCATTCAGTAATTAGCTAAGACAGCAATGTTCTGGGTTGTCTGTAGAGGCAACAGGGAGTTCAGAATTTACAACCAGGACTATCACTACCTAGTGTACTTCTTTCATGTTCTCCCATTAGTTTGAAAGAGTGCAAATTTGAGCCTGAAACCGCTTCCACCCCAATGGGCACATACTGTTTTCCTTCTGATTTCTTGAAAGGATAATAATCTCTATATAATAATCTATAATCCATTTGCCATGTCTCCCACAGATCCTTGTTATCTCTCAGATGAAGGAGGGGATCTCATAGGGGGGTGGCAATGGAGACCTGCACTGCAGAGTCCCAAGGCACTGAGATCATCGAGTCCAACCTTTGACCACTGTGTCAACCAGGCCATGGCACTGAGTGCCACATCCAGTCTTTCCTTAAACACCTCCAGGGATGGTGACTCCACCACCTCCCTGAGCAGCCCACTCCAATGTTAACAAGCCTTTCCATGAAGAAATTCCTTCTAATGTCCAACCTGAATATGTATCTCTTCATCCTCCTGATAATTTTTCCTCTTCCAATTTTCCAGAGGGGGTTATTAACCAACACTGTTCTAGGGCATCCTAAATTGATGTCACATTCATTGTTCCAAATTTTTTACTTCTAGCTTCTTTCTAAGAGATTTGTCTTGCTCCATCACCTCCTGAAGGACCACTTGAAGCAACTGATTCATTTCCCATTCCCTCTGACCCCTTCTGGTCCAGCAGCTCCCTGTGAGCATTCCTGAGATCTGCAAAGCTTTCACCAAAAATGACCCTCTGAGGGTTGTCCTGACTTTTTCCTGAAGAAAAATGTTCCAGTAGGTCTAGACCACACCAATCACTCCACCACAGCCAACAGATCCTGTCTGTGGTGCCAGTTTAACATTATGACCCCCCTCTGAGGCTGGGTAACTGAGGTTCTTGTTAACAGATCCTTAGGGGTGAATCAGAGTGAAATGACACTGAATGACCAGCATGGGTTAGCATAAAACTTCTGCTGGCTGCAGATGATTGTAAATAACAAAAATAGTAGTGCTTCAGATAAGTCATAGAAGGCAGTGTGGGCAAGGAGCCCTCGGACAATTGTAAGTGAAACTACATTTCTGAAAGAAGGAGAAGCAAAGGGGCAATTTGCTGAACAGTAGCCATCAAAATAAAACCAAGCAGCAGTCAGAAATTATACTGTAAGGTGAAACTGTGTTTCTAGCAGAGTTTTGTCACGGAGATTACCTAGGACAGCAGCACACCATTCCTTGTGGGATCCTCCACTACCTGTGTCAGGAAAGGATCATCAAAGCTTTCCAGGAACCTCCTGGACTGTCTGTACTTGGCTGTGTTGCCTCTCCAGCGACTGTCAGGGTAGTTAAAGTCCCTCACAAGAGGGGAGAACCAGGACTTGTGATCTTGAGGCTGCTTGTAGCATCCTGCATTGTGGCATCACAGTGGTGCTGGAATTAGGAGGCTTGTGCAGGACACCCACCTCAGTCCTGAATGGGATGGGGGAATAGGAAAAGCTGCTTGGCCTGGAGGAGGCAGAGTTACCCACATCTTCCGTCAGCATCAGACTACCCTGGGACAGTGTGACACAGGGAGCAGCACTGTGGGCACAGCCCCTCATCCAGGGACAATACTTGAGTGAGTGATATCCCAAGTGCCCCTGGCCCAGCAGGCCAAAGACAAGGGCACAGCAGGGCATCCCGAGGCTGTGGAGTGCAGCCGGGATGCTGGCAGAAGGCTTGGCAGGTCAGGGAATGCCATGTCAGGGGCCCCAGACTTGGTGAGGCAGAGGCAGACAGGTCAGCATGTTTTCCCCCTCCCTGCCCACCCTCTGGGCCTGGGGCCATGGGGACAGCGGGCTCACATGGGGCTGTCCTCACAGGGCAGGTGGCAGCTGTCAGCATTGGCTACCACGATGGCTGATGCTGAGCAGCTCAGGAAGGCCAAGATGCGTGTGGAGAAGGCCATTAAGGTGAAGGGTCTGATTTCACACCTCCCCGAAATGCCACATGCTTGCATTTTTGCACCTGTGGCTCAGGAGAGCTGAGCCGGAGGACTGGGGTGGGGCAGGCTGAGCTCGCTGCTCTCTCTGCAGGAGAAGAAGATCTTCGCAGTGCAGGGCCCTTACCCCATCATCCGCCACCTGCTGCGGGCCCGGGGCTGGGTGGAGAGGAAGCTCCCCCGCTATGGCAAACAGCTGAAGCAGCAGCCTGGCAACCAAAAGAAACGGCAGGTGGAGAAGAGGGCAAGTGGTGGTGGTGGTGGTGAGCTGGGGAAGGCTGTGCCGCAGCCACGTGATGGGGCACAGCCTTCCCTGGGCACCACAGAGTCCCTGCACCATCCACAGCCACGCAATAAGAACAAGGAGGAAGAGGAAGACAAGAAGGAAGACGAAGAGCAGTGCAATGAGGACTCTGATGACATCCATGACCTCATGGTTAGCTGAGAGGGCTGGGGCTGAGCTCTGCCACAGCTCCCCACGCCCTTCCCCTGGGGCCCTCAGGGGCAGGGCACAGCCTGGGGCAAGGGACTGGGGCAGGATGGGGACTCCCTGTCTCACCCCAGCCCGCTCCCTCCCGCAGTCCTTCCTGGTGCAGGACCAGGTGCCAAACTTCCTCTGGACCGTCCGACTTAGCGCCGTTGACCAGGAGCTGCTGCAGAGGATTGAGGTGGTGAACCGCTATCCCCGGCTGCAAGCCCTTTGCACCAAGGTGGGAGCACGGGGGCCTCAGGGAGAGAGGCACAAGGGGTGGGGGTGTCCAGCAGGGGCTGACAAGCTTCTCTAAACAGGAGGGGCTGTGCCAAACCCTGCAAAACTTGTCCTGGTTCGACCAAGTCGACCTCAACACCTTTTTCCCTCGGTGCTACCGGCTGGGCATTATAGAGGAGCAGGAAGCCTTCATTGGTGAGCCTGGGGCTGTTGCCCTCCTGTCATCCCTCAAGCTCCAGTCTTCCTATGTCCTGCGCAGGACTGGCTAGGGATGATGCCTCCCTCTTGCAGAGGATTTCCGTCTGACAGCAGCTCGCAACCTGCTCAAACTGGCCCTGGAGAAGATCAGGGACAGGCCAGTGAGGACAGGGCAGGACCCAAAATCCAACAAGGTGCCAGGTGAGTGCATGGAGCTGGGTCGGGCGGAGGGCGGGGGATGAAACAGGGAGTTCAGGGTTAGGGGCATGTCTGAGGGTTGAGCTTGGAAGCTGAGCCCCTGCTCATGGCTGTGGCTTGGGATCCCTTACTCCTTCCCCTGCCCTAGCTCCAAGGCACCCTCCTACGGAGGCTCATTGCTTTGGCCACAAGGCTGGCATATGATCACGCCTCTCACCCCGTGCCATCCACAGCAGGGCCAGGCTCCCCCCTGTACTCCCACCTGGTGGAGGAGGCCCTGGAGGTCTGTGAGCAGCACCTGGGCGTCCTGGGGCACCAGGACATCGACAGGGAGACCCCATCGCCCTGCAGGACATGCATCGCCTGGGACCGCTTCCTGCAGGAATACTACGATGTGGCACAGTGAGTGCTGAGCAAGATAGGGGCAGGGGGAAACGGTGGCGGCGCCGGTGCTGAGCCCCCCTTGTCTCCCCACAGTAAGGGGGCCAAGCTGGTGCTGAGCAAGCAGCAGCGGGAGCAGTGCCAGGAGGTGCTGCAGCGCCTGGGGGAGCGCCTACCGCAGCTCGGCATAGAGGGCAACCTCAACGTCTGGATCCTCAAGCCCAGCGCCAAATCCCGCGGCAGGGGTAAGGCTGGGGGAAGCATGGGGCACACACACCCCCACGGAAAAGGGATCCCACCATCACTGTGTTGCCCAGGCATCGTCTGCGCAACGCGGCTGGAGGAGGTGCTGCAGCTGTCGCGGAGCGGCACGACCCCCTCGACGCATGTGTCCGAGTGGGTGGTGCAGAAGTACGTGGAGCAGCCTCTGACCATCTTCGACACCAAATTCGACATCCGGCAATGGTTCGTGGTGACTGACTGGAAGCCACTGACTGTCTGGTTCTACCGAGACTGCTACCTGCGCTTCTGCTCCCAGCCCTTTTCCCTGCGCCTTCTGGAGCCGTGAGTTGTCCCCTCCTCATCCCCGACTCGCAATGCTCAGGCCCCCCCGGCACCCCCTGACCCAGCCTGCTCTCCCTGCCCCAGCGCCAGGCACATCTGCAACGTCTCCGTCCAGAAGCGGTACAAAACATCTCAGCCGGACCCCCGCGTGCCCCCCGACAAGATCTGGTCCAACAAGCAGTTCCAGGCATACCTGGCACGGCTGGGGCGGGCGGATGCTTGGCAGCGGGTGACGGTGCCCGGTATGAAGGCGGCGATCCTGAACGCCCTGCGCTGCGCCCAGGACCTGGTGGGCTCCCGCAAGGGCAGCTTTGAGCTCTTCGGGGCTGACTTTCTCATCGGGGAGGACTGCCAGCCCTGGTTGCTGGAGATCAACTCCTGCCCCACCATGAGTCCCTCCTCCCCGGTGACCCGCCGGCTCTGCGCCAATGTCCAGCGGGACACGCTGCGCCTCGTGCTCGACCGCAAGGACAACCCCAGCTGTTCCATTGGTGCCTTTGAGCTCCTCTACAAGGAGGTACGCTGGGGACTGGGGGCAGCCACACCCCAGGCACCCCGAGCCACCACTCCTCCTTGTGTCTCCCTGCAGGCAGCTGTGCCCACATGTCTGCACGTGGGGCTAAAGCTGATGGTCGAAGGCTATTCCCTGAAGAAGCCCCGGCAGGCTCGATCGTCGGACAAGCCCTCCACCGCTGTAGCCAGTGCTTCCCAGCGCCCCGCATCCTCAGGGGAAAAGCTGTCTCCTCGGAGGATAGGGTGCAGCTGCTGCCTGCCCGGGTCTGACCCTCCAGCACTGCCACAACCCCCGCACTGCTCTGCTGGGAGCCAGGAGCTGTCATGGCTTCTTCAGCTGTTTGGGCATCCCGAGGAAGCTCAGCACCTGTTCAGTAGCTGTCCCATGGATAAAGTACCTGGACCACCGACCCAGGGAGCCCCCAGGAGCCCCTGGCGACCCCCAGGCTATGCTGCTGGAGACCAGGAGCTGCCATGGCTCCTTCACCTGGTGGTCGGGCAGCCCGAGGAAGCTCAGCCCCAGGAAGCTCAACCCCAGGCAGTTTTGCCGCCGATCACTAGCTACTCTCTGTATACGGGGCCTGTGCCACTGGCCCAGGGACCCACCGGGAGTCCCTGGCCACCGACGGGCAGCTCTTCTGGGAGCCAGGAGATGCCATGGCTCCTTCACCTGGTTGGGGAACCCGAGGAAGCCCAGCCTCAGGAAGCTCAGCCCAAGGCAACTCCACCTTCGATCACTAGCCGTGCCCTGGACAAGTTGCCACCGCTCCAGGGAGCAGGCAGGAGTCCCTTGCGACCCCCAGGCAGTTCTGCCGGGAGCCAGAGATTGGCGCAGTGCAGTCAGCCAGGTGGGCAGCCCCCCAGAAGCACAGTTCTGCCCCGGATCAATGCCCCTCCCCCGATGAGGCGACCTGCGCCACAAGCCTGGGTAGACTGCAGCAGCCCCAGGCGACCCCTGGGCTGTGCACTGGCTCCCGCAGGACCTCCTGCCAGGCCAGCACGCCTGCCTGCACTGTAACAGAGCACCGGGACCCCCCGGCCCCGGCCTGGGACTGAAGAAGCACACGTCAGCTCCCATGAGGATGCAGAAGACCTGGGACATGCAAACGAGAGCCCGTTGCTGTGCCGCGGTACCCACCTCAACCTGCACGCCTGTTTAATAGACTTTTGTGAGAAGGAGCCTGGCTTGGACCTTCTGTGTGTGAGAGATGTGGACACAGCTGGGGATGAGGCTGCAGGGGCAGCTCCTCTGCTGAGATACAGAGGAGGCAGGAAAAGCTGCCTCCTCTCCTGCCCACCTGGGGTCACCCCTGCCAGACAGAGCTGTGGCAGTGGTGACACTGCTGCCTCCTGGCACTGGGAAGCAGGTCAGGCACAGGGTGCTGGCAGGGCTGGTACCCCCTGCAATGCCAGGGGTATGGTAGGGGGAATCCCATCCTGTGTGTGCCAAGAAAAGAAGTGGGTGCTTGAGCCTGGCAGCAGGTGGGGATTAATGGGCTGGCAGAGGGGAGTCAGTTGTCCACAGGGGTCCCCTGTAGGCACTGGGGCTCCTGGGGCTGCTCAGATGTGCAGGAAAGGAGGTGAGGGGGAGTGCAGAGGGGGCCCTGGGGCAGCACCAGCTCCTGCAGGTTCCTTTTATGACAAGGTAATCCACCTTGTTACAGAATCACAGAATGGGTCAGATTGGAAGGGACCACAGTGGGTCGTCTGGTCCCACCTCCCTGCTCAAGTAGGGTCATCCCAGAGCACATGGCACAGGATAGTGTCTAGACAGTTCTTGAACATCTTCAGGGAGGGACACTCCTTAGTCTCTCTGGGGAATCTGTTCCAGTGTGTGGAGTGAGTTCATCCTCACAGGTAACACTGGCACTGCCAGGGCAGCTCCTCTGCTGGCAGAGAGCAGACAGGATCCCACAGCTCTCCAGTGCCTGTGCCCTCCAGGCACCAGGCATGTCCCTGCTCCTGTTGCCTGAGGATGGCTGGGCCAGGCCCCCTCTGCCCCTCTGGGCTGGGCAGACAAGACCAGTGCATGATATATCAGCTGCAGAAAAAGACTGTGGTGTTTCTGGCAGAGTTCTGACACAGAGATAGCTGGGAGAGTTCTCTGCTATTAGAGCCAGTTCCTCAGGCCTCCTCTCTGCAAAAACCACAAAGTTCTCCTCACTGGGGAACTCCTGCTGCATTAAGGTGCAGACCATTTTCTGTGTTCCACTGTGAGCAAGTGGAAGAGAACCTGGAGGCAAAGGGAAAAAGCAAACCTGGCCAGCAGCAGGGACCATCTCCTGCATCAGTTTGGATCATGTACCCATAGGCTTCTTGGTGAGTAGCCCCTGAAAAAGTTGTTTGGCAGAGCAAGTACAGAGAGATCATCTTCTGTTCCCATAGGAAATCCTTATGGGCATCATCCTTGTGCCTTATCCCAACCAGAACGGGCTGCAGACTTCACGTGTTGTTCCACAAAAAGAAAGGGAGAAAAGCTGACTTTAATGGTGTTTTGATGTCTACCACTCAAACAGAAAATCCAGTGCTCAGACAACATTTTTGCATGACTGGTCAACTCCTTGAGGTGCCTGTGGCCCAGAGGCAGAAGTCAGAGCAAACAGAGAGGCTTGTCTGGAGTCAGGAAGAATCTTCCAAGACTGTCCTCGAGGGTGGCCATGAGGATGCATTTAGAGACTCCCCCCTGTACATCAGAAGTGGAATAGGAGAGTCTCTTTCATGAAGCAATGACAGCAGCATAGGAAGATCTTAGGGATCTGAGAGCAGGTGTCACAAGGATGAAGCTCCAGAACTTAAAATGACATCAGCAGAAAGACGAAGAGCTGGCAGCAAGCTGTGAGAGAGGGAAAGGGACTGTGCTAATGGACTGGTTATGGAAAAACTGAGTGATCATTTGGTGGATGGTTTTAAAGGAGGCCAAGGGATAGTCAGAGAGACCTTGGTAAGAGAGAGGAAAGCTCCACTCCGCAAAGTGAGATCCTTCTGGGAAGGTGAATCAGTTGTGTGTCAGAAAACGTACCAAGAACAAGGAAACTTGCAGGTAGGAGTTCAAACAGATTATTACAGTGACTCAGTCTCTTGAGATGTGGAACACAAGCAAAAAATAAATCAAAGGGCGAAACCAGTGCAGAAAAGTTAAGCAGACAGACACAAGCAACAAAAAAAGGAAAGGAAAGATGAACTCTGCACATGTACACAACCTAGGGCCAGAGGAGTTGTATTCTAGAGCTGGTTCACAATCAGGCTGTCATCTAACCTTAGTCACACTTGGTGATTTGCCTTTGAAGTTCAAACACTTGTGAAACTTCAAGGATTGTTCCAAATTAACTCAAGAACCTTGGGCTGGCTGCTCTTTCCACCTCAGAGTGCTTCATGTCCTCCTGGATTCATGCACACACCTAATTTCCTATTTCCTCTGTGCCCCCACTCAGGCAGCCCTCACATACCTATCCGAAATGCAAATATGCACAATGAGTCCCTTTGTGCAGTTCGTTGTTCCCAAGACTTCCTAAGCCTCCCTGGAGTTTCCCAGCTTGCCTCCACTATGGCTGTTCAAGGAGGAAGATGTGATCACAGTTGCCTCATGCTAAGCAAACAGGACATCAAATCATCGCTTTGATAGCACAACAGCTTCAGTAAAAGGCACAAAATAACACAGTTGTGAGAAAAATTCCTCTCACCTCTGTCCTCAGATTAATCTTACAGGCGTCCCACATCCAGTACGTGTATTTTTCCCAATTTGTCATATATTTCACTAAATATGTATTTATGACTGAAATACAAGAACCTGCTTTTTTCTCCCCATTTTAAACACATTTACCTTTCAGCTGGGTTTTTTTCTGGAAGGCAACTTGCAACACAAATACTCTTTTAGTCCCAGTAATCTGTGCTCATATGCTAATGCAAAACAAGAGAAAAATCCCACAAAGTGGAATTCTTGGGCTGCTGTAAGTACAGTGGAGCTAATAAATACATTACAGCTTAGGACCTCTGAATGGCTCCTGAATAACCCAGCTTTATCAATTGTTTGAGACTAAATCCTAGGAAAATTAGTTTAGCATTACTACTGCCACAAATCTCTTGCCATAGCTCCAAGGAACATCTCATTTATTATAACAAATCAGGGAAGAGTTTCAGAAAGAGGAATTACATTGATTTTAATGGACTGGAAGAAGGAGGATTTCCTCATCCCTAAGTAATGGTTTCACTTCCTACCCCCAAAATGAACTTGACTGGGGCAAGGCTAAATCATGGTGTGGTGGCATTATAAGCTCTGGAAACCTGGAAGAAAGCAGGGTGGGGGGGGAAAAGTAAAATAAAGTAGCACAGTATTTGCTGAGTGTGATCTTACAGAAGGATGGGGTGAGTAGATCCTCTCCTACCACCAGCAGTGCCTGTACAACCCAACAGCTCTTCTCCTGTGGCACAGGGAGTTCAGGGAAATCAAACACTGCTACAACTGCTACAGCCTGTGACGTGCTGCTTACAGGAGAAACAGAGCCCAGGCTCCTGCCCAAAGGCAGGAGAGCTATAGAAACATAGGAAGCAGTCTATAAAACCAGGAATCTGTTAGTTTTGTGCAATGCAGCTCCTATCTGGTGACTAAAGATGCCAGAAGAAGCCTGGCACATCACAGGGAATTGCTGTTGAGCTGTGCAACCTTTACCCAGGACCAAGAGAAACATTCACATGAGCCAGAAGTAGCTTCAAATTGCCTATTAATTCTGGATGCCTGTCAGCAGTTGTTATCTGATGGGCCAGAGTGAGCTGGCATCTTTTACAGAGCAAAAAAAGAAATCAAATATAACCATTACTTAAAAGAAATAGCTAAAGAATAATTTCATCATGACTTTCATCCCCTTGTGCCTTTTATCCCCCCTTCACAACGCCTCATTCCTCCTGGGAGCACTCCCCTCAGCTTGCTGGAGCTGCTCTGCCCTGTTGTTCCCACACCATTTTCCCCTGTCCCAGCCGTGGGGATCACACTGGTAAAGGTGCAGGGCCTCCCTCCCAGCTGGCTTGCCTTGAGCTGCCTGTGAATTGCCAAGAGCTGGGGGTATTCCCTCCCAGCCCAAACATTCAGTGCTTTCTCCTTGTCACTGTGTGACTCTGAAAGCTTTAAAGCTTTCCTGGGTGAACAGATTTTAATTTATCGGTAAACAAGGAATATTCCCCTTCTGACAGTCAAAGCTCTGTGCACTGACAGGCACCATCCGCATTTGAAACACTGATTTGCATCTTTTCATAAATGAGTTTGCTGAGGCCAGGCTTGTGCAGTGTGCTTTCAGTGTTGGAGGAAGCTTTACCTGAATATAAAAATATTCAGGCAAAATTAATTTCAGAGATGCATGTTGCTCTGCTTACAGAAACCAATTTTAATATGACCCTTCAGCAGTCACAGCGAGATCTGAAAAATGCTGAAATATGGTCTTTTTAAATAAAATTTTCATGGGGTATGTAATCAAAACTTTTAAACTGACCATTTTCTGTCAGGCTCAAGATAGGTTTTTAAATAAAAAAAACCAAAACCAAACCCAAAAAGAGGGAAAAAAAGCACCTTCATCCTTAATATCTCTGTTCTAATAGACTTTTGAGACTCACCATCAATAGTTTTCACTAAAATGAATAACAGCAAATCTATGGGCTTTGGGCAGTTCTGTTTCCTTGACTCTATTTGCATGCTTATCCAGTCAGGGAAGACAAACAATTGCTCGTGACAGGTCTGACCCATCACCACCAAAGGCCTCAGTTGCAAGGCTGAATGTTAACTACTGCCTGTTCACAGGGAATGCTTGCAGCTGTCTCAGGGGCTTGCAGAGGTTGGATCACTCCAAACGGTGACAGAGCCCTCGGCAGAAGAGTGGGTTTGGTGTAGATCCCCACTGATGAGCTCTTTAGCTTTGGTCCTGGTGCTGACTGGAGAGCCTTGGGGTGCCATCACACGTGCTGGGAGTGGGGTAAAGCAAGATCCTTGCTAGACTCCTAGATTTAAAATCCTGCCTGAACCTTCAGAAGAGTTTTCTGAGATGAAATAAACACCATTCAACCCCACATGCCTCCCAGTTCATTTATCTCACACTCTGTACCTTGGGGTCTGGCTTGGTATCATGCAAAACTCCCCTGGGAGACTCTCCACAGCCCTGTCTTTAGTTTATCTTCAGCCACTGACATTTTCAGTCTGAAACTCGACTGCAGCAAGAAACTGTGGTGAAGAGGGTCCCAAGTCCAGTTCTGGTATGGAGCTCCCAATCCAACACCTGCTTGGGAATCTTGTGTTAAAAAGGCACTAGGAAAAAAACAAACAAACAAACAAACAAAAACAAACAAACTATGCAGGTCAAACTTTAGTACCACATCTCATCACCTGCCTCTCCTTCATGCTTTGAAGGGCTGCCCATTCCCTCCCTGCACCTCCCTTCCTCCTCATCAGGAGCACTGCAAAGGCCTCCAAAAAGCATGGAAGAAAGAGAAGGAAGGATGGTACCCTGGCAAACACCATCATGGCACAGCAATGCAAAAAGACCATTCTCCTTTCTTTAGTAGTAAAAAAATGCCTTGTAATTCCAAAAGGCTTACACTATGACAGCTGAGACATCAGTACTATTTCTCTGCCCAGGGTCCTGACAACATCCAGAAATTTGCCTGGAAGCAATAAACTAAGCCAAAAAAATTACAACACAAGTGAAAGGCACAATTGAAAGTCACATCCAAACAGGCAAGACACAGTGCCAAAGCAGTCAGCAGCCTGGGGGATATTTTAGGCTATTTAATCCTTCAAATATGTGCCAAATATCTACCTGCAAGTCCTCAGCAGGCAGCTCTGCTTCAGTGAGGGGTTCACTCCAAAGAAAAGAAAATGCTGGCGCCTTCCTTCCACTGGAGCTTCTAAGAACATCAAGTTAAATAATTATTTAATACTTATTAATAATTGCAATACAACACAAATAATTGGATCCCTAACAATCCTGTTTTGGGGAGGCTGGAACAGCAAGTAGCTCCCCCATCCATAAAGCTGAATGCTTTGCTGAGGAAATCCCATGTTTGAGGTCTGCTCCTGCGGGCTGGGGGCACGGTGATGGCAATGGCACGGGGGGCAAAGGGGCAGTTTGCCCACATGCCATGAATAAAAGTCACTGCCAGGGCAAAGATCCCTCCACAAGGCTTTTGCCTTGGCTGAGCAAGAGGGACCCAGCATTTTGCACGCTCTATTTTCTTCCCAGCCCAGAGCAGCACTTGAGGCACAGATGTCAATCTGAGCTGCTTTTTGCCTTCCTTGCAAATATTTATCAGCTGCATTTTCCTTCTGCCAGGCAGCTGACAGGAGAGAGGTCCTGGTGAGGAGCACAGGCCAGGACAGAACTCTGCGTTGCTCCAATGCAGAGGCGGTGCAGGGCCGAGCCCTCGGCACTTCCCGGCTGGCAAGGACCCGGGGAAGCTGCACCCACCTCTGCCCCCACCCACCACCCGCAGGCTGCTCACGCCGATGAAGAGGAGGAAGATTTTTCCTCCCCATTTCTGGCCACCGCTGCAGCATTTTCGCAGCAATGTTTTCTTCCGATCTCTGCTGCCCTCTGGTGATGCGCAGCCGAGGCAGAGGAGAGCCCTTCTGAGAAGCCAAAGCCTCAGGTTTTGCAGCAAAATCTCACTCCCCTCCTCATTAAAACCCCAGCATAGGCACAGCTGGTTTGATGCTTCTTTGTCCCCATCACAAACCTTAAAGTCACTCAGTGAAGGATTTCTTGTCTAATAGCACCACGGGGAATTCACTGAGCAGTTAAATCACCCTTATTGCCTCACGTCAGGTAAATACTGGTTTAATCAATTTACAGACTTCAGTATTCATTTAAAAAAAAAAAAAAAGGTAGGATGAGGGTTAAAGACACTTGAATTTCTCTCTGTGTTAGGAGTCATTCTGACAAACTTAGCTCTGTTTCATCTACTGCTGCTTACAGCCTCACATTTAGGTTAGGCATCTATTTCCCATCAGCAATTTAGGGAAGGGGCTAACTCTCACAGGGTCTTGCCCCGATCCAGTGTAAGGCTCTGGGGAAAAACCCAGGGGAGGATATTCTCTAATCCCTGCCTGATGTGCTTTCCAAATAAGTTAAGATAAAAGCTGCCTTTCTTATGGAGATAGAGATGTGACAAGCGAGCAGGGATGGACTCAGACTGGTGCATATTCCAACAGGCTTCATTTTCTCCTGAGCTCCACTGTTCCCATCACCTGCTCAAAACAGATCTTTAAACCACGCACACACTGCTCTGCCTCTCCTGCATGTGCTGATACCAGTTGAGAGGAAAGAAAATAACCATTAGGCAGGCTCCTGGCTGAAGAGGCAGACCTGCTTTGAGTCTTCTCCTCTGCTGCCTCTCAGCATCCTCCTGGACGATCTCCATGGCTCAGCACTGCTCTGCAGGGCCCAGAGGGAAATGCTTCCCTAAAGCACCCACCAGAGAGCTGAAAATTGCCAGCAGGCTATTCCTATGCCACTTCACTTGGTCACGGTAGGGAGGCAATGCAGCCCTGTAGATAACACACCGACACAGAAATCCAGACCCTTGTTTCTCTGCTGCATATCTAGGAACGATCACTCCATTCCTCGATGCTTGAATTTCTGCCTCTGCAAAGTGAAGGCATCATTTCCACTGTAAAGCAGCATGAGAGCTGTTGGTAACAAGATTTATGATTACTGAGGAGTTATTTAGTACAGCTTTTAGATCCTGCTCCATTGATTTTGCTTCACAGACTCCGTGGCTCCTGCCGCTATTACCGGTTAACTCACGCCGACCCTCCGGTACCTTCTGGCCGTGGCATTTCTGGAGGAGGATCCTGGCACTCAGAGGTGCACAGAGAGAGGAGTGTCAGCCATGATCACCAGGGGATTTACAGTCTAAATTAGATCTTGAACATAACCTGGCTTCTCTCTTTTTGTATTATCCCCTTGGAACGGGTGCTTGCAACAAGCATAAACCACAACCACCAGTGTCATGTATAACTCATGTGATACTTAAGAGGGTGAAAAGCCCTGTGAAAAGTAAGACATGAGTAGCTCCTAAAGTAGGTTATTTCTCATTAGTCCTGTTGCTTCTATGACTTGTGGCCAGTTCAACACCTCTTGGGAGCTCTGCTGCCCTGTGCTGTCCCATTCAGCAGCCCCAGGAAGTGACGGGTTGTGCAGTGGAGGATTTCTCTGAGCTGAGGCATATTTTGATCCTTAATGAATCATTTTAAACAACTGTGCTGCAGGGCAAAGAGAGGTGCCTTCTCCAGGTTATGGTGTTTGGGTTTAGGTAAAGGAGGTGTGTTAATAGCAGGTAAATGCACCTTCTGCCTCCAAGACTGTTCTAGGTTACGTAATTTGGATATCAACAAGCAATTTTCCCCTTTAGTAAAATCTATAGGATTTGGCTCAGTGGGATTAACAACTAATAATTGAAAAAAAAATTAAAAAGCAAGCCAGTGTGCCAAAAGCAGAGTGCCTGAACATCCTTTGTGTGTGGATGTGTCTGAGCACATGAGGGACAAGGGCCTGAGTCACTGCAGGGAGCAGGAAGGTCTCAGGAAGCCCATGTCAACACCAAATCATTCAGCAGCACTTGTGCTTTGTTTATGCAGTTGCCATTTGGTCACAGTCACAAAACCAAGTCTCCCTTGAAGGAGCTGAGCTGCCACTTTGTGGTCCAGTATGAAGCAGCACAAACTCAGGGTCAGTCCTGCCTGTGCTTTGCCTCCCTGATCCCCCATATCTGAATTAAACTGGGTAGGCTGGGAGGCAATGCTGCAGGATTCTCCATTTCCTCATCCTAGCAGAGACAGAAAGCCACCCCCAAACACATCATCCTACCCTATAGTTCCTTTTAAACTCAAATCAAAACCCAAACAAGAGGTCAGTACTCCCCTTCTAGAGCCAAAAGCTAGGTTTCCATTCAAACACTCTTGTTTTACCCCAAGTCCCATTCAAAAAGCCACACTAGACAGATGATGTCTGCAGAACGGAGACATGAAAATGCCTTATTCTCGAGGGGATTTTGTGGGCATTGAAGCCTCTCTAGAGCACCACTGGGCCCTTTGCTGTTTATGATACAAATAATCATCACTGCACTGCACTGACAGATTTGGATTTTCATTTACTTGGAGAGAATGGTCAGTTCTTAAGAATGTAATTAAAGGTCCTCTTTAATAAACCAGCACAAGACATTTTATGTCTCCCGGCTAGCGCCCAATGTAACTGAAGTTCAGATAAACGCCCTGACAAAGAAACATCCATTTTATCTAATGTTTATTGACCAGCTTTTAAAAGCAGTAGGCTGCTGCAGGAATTCTCCTGAGAACTCCCTGCTGCTGTGCTGCTGGGGGCTGGCTCCACGTTTTGGCTCGCTGCGCTCTGCCGGCATTCGGAGAGTGCCTTCACAGCCTCCCCGCTCTCCAGTGAGATCAGAGCTTCTCCAGCTTTCCACCTTCCACTTCCATCCCTTACCGCGACAGCAGCTCAGTGTGAGCCTGCCTGGAAACACGCAGAAAGGCTCGGCTTATCGCCGCTGAAACACAGTGCTCTGCGCTCCTCGTTAGGGTGCTGCACTAATTAATATATCAGAGGGGCTGTCGGGAGCGCACGCTGATTAACCGTGAGCCCGGCGGAGAGGGGCTGGGGGGAAGTGTGAGGCTGGAGCTGCTTGCTTTATTTAACTCCAGATCTTTTTGCCTTCCCTACAGCAGCAGCTTTCTGCCTGCGCTTCTCTAACGCTCTCTGTCACAGCCCCAGGCATCACAACAACTTTGATTTCTTAGACAGACACAAACTATATTTGTACTGAATTATTTTTACCCATAGATATCACAGATGTGAAGACAGTACAAGAAGTGAGAGTGTCTTAACAAAACCAACCTGCCACACTCAGCCCCAGCATTTCAAGATGTTTGCGAATAATCTGGAGATTTCAGGTCTACCAAAGGGCTGTTAAATTATACCCATGAAGATCTCTTCCTGAATTTTTAGTGTAGCTGGATGGCAAAAGCACTGTGGTCCCTCTCTTGCTATCATTTTTTCTGGAAAACCATCTCTCAGTTTCTGCTACCTGCTGCCGTCCTTCTTTTGGCTTTGCTTTATCCTTTATGCCCTCTGCCTCATCACAACAACTGAAATCTATTTGGCCTGCGTTGTTTAACCTCTTTTCTGCATCTCTCCCTCTCCCAGGCTGCACCTCATCCTGGCTTCCCCTTCCCTTCCCTGGACAGTCACTGGTTGTGCTGGTTTTCTCCTCCACTCTAAGTGGTGTTTCCGCTACATCACTTCCAGCTCTGTATGCTTCTCCCTTTTGCATCTGCTACTTCCTCCCCATGGTTATCTTCTTTTTTTGGCCCTCCTTTCACTAAAACAGGCAATATTCCCACACTGGAGGAAGTGCTCAGCGCAGTCCTTGGGCACGGTTTTGAATTCCCATTGCTCACAGAGTCTCCTTCAGTTACCCAAAAGGGAGCTCAGCAGATATGTTTTCAGCTGCCAGAGAGCAAAAGTCCTCAGGAGGATTCTCTATTTCTGTCAAGAGCTTCTCCTTTGCTACCACCACGTACCCAGATCATATATCCTAAATATTTTTCCATGGGAAAAGACAAGTCAGCCAGAACCTTGTGACTTTCAAAAAGCAATCACTGACTATCTCACAGTTGCAACCAGGAATGCCTCGAGGAAATCTGTACTTCTGCATGCAGCCAGGGCACACGCAAAGATTTCTTGTTGGCAGGATCTGCATTTGTGCTGCCAAAATGCAAATGCCACTGAGGGCCAGCTGAGAGCACACCAGTAGCTCTAACCCTTTAAATAATCCAGATGTGTGATTGACTGGTGTTGCCCACTTTGTATGTTGGGCTCTCACCTGCAGATCAGAGCAGCAGGAGGTACCTGGAGCTTGTGTCCACACCAACCTACACACATTTAGCAGGGACTGCTGGAGCGCAGAAAGAAGCAGATTTTACAATTGCCACCACACTGTATTTCTGAAAAGTCAAACACCACATACTGCATTTCCTTCAGGGAGTTTAAGAGCTCTGACCCTTACAGCTCCACAAAGCACTGGGAGGAAGGGAAGGGACAGCACGGACAGATACAAAACCACCCATCACTGCTTGTGCAGGTGCTACATCCATTTTGACCTGCAGCTCCTTTCTCCTGACTCTAGGTTTGACCATGCTCTGCAGATGTGAGGGAGCACAATGCTCCAAGGCCAAAAAATCTGAGTGAAATGATCATGGCTTCCTGCTTCCAAGGAAGCTCAAGACTCCAACTTTTGTAGGGGTGGTGGCTCCCCAAGGTCTGTGATCTGCAGGACCAGACCAGCCCTACCACAAAGCTCAAACTGGTTAGATTTAGCTGCTCCTGCTCTCGCTTGTTGCCATTGCCAAGATCTGTCTCCACTTTGTGCCCCAGCATGAGAGGACACAGAGTTCTGGCAGCTCAAGTGACCCCCATGGCCAGCAGGGTGCAGGTGAGAGGCTGGAGTGGGTGGCAGAGTGTGGCAAACCACACACAAGGAACTTGCAAGCTGTGAGAGCACAGTAACTTACTTTAGCTGGAAATTGCAACACTCTCTTCCAGTGGAAGGATATCTGCCATGAGCATTTACCAGGGCCCCCCATCCCTACTCTTCTGCACTAACATCTGCTCCAGCCTGTGCTGTAAAGTGAATGTTACCACAGAGGAAGGCAGGACATACCCCCCATATGCCCAAGCTTCACCTCCCTTTAGGGAAGGTGTGATCCCGAGGATGACAAGGATAACAGACATCTTGAAACTGCCTGGGTTAGATCAGGCTCTGTTTGCCTAACTAGACACCATGAAAGGGTACCAAGAAAATCTTGATATTGGCTGCAAACTGCCATATACATTATCTACATTTACATATACATATAAAAGCTTAATATATATGTAAACTATATTTACACACAAACATATGTTAAAGCTTTTGGTAGGGTTGAATGAAGGCTGAGCTGTTTGAATTTTTCAGGGAAAGACTTAGGCTGCACTAGGGATGTTAAGCTCGAGATATTTATATGAAAAAAAATCATATTTTTCAATAGCTGAAATTCTTAAGGCCTTAATCAGGTTAGAGGGATTTAGAAGTCAGATCAATATCTCATCACACGGACTAAAGAATTGGTTTTTTTTCTAACTGCCTATAATAATGATTTTAAAAGGAAAGAAAATCCTACCATTTTAGCAGACTTTTCCGAGTCCACACAAGACACACTCTGGCAGCCGTGTGCCACCCTTCTGGTTTCCAGGAGCTCTGTGGCATTCCAAGGCATTACTGCAGAAAACAGATGTATTTTTATGGTAATCGTTTTAACACCTTTGACATTGTTTTGTAACTACTTTGGATCCCAATATGCTTCACAAAGCTGCAGAGAGAGGTGAGGGTTGAGGAGTCTAAATTTAAGGAGCAGGAAAGCTGACTCCCTGCTGGCACTGCCAGTGGCTCCCTCTGGGAGCAGGTACATCGCCTAGGGTGTCTGTGCAGCACCTCAGCCTCGCCCAGGAGCCCTTCTCCCTTCAGCCACATGCTTCAGGAGATATTTCCAGGGAGCAGGTGAGGATGAGAAAGTCAATCCCTGAATGTCCCCATCACTTGCCGCAGTGTGTCCTCACCTATGTTCCACAGCCACACAAGGAAGTGTGATCTTTTGGTCAGCCTATGGGTGGCCAGGTTGACAAAAGGTCACCGTGACAAAGTTGTGTGGGCAGGCCAAGACTAAACTTTGTGCTTTGCTTTAGGCAAGCAGTTCTAAACAATAGTGAAAACTAACTCTTCAAAAGAAGCAAATAGCCTTTTCAACCACAATTAAAAACCTGGGGGTGTTTTTAGTTTCTGCTTCAAGTATTGTATGTTTCTAATGGTAAACTAGGAAAGGGGAGAGTATAGAGCTACCTGGGTTTTGATAAAGAGTTTTATTTAATTTTCAGAGGTCCAGATGTTTAGCAACCTCTGAAAATATGTTGCTATTGAAAATGGAAACATTTGGATGACCATTTTTAAAAGACCTTGAGAAATCTAGAGATGCCTTTCCTCTGGCCCTGCCCTCAGCTGGGACAATCCCTGGCTGCCTGGGGCCAGGAGAGTTGTGGAGCATCACTCTGCAAGCAGCCACAAGAGCCTCTGGGTGAATGTATGTCTCAGTGGCAGTGTTTGTATTTGACAAATTCTCTGCTTGTGAGACCCACACGTTATGGTGACCCTTTCCTATGCTATGAGCAATCATCAGAGAGGCCTTTCTGGAGGGAGGAAACTGGTGGTGAGCGAAGGATAACACCTGCAAGGTGATGTTGCTGCTAAGATTTCTGCACTGTGACTTCTGCCACATCCAGAGCCAGCAGAGCTCCTTGGAGACAGACTCCTCCAAAGCCATCTGCTTGTGCGGGTGATACCTCACACACCTCGGAGGGAGCAGCAGAAATCCACCACAGCTCCCCTGCCCAAAAACCCAGAGCCAATAAAGGCTAAGCCCAGCCAAGGAATTAAATATCATGCTGGAAGACCAAAGCCCTCACTCCCCTGAAACAGAGGGTAAATATCTCTAGTATTTACAGTACCGAAGTTATATTGGAGAACGCTCCCACAGAGACACTGATTCAAAGGAAAGTGTTGCCGGGGTTTTGGCTAGCACATGGATTTAGTCCCAGCTGCAAAGCCATGTCCTGAGGACAGGAGGGCCTGGGACAGCCAGGGTCATACAGCCCCCCCGGCTGCCTGGCTGAGGAGCAGCAGAGCATTACTAAGAGCTGGGGGGAAAAATAGAAGAGAAGGATAAAAATACTCAAACGCCATTTGGTCATTAATATAAAAAACCCAAAAATACTCAACCAGCATTTTGTCCTTAGTACAACAGGACCAGGTTATAATTTGGGGGTGCACCCTTGCTCCATCAACCCCACCACTCTCCTGCTGCCAAATCCCTGATATACTGAAATAGCCCCAAGGCACAGGGCCTTGCCACCCTAGAACAGGGATTTCCTTGGGAACATCAGCTTTGCTCCAGAAACAGGGCGATGGCTGGTTTGGATTCACACTTCCTGACTGTCAGGAAGCCAGGTCTGTCCCACGGCTTGGCTGAACATCGGACCTGGAAGCAGGAATGATGTGAGGCTGCAATGATGCTGCTGGTAACAGAGAGGAAAGCAACAATTTTCCCCTCACTAGCTACATCCCCAGTCCTCTGCTACCTTGTTTTGCTGTTGCTCCAGGCCCTGTGATGGTTTAAACCCCTGTGGGCTACCATGGAGCTGCAGGCACTGAGCATCAGATCAGTATTTCCCAGGGTGCTCCTGACTCAGTCTCAGGATGCAGCACCAGGCAGACAGAAGCTGCCTTGCCCAGCACTGCAAGCTGCCTTCCCTCCCTAGGAACCTTCTCCTAAACTACGCAATTCCTGAATCTCTTCAAATAATCAAACTTCAGGAGGAAAGCGAGAAAGAAATGCCTCGTGGGACTCTGTTTCTGGGGAAATCAAAGGCATCAAGGCACCAACAAGACAAATCCCCTTCACGTTAGCACGGAATTCGGCTCTGCACGCAGAGCCCTTCCCACAGCACAGCTCATCCCCGGTGACTTGCAGGAGCAGCCGAGGTTGTGCAGCCTGTCCTGAGATGCAGTCAGCTCTCTTCCACACAGAGAGCATCCTGCCCTCCCCAACACCTCAGCAGTTTCTTTCACCCCCTCACAATGTAGCTGAATGTTTTCAGCTGCTTGTTTCACTGCAGTCCTCCAAAATCCTCCATCTGCAGATCTCGACAGCTCCATCCTGCTCTAGGGTAGGGACTGCCTGCTGTTGCCAGCACTGTATCTGCACTTTCTGGAAGCACAGGACAGTCTGAATCCAGGGGAGTTCTTCCAGCAAAAAATGGGAGCCTCAGACTCTGTTTGTATCCCCAGATCCCAATGTTGGAGCAAAGAGTAATGCCTTCTCCATCCTCTTTTGCCCTGGAATGCTGGCTGCAGGAGTAGGGCTGCAAGGGTGGTGGTGAAGTAGCACAGCAGGGGGAGGTCCTCAGGGCAGTCACCAGAATGGTATTGCCACCAGTGTGGGCAGAGAAGGAAAGAGATTTCCTTTCCTTCCTGTTTTCCTTCTGATATAAAACAGTTGGGCTTCTTGACCCATTTTGCTCCTTGGACCCACTCCAGAGCTTTCAGCCTGTCTTTGAGAGCTCGAGCCCAGCTCAACCCATCCCTAATATCCTTCATTTTTGATGGCTTCTAATCATATCCCAGCTACCAGTTCATCCTACACTGGATGGAAAGCTATGGATCCCTTGACATACACACACAGCCCCACCCCAGGCTCTGCCTTCCCCTTCTGCTACTCAGCACATCTGATCAGCAAAGCAGCCCTTTGAGTTTCCCTGTTTGGTGTGAAAGCATTTGATTTGTGTCTCATTTTGCTGCAGAGCTGAGCGTGGGTGCTTTCTCATGGCCAACCACCCCCACAGCCTTCCCGAGGGGATATTCCTGTCCCCTGAGCCTGCTCTGTGCTGTGAACCCTCAGATGCCAGCAGCAGCCTGGGCATTTGTCGTTAATAACATGGTTTCCTGGGGATTGGAGAGGGAAGCTAACCCAGACCACCATATGAATAAACACAGCTCTGAAATGATGAATCAGAAAAACAGGCACTCATTAAATATGTCAGTTCTCACTGTAGCAGCCTCCTTTAAATCAAACAGACAGCTCTTAGAGACTATACCTGGCCTTCCTCTCCATCCATAGAGAGCCAAAGAGCCTACAAGTACTGACCAGGGCTGGATTCAGAGAAAGTGAAGAATTTGTCTTAAAAGCTGCCCCTTTTATGGTCTTTAGTTGTATTTCAGCCTGCAGTATTTTGGCCTAGAGCTGTCTGACCACCAAGACTTGCAGCAGTGTCTGAACCTGAGCTCCCTTCCCCAGGCTGAACACACACCTCAGGCAGATGGAGATGCTGAGGGGACAGAAGCTGCAGCAAAACCAGAAATGCTGCACTGCTTGGAAATCATTTAACTTCCAATAACTCAACAAAAGCAGCCAGACTGCCACCAAAATCATTCATCTCCCTTGCTCTTCCATAAGTATAACAGTGAATAGCTGCATTTGATGGTTTTTAGTTGCTCCCAGCCTGAAAGCCCACTTTCCAAATTGCAACCCAGAGAGAACTTCCACTGCTTGGTAACAAAACCTGAAATTAGACAGTGAGACATGTAACTGCAATGGAAACAATGGCACTGCCTCAGCTCAGAGGGGACAGGACCAGAGCTCATTAATACCTTCAAGGTGACAGGGTGAGAAGGCTGGAAATTGTTCATAATTTTAACAGATTTGGAGACAGAGTGTTCACTTACAGGTAGTAATGAAGGAAAATACCTATGCTTGGGGGAAGTTCTTGGCAGGAAAGCTGGTGAGAGCTCAGCAATGAGAAACTCATTGGAGAGAAAGAAACTCTGCCTGGCTCAGGCACAATCCACATTCCTGTGCCTGTTTCCCCTTGCTCAGCTGATAAAAAGGATGTCCATGAGCAACGAGGTCAGATCCCTCATGGCCACACCAGAGCTCAGACTCATAACCCAGCAAAGCTAAAGTACAAAAGAAGAGAAGGCCACAAGCTGCCCAAGTGTTTTCACAAATACCATTAACTTTGTTCAGCTGCTGACTAAAGGCATCAATACATGTGACCAGTAAAAGTTTGGTTTTCCTCCTCCATACAGAGCAGCAAACAGCTCCTCCAGCCATTTCCAGTGCATGAAGGAACTGGAGGAACTGGAGACTGAATGGCTGCTGCTAATTTATTACAGTCAAGTGAACAGCATCCCAATCTGCCGCTGCATTTGCAGGCTGATGGAAGAATAGGAAAATAAAGGGGCTGACGAGGGTTATCAGACATTTCCTTGGTAAGCTCTGCGCTGCTTCACTGCTGCTGTTGGACATTCTGACCCATGCAAACCTTCCTCAGCACACAAAAATGTGACCCACACGTGTTGTGAAATGCTGGCACCTCCCCACCTCTGGGAAAACGTTAGAAAAGATCACATTTCCTTTTCGTGACTTAACAGGTTCCTTGTATTTCTTTACAGCTTCTCCAGTTTGCAGCTGCAACAACAACAGCCTTCAGCAGTAGCACAGGAGCCTCCGGGCCCAGTTCAAATCTATGATTTCCTTCAGAATTTTCCACGGCAATGCTTCCCGCTGTCAGTTTGTGTCTGCATCCCCATCATGATGCGCTGGGCAGGAGAGAACGGCTGGGGCAATATTTCCAGCCTCCTTTGGCTTCCCAAGGAGCTCTGAGACTGCTTATTTCAGTGCTGCTTCAATGTTTCTCTCCTGTTTGAGAGTCTCAGTACATGATGCTCTACTTTGGGTAATTAATTTTTAAAGAAGCTGTGTATATTAATGCAAATTCTATTAGCGATGCCTCTTGGCAGCCGGGGTATTAAATACAATGCCAGTAGCATGACAACACTTGACAGTCTGCACAGTGGTAAATTACATATATTATTATTTTATGCCACTTTTAATGCTTTTAAGACACATCCTTAAAATAAACTGGAATTGTTAGTATGCTTGTACTAAAGCACAAAAATATTCCTTCTTAATTTAGCCAAGCGTATGTTCCTATTAGAGCTGGAGATGCCAGATAAAGGCTGGCACACACCATGTGTGGTGTGAAGTGGTGGAGCTGTGTTGCCTTCAGAGGGATTGCAGGGGCTGATATCAACGAAGGCTCTGACTTGCTATTCCTTTGGAGCCATAACTTGATATTCCACACTGGATGATTATCATCAAGGGACAACCACAGCATTTGACAGCAAGCCCAACTACTCTGCAAACTGTTTTGGTGATGGAATTTCATAAATCTCTGCTCGTCTGCTGGCCACTAGAGAGGGACAGAGGAAGTTGCTTTGCAAGTGCAAATCCCTGCTTGGAAGAGTTTATAATGCAGAGTACAGTGGCAGCACTGTCTGCATTGGATTCAGCCTTTCCACGAGGAAGGAGAAAAATCTGCTGACAGGTTATATTCCACAGCAAATAAATTGTGCTGACTGCTCACAACTGAGAAGGAGTTGGGCACGGGAAGGGCACTGTGCAGGATCCAAACAAAGCTGGATCTTGCACAGCACGAGGTATCACAGAATGGAAACAAAACAGGGCCACCACATAAGTGCCTGACCCAGCAGTTCACTGCTCTACAAGTGCACAAAGCAAGGTAAAGCTGATCAAAAGGTCTCAGCCCTGTGTAGGTGTTAAATGCAATGTCACGAAACAGGACAGATAGATTTCTAGTTCTTTCCCATTTTTTTGTTTTACAGTGGCACACAAGACATGGAAGTGGTGAAACTCTCAGAAGCCAGGATGCACAAATAATCTGAACTCAACGTTATAACAAAACCTGGAGCTGTCCAGTTGCACTCTGGTCTTGGCCCCAGCTTCACTTTGCTGTGCAAGAGGGGCAGCGTGGCAAGAGCTGATGTTCTGCTCCAGCAAACACTGTTTACCATCTCCTACCCTTGACTCCATAACCTCAGCATTCTTCAAATGAAAGGGACATATCCACTGATAAGGTCAGGCTGCTCTCTGCCCCCGAGGTATTTACTGCTGCTCAGCTGAGTTCACCTGGGTAGCTGCACAGAAGGGAAAAGGTGCTGGCTGACAAAACCCACTCAAAAAGGCACCAAGTGCCCTCATGGAAATGATTTGTGACTGGATAGCATTTTGCCTGTGTCAGGAGCCAGCAAGGCAAAATAGGTCAGTTCAGTTTCGTGGCTGAGTCCTGCTACAGATGGGACCTTGTGAAGATGTTGCTGCCTGCAGAGATCTTGGGCTCTGCACGTGGTATTTTTGCTTCCCTTTGCTGTCAGCTGGGGCAAGGCACATCCGCCAAGACCACGATGCACCAGGCAGTGCACACACACCGTGCCACCACAGGGGTAGCTGGTCTTGCAGCAGGGAGGCTGCTGGGAATGGCCACTTCTGTCCATCCTCACCTGCACATTCTCCAGCTCCTTCCTCACTGAGAAAGTGAAACAAAACATGTGCTTTGATATATAATCAGGCAGCAATGTCAATGCCTTTCTTCATTGATGACTCCCAGAAGAGGAGCACCAAGAGGCCTAGTCACTCTCTGGTGGAAAACATCCTTGAAAAGCCCCAATATTTCCTGAAGTTTACCAGTGTCCCCTCCTGTAGGAGCCATGGAAGAGGCACTGGGCATCTCTTGGAGTAAACCTAACATAGCACCACCAGTGCTCCAGTGATGCTGGGAGAGGCTCATGTCCTGTGCTCCCCTTAAGGAAGAGTATTTTCAGACTCTGATTTCCATCCACTAAAGGCTCAAAGCAGCTTAGGGTTAGAGGTTGCTGAAGAAAGGGTGGGGAAGGTGCAGGGGAGCCATGCACCACTTAGGGCTTGGGAGTGGCTCTCCCAATATAAGCCTCAGGTCCCAATTCTGTAAATGCAGATATTTTGTTCAAGGTCAAAAGCCTTGCTCAATCCCAAAAAGCTTTCCTCATGTCCTTCCTCACCCATGCTTTCATTCCTCCAGAAAACAGACGGAAGGGAGCAGGGAAAAAAAGCATTGGCACAGCTCCGCCGTGGACTACCATATGCTCCTCTGAATCGCCTCTTGTCCCCTGAATAACCAATTTCTGCTCTCTCCACTCTCTCACATGCAGAGGAAAATATCCACACTTTTCTCAGCCACATCACCTGATGTTTGAAAACCCAGCCCCCTGGCCCTTCCCTCACCCCGCTGGCACAGACCTCACTTCTCTTCCCCACTCACTGAGATTTGGTTGGGGGTGAGGAGAGACTTTGGCAAAACATCCTATTCCAAAGCACACAGCACATATGAGAGATCAGTGGCAATCATCCCATCCATAATGTCAGAATCTAAAGAGAGATTTAATCCTATGATATTTGAAGACTTCACAAGAACAAGTTTCCTTTTTTTAATTCGACTTCGGGATTTCCTGTAACAGAAATAACGATCTTCAAATTATCCTTTCCTGTTGGAAGGAAAGTTGTGCTGTACAAAACATACAGCAATGCCTCAAAGCAGGTCTTACCTCCTAGGAACAAAAGGTCACCACAAGAAAAAGTGCAGGAAGCAGAACTTGCACATTGCAAGGATCAAATGTAGGTCAAGCCTGGCCTTCTTTGAATATTTTTTCCTCTGCACTGAGCAAAGAGGTTAATTCCACCCCAGGCCAGACCACTCTGGGAGTGAGAGTGGCTCTCCTCCACCTCTAGGCTCCTCCCTAGGCTGCAGTTCAAGCCAGCCCCAAGAACCAGCAGTCAGCAGTGTAACACGAGCGTTTATAAGATCTGAGGGAGCCTTGCTGGATTTGTTACAGGATGCAGGGTAGGTTAATAGTATAAAACAATAGCAGTGCTGTTCTCACAAATGAACTGGAGCTAACTGGGACACCAGACCTCTGGTCACAACTCACACATTTTACTGCAGGTATCAACACCCCCAGCCAAGCCAGCTCTTACTCCAGCATACTGACCTGGCCTTCTGCAGACTTTGCCCCATTCCTGCAACGGAATGAGCTTTTGACACTGCAGCAAAGAGACCTCAGGGACTGAGTGAAGGCAATTTCTGCACCTCCACACAGAGATAAGGCTTTAGCAGCTGCAGGCAGGAACACTTGCCAACAGCCCATCCACAAAGCCCAAGAAGTAGGGGGAAAGCTTCCACTGGCACTGAAGTCAGCGAGTGTCAACTCTGATTTGCTAAAAAGCAGGTGAGCCTTGAAGCCTCAGAAGTGATGTATGGGGAGGGTAGTCAAGAGGTCTGATCCAATCCTCCACTCTCTGAAACTCTGAAAAGAGCACAGCAAACCACAGCTCCAGTGGTGCAGGAGCAATTTGCTCTCTAACAAAAGGCAGGGGGAAAAAAAAACTCCCGTGAAATATTAGAAGGGGAGGGAAAGAGCATAAGACTTCAACAAACTCAGCTTAAAATCCACAGAGAGTTACAGGAAACTCTCTAGAAATGAAAGCAAAGGAAAAAGCAGCTTTCCTGGATGTCAGATGTTACTTCAGGGCAGGACTTGTGATTTTCCAAGAAGGAAAAGATTTTCTCTTGGCAGGACAGATCTAAGGACAAAGCAATCCAAATTATTGTGAGATCTCACCCTGCCCTTGGTTCCATCCTGCAGGTGTCCAACACCCTCTCTGCAGTTGACCTTGGTACCAGTGACTCCAGGCGGATGAGTCTGGTCCTGCCAGACCTCAGGTGTGAGCCCACACACTCTGTTGTTCATCACCAGAGATGATACAAGGGGCAGAGGGGGGGAGGCAACCTCCTCATCAGATCCAAACTTGTGTTAAAGCAGAATTTCCTCTTGTGAAATCATCAAATTTGGAACACGACTTGCATGAAACCGAGTTCCATTTGGGTATCACCAACTCTGAATCACCCAGTTGTACCTCAAGATGCCATCCCTGACCTTTCATGCACTTCAGGAGGTTGCGTTGGCACCTGTGTGCCATCCTGCCAGGCCTTTCCCTGCTCCTCTTGTGCTCTCTCTGGCACACACCCCAGGTGTGAAGGTGGGTGAGATGGGCTCAGTGCTGCAGCAGAACCCTTCACTCCCCAGGCACTGATGGACAGAGAGGGAAAACCTGCTGGCACCTGACTCCTCCTCCAGTGGCTTTGAATTTATTGCACCAAGGAAGACAAGGCAACTTTCATCATTCTCCCAAGTGCCCACTTTGCTCAAACCTCACTGAGCCTTCCTGGGTGTTTGTCAGCAGGCAAGGAAATGTTTCTTGAAGTACAGCTTACAGATTGCTGCACAAAAATAATTTATTTGCTTACGGTGCCAGGGATGCAGCATTAGGGATGCTCTCAAGTCACTCCAAGCATAGTATGACTACAATACAAGCTACTGGAGCAGAAAGCCTGGAAGGGGGAAGGGAGGCCAAGGAAAAGAAAAATATTTTTTCAGGTTGTCTTGAATGCTATAAGCTTTGCTTTATTGTTTCCTTTCTTAATGTGACACAGAAAGCTGCTTGAGAGCCCAGAGAAACAAATGGCTCCAACATGGTCCACTTTATTAATGAAGTATTGATAAAGGCAAAATTAAAACTCTATTTGTAAAGCCCAAATAATAAATGCTGCTTTGCATTTACAGCATCAAGCTCAAAGATCTTTCATGGCTGTCTTAGTCACTTGCAAAATGGCTTTTGAGGAAGGTTCTAGATACTATGTGAAACCCCAGATCATCACGAATTAGGGCTGCCTACATGGTAAAATTATACTCATCAACTGAGTCAGCACTGGAACAAGTTTAGCAATAACAACACTTGATAGACAAAAACAAGAAAAATTTAAGGTACTGCAAAAAGTTTATTACAGTGTAGATGTTCTGTGCAATGGCTGTCACTAGAAAAATTACTACAGTATGTAGCTAATAGCTAATTCTCAAAAATGTTTCGCAGCAACTTTGAACATTTAAATGAAAAGTGGGTGTTGTGAAAGTGAAAGCATTTTAAGCCAAATTTTGCTCATAGATGTGCTGTTATTGCAGCTCCTAATGAGATTTCATCTTATAGCCAAGAATGAGAGCAGTAACATGCAATTATTTGTTTGGGTTTTATTTTTTAAACTGAAATAATGTTGATTCAGAGCTTAGTTATAGAAGGAGCCTAGTTATATAAAGGGTTGTAAAATTTTTAATTTTTTTTTTTTTACACCTGTATCTTTGCAGCAGCCAGGCTTTCATAAAATGAAACTGAGGTTAAATTGAGCAGTACCTCTTTCCCTAAGTGACCCCCTGCATCACTCCCTCCCGCACTTGCCATTCAGCTCCTTTCTCCAAAGCTTCTCCATGCCTTGGTAGTGTTTTAGTCCAAGTTTAGCCATATCCTGTGTGGCCACTGACAATCAGTTCCCCAGACTTCTCCTGGCAGAGCTAAATATGTTTCTGCTATAGGAAAAAACAACACCATATGGCAGTTGTTTGATCTCTAAGCAGAAGCTGTTTTTTTGAAAACTGATGAGCTCCCCCTGTCTAGAAAGTTTCATTTCCCTCCCAGACACATGAAAAAACTTATTTGCACACTGGACATGTCCCTAGCATGCAGGATAAGGAAACTGTGGAGATCCTTTCTAGGCTGTCTAGATTAGGACTAACTCCTGACAATCTGCAGTGTCACTATTGTCTTCAGAGACGATCAGGGATTGGATTTTCCCAACCAGGGACATTGCCAGTCTTTGATACTCTGACACTGGCAGCTGATGGGATTTTCCTGTCCATTTTCTGAGGTGCTGACCCCAACTGCAGCCCCCACATTTGCACATAACCTCAGGTACACATATCCAGTTACATAAACCTGACACACCACATTTGCAGCCTGCCTTGAGCAGCCTCTGACATTATCTTGGACTAATTCCACAGGCCAGTAGTTCTTGCTCAGTGTATCTGTGCCATTTATATCTCCTCTCAAATCACTTCAGGACATAAAAAGGGTTCAGCCTTTCATAGGACACAAAGTGTTCACTCTGACCTGCAACCGATGCCAATAAGAGAGCAACCAATATCTAGTTTGGCACATTCCATGCATTGTGCCATGATGTGGCCTGGATGCATCCACAGGAGAAAAAAAAACTCCAAAAAACCCTAAGAAAGAGGCATGAGGAGGGGGAAAGTAAGCATGATCTCCCTGTGCAAGATGCTGGCTCTGCTTTCTTTCTTCATGCTGTGAAACTATTTGCTAAAGGAAATAATTTCACTCCACTTCCTTCATGAAATTACTCTTTAAGTGCTGATTCTCCATCTGGTGCACAGCTCCAGATTTCAAAAGCTATTTAGGGATCTAGCTCCCAATTTCAAAGAGATGTCTGACATGTTTTAAAAAAATCAAGTTTCTGTCTTTACATGCAACAATACACAAATTTAACCCTTAATTTTTAATATGGTGGAAATGAATGGTAAGAGAAGAGTGAATTAAGAAAACCACAGTTGATCTTGAAGCAAGATGCAAACTTTGATGTGAAAGGAAGGTTGTGGACCACATCTGTGTCTCACACACAACAAAACCAGCCATGTGTCACACCAAAGAGTTTACTGGTTTGTAATAGTCTCTCAAGTGTGAAAACAAAAGTTAAACTTTCTTCACATCACACACACTTCAGTAAAGAGCTTACTTTAAACTCACTTGCCACTAGCATCTGGCTCCCAGGGAGCTTGGCAGGGAGCTCTACATAAGGTGCCTGCTTCCACACCATCTAACCAATGCCTGCTTCATGGAGTGGAAATGGAAAAGAGCCTCAGTAAGGAATTCTCCTATAGGGAGCTGGAAAAGAGCCTCAGTAAGGAATTCTCCTATAGGGAGCTGGAAAAGAGCCTCAGTAAGGAATTCTCCTATAGGGAGCTGCCTGTTCAAGGTCCAGAGACCCAACCATCACATCATGGGGGTACAGCACCACAAGGGCAGGGCAGACTAAGACAGGCAGCACTCTGATCCTCAACGTGGCTCCCACACCTCCACCAACCATCACCACCTCCACTTCAGTCCCCTGACACATCTGCAAGCCTCAGATGAGAAAGATGCCTTCACAATAAATAGTTCCCTTGATAAGCCTGAGCTGCTGGCTGCTTGCACATTTTCTCCTTGTTGGAAACTTGAAAACTTTCCACCTTTTCTATTAATTTGCCTGGATTGTTAATTCTTAAATTGGCTTTTTTTATCCATACACTCACACCATACTGAAATACACATTCACTTTTTTTATAGAATCCTTCTGATTTTCTCATTCAAAGAAAGTTATTTTAAAGATGCTCTAAAAAGGAAACTTCTTGAGTCATCCATCCCTAAAGTGTTTTCACTATGATGAGTCTATCCACCAAGGACTCCAAGGGACACCAAACCCAGAATGTACAGCTATCCTAAAACCCTTTTGAGTGATAAGCAATAATTGAAGACAGACCTGAATTTTTTCAGTCTAGGAAAAAATGCTGTATAATTTATTTGAAATGTGAGCCAGTCTCCCATTTAGATGAGACCAAATAGATGAGGGTTTCAAACAGTTTTCTTGGTTTTTAGATACAGATTAAGCTATGGCATCATGGCAAAGATAATGTGTTTAACACAAGACATGTAACAAATCAGTTTAAGTCAGTCATATATTCTACTTTTCTGCCAGCACAGGATCTTCCAGAAAATTGTAGTCTTGCTGGAAAACCTTGCTTAGTGTTTCATTTCTCATTGCAGTGCCAACAAATGGCCAGGCAGGTGATATGTGAGGGCTACAAATTCTCCACTGAAGTCAGTGGCATCACACCAACTCAAAGCAATGGTAAGTCAAGTCCATCCTTCACTCTGTTTAAAAATTAAGGCTCAGTACACTGCCAAGTCTCCTTCTTAGACACACTGATGTCTGAGAAGTTTGCTTCAAGAAACAATTAGCTGTCCCATTCATCCTGTGAGCTGTTCATTCAGGAACCAAATGACTGCTCTCCTTTGTATTAGCCAAGATTCCTGCTCTCACGTCTCAGGATAGCACTCTGTAGCAGCCTGAACAACCACTTAAAAATGATGTATTCATTATTCATTTCCAGAGTTCATTAAATAATCTTTCATATTTGTTTTCTTTGTATTTTTGCCACAACAGAGTGCAAATAAGCTAACTGCTGGGTCTCAGAGGAGAAGATCAAGGATGCTGATTACCTCAACACACAGCCTGTGTTCTGCTGGAGTTTACAGAAGAGCTTTGCTGCTCCTGGAAGCCCCAAAGCACACCCCGGGTAAGCAGCAGGCACTGCCTGCACTCCACATCACCTGGGCACGTCACTAGTGTGGGAAGGCTCTGACAGCCCTCACCAGGGCTTTGGCAGGAGTGGAGCATAAACCATAAACCAGCACTTTCCCTTGGAAATAGGCGTTCAGGGAGGAAAACAAGCAGCAGGCAAACGCTATCCTTAGGGAAGGCAGGGAACCAATACTCCACCCAGAGGAAACCATCCCCAGAGAGGAAAGACTACAACTTCCATCACAAGCACTGGCAGATGTCTTCCTGAAAGCAGCAGAGAACTGATTGTTGAAGAAATCCTGGTGAGGAAGAGCCACTGCTGTTGGAAATAGTCAGTTTTCGGTTAAAAGATTATCCCTATCTTGATGGATTTTTTGATCAGAAAGAGATCCCTGCTCTTCTCCTCGTGCCCATTTCTGTCACAAGATGGATGAATTTTGCAAACCAGGAAAGGCAAGGAGAAATCCATTCCCCCTACTGGCATTTCATGCAGGACCAGGCAGTTTCCAACCAAGCTGGAGCCTGCTGGCCACTATGCCAGCTGCTGTTATACTGCTGTCCTCAGAAGCCTTTATGTAGTCACTGCATCTGCTCCCTGCGGCTCTGGGGGAGGAATAGGCAGCGTCAGGGGCCTCAGGGACTCCCACAGTTGTTTTGCAGAAGCTCAGGCTTTTATTTAACTACTGCATCCTCAGATGATAGGCTGAGGTTATGGAAAGCAGTAGAGATTCACAGTTGCCAGAAGGGCAGTGCTGCAGGAAAAGCAGCCTTGACTTTGACAGGGTGGAAGGGGAAGGAGAGGGCTGAGGCTGCAGTGAACTGTGCTGCACTGCTGGCCTCAAAATGCTCTCACATGTCAGTGCCTCTGTGGCCCTCAGTGTCTCACAGGATCAGCTCCTTCCCGAGAAAGTGCTGCACTGTGGAGAGAAACACAAAATCCCTAAGGACAGGTGGCATCTCCTCATACGTGGTGCCTAAAGCAAGCTCTTCCTCCCCCTCCAGCTGCACATACTTTCCCCCCAGCACCAGGAAAACAGAACTAATCAAGTTCTGAGCACAGCACTGGATCAAAGAAGAGTGCAAAGGAGCACTGGAACCTGTGCCAAGGCAGGGCTGCAGCAGATGCTGCCACAAGGCAGGGATGTGTTGATCCTGGTGCTCAGTGGGCTTCCCAGACATAGCAGCACCAGCTCTGCTGATATTTATCTTGTTTTTCCATGGGACTCTGGTTCATACAGATTTAAATACTTTTTTTTTCCTTCTTAACATGGTTGCTCATAATGAGGCAGGTGAAAGGAGACACAGAGGTCCTGGAAGTATCTGTTCAAATGAGTTGTCTTAGCAGGGTACATTGCTCCTCTCATCAGCTGCCTCCCACCTCATTTCCTTCCCCCACATGACAGCCTCTGTTGTTTAGGCACTAATGAAGGCAGAAAAATGGTTATAGGACTCTGGGGATCCTTTCTCAGGAATTCTGTACCTATTTTAAAGGCCCATTTCATTCAGGTATGTAAGGATTTCTCTCCTAAGGATACTCCTCAGGAGCTAATCCATTTGAGAGAAGGGATGCAATGCAGGTGAAAAGTAAAGTGCTTTCTTTTTGCTGAATTACTACAAAGAGATAATCAATATTTATCTGCACACTTTCTCACCACCCTACAGGACAGCTGCTCCAACACATGGGCAGAGATGAGTAAGGGTGAAAAAAAAAGGAAAAGTATTGCTAAATCCACTCCCATCCCCTTAACAGGGCAAGAACAACTATGAAAAAGGCTGAAGGGAGACTCTTTAACAAGGGCAGTTGTAGACAGGTGCTTTCACCTGCCACACTCACCATTTACCTGTGCCCAGGTGAGCAATAAGGGCACTCCTGACCTTTACCCTCAAACCATCACTTGGAGCAGCACAAGGTTGCTTTTGGGAAGGCATCTCATAGACACTTAAGGAATTTACTATGAGAGTGGCCTTTGGCACTGTGCTCCCTGTAGGAGGGTCAGATCCTCAGAATTTGGGTAACTTCAGGGGACAGCAGTTACATCCACATACATATACCAGCACTTTGAGATCCTCTCCCGATCTAGACCCAGGAATAGGCACAGCTACCTTGAAGATTTGATGCTGCAGGCTGGTTGGAAAGCTCAGCCTCACTGGCCCACCACACCCAGGGATTTGGTTGCCTCAGGCCCAGACAAAGCTGCAGATTTATCAGTCTTGTCCTCTGAAAGAGATAGATGTCAAACAGCGATACTGTCACTCTGCTGGTTGTCAAGACTGGTTTTGGTCTGGTCTAGAGGTTAAGATCTGGTTCAGCAAGAGGAGACTGGAGTTCAGCTAACCTGTGTGTAAGCAAACCTGTGTGTAGGGCCCTGGTACCCTGCACAGCACAGGGGCTCTCAACATCTCACCTGACACAGCTGAGGAGCCAGTCCAAGTCTCTTTCCCCAGAGACACAATATAACCCACCTTCAGTGCCACATATGCAGCTCCTCTTAACCCAGCAGATAAACTATCCCAGCATTTTCATTCCTCTTTTCAGTAGGACACCAATATTCTACACATTTTATGCAGTCATAATGTGGAGGTGCTCTGTAAAAGAAACGCTTATTGAAAGGAGTTGGTAACAGGAGTGGGATCATTCACCCATGACAGCACTTCCAGCTGTCCAAGGCCATTGGTGTCCATTCAGTGATTGAAGAAATTATCTGAAGGTTACTGAAAGGCATTCACACCACACAAGGATTTATTACCAGCCTTGGCTGGCTCTGAGAGAAGCCCAGTGCTAAAGGGAACTCTCCTCACTTCATGGATTGAGAAGGACCAGGATGAGACACATGGGCAGAGAACAGTGACACAGAAACCAGCCCCACATCCCTCCCTCAGGAAGGTGATCATTCCTTTCCTTAGGCATCTCCTTGTCAGTCTGTCTATATCCCTCCCCTCATCAGTACTCTGGGCTTTGGAACATCATGTCAAGGATTAAAAGGCTTCTCTTGCTCTAAGAGGCAACAAAGCAATGGGCTTGTTCAGACCACGCTGCTTCCAAGGACTCTGCAACTGGAGTAGTCCCCGTGGTGTGCTCTGCTGGACCCCAGGGCACACAGACACCTCTGTTGGGTACACTAAGAGCACTTCAGAGACAAACGCAAACAAATAGAAAACGACCAAAAATAGAGGTCATGGAAATAGGAGCTGTCCTGATGGGTTTTCCTCGGAAAGTAAACTTAAGAGTGATTCTGTCCCAATACCAGTTAGCAACTGCCAATAACATTATCAGTCCCCTTCATACAGGGTTGAAACGTGCAATTAAGAATTCATTGAGGGTGAGATCTCTAATTGGTTTCTCCCATGTTGTGTACGCTGGGAACTAAAGAAGACTCCAGAACAATTATTCTGGAGGAAGAGGCACTTGGCTCTCTCCTGTTGGGGCGGGCAGTGCAATGGAAGAAAAGAAGGAAAAATACATGCTCCACCATCAGAAGAAGAGATCTTAGGGGTTTTACACCTCATATTGACTAGTTTGGCTTTTTGAAATTTGCCTTAAAAAAGACAGGCTTTCTGAAGCAGCCAGCTGCTGCCTGCCTTCTCCCCCACACCTATACAAAAGCAATACAGAGTGGGCTAAGTTACTGCAGCATCTTCCCTTGCTTTGTTTTATTTTTAACTCTGTGTCTTCCTCCAGTTCTCAGAACAACTCCTGCACAGTCCTATCATTTCAGACTCATTTCCCCCAGCGGATTTCAGATTCTTGTGATATTTCAAGTATCCGTAGATGAAATGTCAGGACAGATTATTTTTCTTGGTCACAGTACCCCTTTCATTATTTATTTTTACTAGACTTCTGAAAAGTACTTGTTTTTCTGAAAAAAAATGAGGACAGCAGGGCTTTGTTGTACACACAGTCCCATTTCTTCTGACCTGAGTTTTGGTGCTGGTTAGGCCACGCTGCTACGGCACAAGTTACACTAAAGTCAATCCCTTCCCTTAGCACAAGTCAACAAATCAGTCTTGGCCCATGTGCTCCAAGAATGGCAAATATAACACACTTGGACTTCTTCCATCAAATAAATCATGCCTTGGAAGTGAAGATAATGGGGCAAGTTAAAATTTTTAGCTCACTTCTACCTGGGATTTTTATCCCATTATCTACTGTTTTTATCATTTCTCATTACAACACCCTTTTGTCTTATGAAGAAGTGTCTCCTGAGGCAGGCTTCAAGATACTTTCAGTATAATACTCCTAGTTGTTTTTGACTCATGGAAGAGCAAAAAGGCACCACCTGAAAACAATAAACCTGCCACCAAGCAACCTCTGCTCTCCTAACCATCACTGCTGTGTCTCACACTTTTCCCTGAAGCACTGTAGGAAATGTGCTACTGTCCCTATCAAGCACCAGGCTTCAAAGCCTGGATGAAAACGACATGGAAAGACAACTGCAGTACCCACAAGTACCAGGCTATGCAATGTTTTGCCTTTTAACCATACTGTGTCTCACAGGAGAGGAACAGCTGTAATAACTCGCCACAAATACATCATTTGAATCTCTCCAGCCTCCTGCTGAGGCAAGATGAGACCATTACTGTACAAATTCTCCTTTTGATAGAGGAAATTACAACCTCTGCCCAAGCAGGACCATCCCTGTCACTGTGCTCTCTGATACAGCAGCTCAGAGAATTCCTCTTCTCATGGATTTCTCTGCCTCAAAAGTTCATTAAACTGGTAGAAGCTGAAGACTTAACCCCAGGTTGCCATCAAGAAAAAGTAGCGAGTCCAGATGGAATAAAGTCCCCTCATGAGTTATTGCCTTCCTCTAGAGAACAAAGAGGTCATTTTGACCTATTTTTTAACCACTGTGTAATCAGGCCAAGCTAAGCTATTTGTTCTGATCAGTCTCTGTCTCCAACTTTGAGGTGTAACACCCAAGTACTCCCCCTTTCCCTGAACTCCTTCCCTCCATGAATGCACCATTGCTGTTTTTCCTTTAGATCTGTGGATTCCACAATATCAAGATACATTTTTTTTCTTGACTTCTAATGAAGGCTAAGCGAACAAAACCAAGCATGTTCCTGCTTCAGCTGCTCTCTCCCAGACCCCAGTATTTTTCTGTACAAAAACAGACATGAACATCCAGCTTCCTGCTCAGAATGACTAGAGGATACTGTCACATCTCCACCCAAAATTTTCACATTTCACCATTTATGATACACTTCTGTTCTCCACCTTTTTTACATTTCCTAATATCTTGGGATATGTCAAGAGTGCTCATCTTTTGCCGCACAAAACAGAAATTGAACTGAGATCCTAGCTAAAACTTTTTAAAAATTAAAGACGAAATAATTGCTGTGTCCACTGAATCATAACCAGGAATCCTGGGAGAACAGAATTGGAAACTTTGCAGTACACAGGTGGATTCGCCAAACCCGAGCTCTGAATTTCACTTGCACACAATGATCAGGTATTTAATCTTCCAGTCAAGATGCGCAGAATGATGAAAACAAAGGCTTTACATCTCGAGAGAGAAATCTAATCACCATTTCTCCGATGACAAAAGGTAATCCGCATGTAGAGAGATTTACCTGCAAAGCTTATTGCGGCAAAACTGGAATCTCATTTCCTCATTCCTCCCCTTGTCTTGCAGTTTCCACAGAGCACAAAGGCAGTTTGGACCTGTTTCACTGTCCCAGGAGGGAGCCATAAGAAGGAGTTCATACTTTGCTGGTCCCACTAAGAACTGAGAATTCAGGGGTTCATTTACATTGTTTGACTACTCAGCACGTAAAGGTGCTCACGTGAAAACTGCCAAACCTAACAATGAAAAATATTATAAGATTAGGGAAAAAAAGTTATGCAAGTGAATAACAGTTTGTCCTGCCAAACCAGGTTCTTACAAATTGTTTTGGGAACTGTGAATGAAGCCTTTGTTAGCATGGGCTTTTCCTACAAAAAATTCTTGCCTGATTTGGCTATTGTCTTCCCTTCCTTTCCCTCACCTACATGAAACTATTGATACTTCACTTATCAATAAGTATTGATAACAATAATATTGACACTTCAGACTTACCTACGCAGAGCCAAACCCCAGTGATCCATGTAAGCAGCCTTTTGGAGCACCTATGTTAATAGCAGAATTGATCATGACTCTTGGGACAGGCCCCGCAGTCTGCACACCGGCTCAGAGCTGCCACAGCAAAGTATCATCACTCCACAGGTTGGGGTTCTGAAGCCCATGGGTCAGTCTTGATTAAATCTGATGCTTTAAGTTCAAGGACCATTGGGAGATTGCCCAGGGTTTCTGTCCACTGCCCAAAGTCCACAGTGTTTATCGTGTGACCTGAGCTGTTGCTCACCGCAAAACTGCTTCTAATTGCTGTTTTAAGCCCTGTTCTGATGTGCTGCTGCATCTTTACCCAAGGGACTGCTTGGGTCCTGGCTGGTGCCTGCAAGGCCATTTAGCAAAGCAGTGGTTGCACTGTCCTACCACGTGTGCCTGTCACAGGACACCTATCCATACCACACTGGTGGCAGCTCTGCCCCAGATGCCAAGGAGGACCTGGAATGAGGAGACATGCACTGCTTTATCTTCCCATCATCTCCCCAGTTACGCAGTTACAAGACTGTCTCAAGCAAAAAAAGAAAAAAGTCAAGATCAAAATCAATAATTTCTTCCTCGGAGAGAGTCTGAATTATGATCTGAAGCATATCAGTTTAAATTTAAATACCTCCCAGGTCTCTTGGATTAATCATAACCATTACCTTGCACAGTCTTGGAGCTGTCAGCTTATAGGGAAAATTTACTGAAAGCAGAAAAGCAGAGACCAGAACTGGCTACCTTCTACTGCCTTTTGCCAGTCTTGCCTATTTTAGACCACAAACTCATTGGGGCATGACTATCTTCATCATTATATATATTATATAGCATAAGAGAATTATGCTATATATTATAAGGGATTAGTCTTGCTTTAGGCACTACTGTCATGTTCATTTATAATCAATGGTGTTATATTCAAATTATGATGCACCCACTGCTCCCAAAAGTGCCTCTTGGAAAAGGCCATATACCAGGAAAGAAAAACATAGGATTTCTACAGAATGCTTTTAAAAAAAGGAATTTATAAAACTCAGTAGTTGAACTGTAATGCTAAGATTCAGATTATGGCCTGCAACTGCTCCTGCATTGAAAGAGAGGAAGAACTGTTTCACACATTGTTTTTTGTCACTCTTCAGATGCTGTCCCACAAGCACTGCAAAACTACAGTTTGGCTCTACAGAATGGGTTTTAAAGAAAACCAAGGAGAAAACAAGAGGCTTCTAGCACAAGTTCCTCCCTGCAGTCTGATTTTCAGTGCAGGCAGGTGGAGCTGAGGGCTCCAGCCAGCACGCAGCATTCTGCTGGCTGGGCATGCAGCAGTCTGCACAGTGATTGCTCAGTGTGCAGAGAGGGATGCTGGCAGATTGGTTCTAAAAGATCTTTAATACAACCAAAAGGAGAGAATTCATTTACCCAGAAAAGATAGAAAAGGCCTTTTGCAATAATATCAATAAAATCTCATTCAATCCCTATCCCCCAAATCCCCACTGCAAATTTAAGACTGATTTATCATCAGCTGGCTGAGACGAGCAATTAAAATAGAACATTAGAAGATATTTAGGTGAATTCGGCACCGTGTGTGGATATGTGGCAATAAATCTGTTCCCTGGCAGTGTGTGGGAGAATTCTTCCCTACTGTGGATTCATACCCAGTATCAGGCAAGGCCTCACTTGCTTATTGCCAAATAAGCAGTGGGACTGCTGCAGAGGATGGCAGCATCCCAAACTCTATGGGAGGGAAGAAAACAGTGCCAGGGCTGACTCTTCATACAGGTGAGCTCTCTTTCCACAAGGAAATGTCATGTCAGATACTAATGCACGCAGGCTGCTCCTCCCTTCAGCCTGTGCTAATTAGTACCTGTTTATGGGGGAAGATAAAAACAACAAGTTGTACAGAGCCTTGACCCTCCCCCCAGAAAACCAATAAATGTCACCAAGCAGATCAATTGAAAGAGAAAAATTCCAATACCTTTTGCACACCCCGAAGTTTCTCCAGCTTTCAATGTGAATAAGGCTGTGTTATGAACGGTGATCTATGTAATAGATGAGTAACAGCTGGAAGTTTTGGATAGCCCTGTGCCAACACAAGAGGGCACAGCAATGCTGCCCTATCCATGCAGGGCCACATTCTGGCTCCTATCAGAAGCACATGTGTGGGGAGCAGTGAAAAAATGGAAAATTCCTGGGACAAGCCTCCAAAGCTTAGGAGGCAGCATATGATCCAACTCCCCCGACACCAGCAGGGCAGCTCCTACTCTGCCAAGCTCTGTACTGTGACAATCTCTGGTCCATTTTCTACCAGCTGTGGCTGGAGGTGTAAGTGCTGGAAGCAGAGCTTTCAAGTAGCTGAGAGCTAGAAAGCAAATATGTGCTCCGAAGGGATTATTTTTAATTTCCTTGAGTACCATGTATTCGGGGCTGGACTCTCAGTGAATTCAAATAGCTGAGATTACCAACAAGCCCAGTGCTGCTAAAATCACCCAAATGAAGGACTCCTACCTTGGAAGGACCTTGGCTCCAGCACAAAGCTATTTCTGCCTTAGCATGATCGATTCTGCCAACCTGCTAAGCTTTTTGTGCAGGAGAGCTGGGATCAGCTGAAGGTTCCTTCTGCAGAGAGGCTCCAGTACTGACACAGAGAGCATCACCCAGTGAGGCATCAGGGCCACGTGCCAGGTGACTCATAGGAGCAAGGGGACACTCAGAAACCAAATCAAATCACAGAACCACAGAGTGTTTTGAGCTGGGGGGGACCCACAAGGATCAAAGCCCAGCTCCTGGCTCCCCACAGGACATGCCCAAGAATGTGCCAGAGGGTGTTGTCCAAATGCTCCTTGACTTCTGAAGAGGGCAGGAGCCTGAGGCAAGAGCACTGGCACTGACCCCTCCAGAGCTCAACCTGCAGCTTCACCCTGAGCTACCTGCCCTGAACATATTCCTCAACACTGGCATAACAGGCACAAAAGACAAGCTGTGACAAAGCTATTTTCACGTCCAGACTCATCTTGAGTATGGCTTTGGACATTGCTCGCCTGCTTCTGGGGCAGGCAGAAGCTTCTCCTGTTCCCTGGACTATTACAAACTAGTCAGATATAAACCTCAGTACATCGCAATCTTGTTTGCCTGTGTGACTGAAAACACCCCAGGAACAATTCACTCCCACAAAACACTTGGGTGGCAGCTTGAGATCCCCATACAGGTAAGTGCTCACAAAGTTTGGGGCAAGGACAAGGCAAAAGCCAGCGCTGAAGCACATCGAGTGAGGCAGCATTAGCACCCCAGTCCCTGAGCAGTAGCACACACAAAGCCCTGCTCGACCACTCTGTCACAGCAAACACTGTAAGAATTTGCCTGACTAGCTGTCCTTTTGCAATCAGACTGACGTCACAGCTTCAACTCAATTGCTCATACAGGACTCTGCTCCATCCTCAATTCTTCACCTCTTCCTGCCTCTTCTCAAATGCTCCCCTGCGCAAACCTTGGCCTGATACAAGCAGCCAAGTCCCAGCAGTCTGTCGCCCTGAAGCCAAGAGTCAGCCTAGACATTAAACCTTACTTTTTGCCTTCCTTGGGCTGTGGAAAAAATAACTGGTCACCAGTCATACTGCAAAGGCTTAACCTCCATCCTTCAGGTGCAGGAAAAGCCAAATAGCAAACCATGAATCCAGATCATGGTGAGATCAGGTGTGGGAAAAAAGCTTCCCTGCAGCTCACTGTGCCTTGGGGGTGCTCCAAGGCCCACAGCACTCCTCTCACTTCCCAGGTGATCAGCAACAAAGGGCCACAGTCCCTTTCCTAAGCCTCTGCCACAGAGGGGACATCAGCTCCATTTACCTTGTGCCTTTGCTTCCACCAGGGCCCACATTGCCTGCAGAGAGAGGCACATAAGGAGCCCCCATCTCCTCCGCTCAGCCTCAGCCAAACTTAGAGCCCAGTTCCCAGAAGAGCAATCCTCAGGATCCCTTGAGACCATAAAAGCAAAAAGAATGCCAGAGGCAAAGGCCTATTTTAATCTCCCTCTTATCTGGATCATCCTGGTCATGAGGAACATTACATTGTTTCAGCTGTAGCAGCCATGCTAAAATAACAAGATAATAAACAATTAAAATAGATTATTATTTTTCTAGCCATCTTTCAGCTCCATCCCTTCACCTTGGAAAGGTGCTGGGAGCTCATGAGTAAGACCAAGTCTCTGGACATCTTTCAAAAGCATTTCTGACATGAGTCAGAGACAAAAATGCCACAGGCCTGCTCTGAGGCCCACAGCAAGAAAGGAAACACTGCTGTAGGCACTGAGAGGATCTGGAAAGGCAGCTGAGCCTGGTAAGGGCTGTAATGGGCTTAACAGAGGTCCCAGGGTAGGTTTCATCCTCCCCTGGGGGTGTTCAGTTGTAGTGCGGTCGGGGCTGGCTGTGAGGGACTCCTCTTAATAAAGGGTCTCTTTTTTTGGCAAGTGTGAGAGCTGCAGTCTGACTGGTGGGTGGGTTGCTCAGACAGTCTTCCAGTAACGAGGATTTTTGCTGCATAAGAGAGAATCTCTAGGGAACTATTTATAAGTGATCCAACAGGAATCCATATCATCCCTCAGCCCAAAGCTGTCTGCACACCCGTGTAAAAGCCCACAGGAAATTTTGGATCAGGTCTCCACATTGTCCAGTCCTTTCCCTCTCATTTTCTTACACAGCAAGAGCACACCTTGATCAGGCAACATGAAAGCAGCTCCTCAGCACGGCAACACACCCAGGCCTGACCCATAACACCCCCTGACACACCAGGACCAGGTTTTACAGCAGTGCAGGAGATCAAGTGTTACCACACTCCAGTGTTTGGTCCTTGCATGAAAAAATACAGATTCAGCTTCATATTATGCATACACCTCGTGTGAGAACAAGGCTCACTAATTACTCAAGAGGAGTCCATAATTATGCATATTTTAGAAACATGCAGGTCAAAGAACACTCCTTAAAACACCTTGAAAGCACCAAGAGCAAGAATTAGGCTGAGAGAAGTACTTTTCTTCAGAGGAGCACTGGTTTCCCAAAATATTTTGAACATTGTGAGTTTTTTAGGAGAGAGAAAGAAAAAACCACAACATTCCACATTCAGAAGATGGGGAGTCCTTGACAGATTCATTTCCCTCACTTGTAATTTTCAGCAAGTTTATCAATTTAAAAAAATACAAATTATCTGCAGAACACTAGGAGGGGAAACTGAAATAACTCTCAGGAAGTTACCAGGGCAGTTTTCACTCCAATTTTGAAGATCTATGAAGACATTGACCCATAAATCCTCAGAGAGAATATTCCTGTTAGACCACAGATGCATTAGACTCCTTTTTGCCACAAATGAGGCTGAGGAACACTGCCAGGAGCAATTTTAAACCCACTGCAATGTACATGGACTCTGAGGAACAAAAAGGGTTAACACCTTAAGCTACATATTTGTCTGGTCTATCTTAAAACTCAGTCCCGTTGTATAGAATAAACCTGGCCTCCTTTGAGTCACCTGAATTATTCCAGATGCGCATCCCTGTGACAAAGTTAATATCACGGCCCAGAGGAATATTTGCCATTTCCTCTGCAGTGGGTTCCCTGTCTGACGTAGTCCCTTTTTGGGCAAAGATCAAAGAGACATCAGGCTTTCCCAAGAGCCCTTAGTGACAGAAATGAGTCTCCAAATAGATCAGCAAGCTCATACCTCTCCCGATCCTAACAAACAGAAGTCTCCTCTCCAGGCAGTTGCCCTGTTGGCTTTCCAGGCTCTCCTTGGAGAGGTAGATTACAGAGGCAGCACCAATTCCCACTGGGCAGATGTATAGTAAACAATACTTGAAGATGGAAATATTTACAACCTCAACAGGGAGGAAGAAGCAACAGGAAGAGAGGCAGAAACAGATTCAACCCCTGTTTCAACAGGGGAAGAACAGCATGTTCTGTGAAACACCATCAAGGACTGTGCCAGGCATGGCTGACAGGGGGGCTCAGCCCAAAGCACCAACTTCCAAGGTGGAAGTGACTCTTTCCAGAATGGTACAGCTGCTCAATATCCAGGCAAGGAGCAAAACTCAGATCCCTGCCCTTCTTTAGAGCTTGGTCTCATCCTCCACTCTGCGCAGCAAATAACAAGAGAATTTACCAAGGAGAGAGAACATTTTCCTGCACGGCACAGTGAAAATTGAGCAAAAGGTGCTACCCAAAAGTCAAAACTGAAATCCTACACTAATAATCTTGTGATGGGCAGTAACATTCATGGGCTCTATAAGAAACAGCTATCTCATTTGTCTGACATTGTCCATATTAATTATCTATGTTGTATAAAAGCTAATGGTGAGCAGTACAGTCCTAGGATCTGTAAACCCTGGATCTCAGGGAAAAAAAAAAAAGGATAAAAGCATTATGCCTGTCTGCCAAAGGCCTCACCCTCAGCTACTACTAAGCTACTGAGCCTCCTAACCCTGGAAGTCCTCTAACACCACACCTGGGACCAGGCTCCAACTCTCTCCTCAGAGAAGGACTCAGCTTACCATTCAGTTTTTCACTGAAAGCAGCAGATAATGGCCTTGACAAAATGAGGCCTTGGGGGCAAATGAATCCCTGGGACTGTGCCTACATAAAAAAAAAATAAAATAGAATTGTATGCTTGATTGGACTGCACATTTCTTGTTTTGTCTAAGTGAGGATAATCTAAAGTCCTGTTGTGTGGCAGGCAGCTCACAGATAAAGACTTAATGAGTGAGGAAGCCTTTCATTTTTTTTCTGAATCACTCCTATGGATGCCCAAGGTTATTGCAAATTATTGCATCAACACTGAATCACTCCCTCCTTGGCATATTTAAGTACGATTCATCCAATTCACAAAGTTTTTTCATTCCATTGAACCAAGAAAGGGAGAGGAAAAAGTACAACATGCTTACTTCCAGCATACCAAGTCACTTAGTCTCAACTTGAATTTTAGCTACACAACTAGAGAGCAGCACTAGTTGTTACAGCAGGAGCGCGGAAGCAAAGGGAAAAGAGCAGGTGAAGTAAGCCCAGGAGACATCCAAAAGGAAAATATCTTTAAAGCTCCCCTGATTTAGTGACACTTACCTGTTTGTTCCATTTTGTGCCTCTGGGTTTCTCTGAAATAGAGAAGAGCAATTATGAGGTGACCCACTTTCCTCCTGTTTAGAGTAAGGAGGAAACAGGAGGAAGGGGAAGAAGGGGAGGAGAAGGAGAGTTGCAGAAGGATAATATCAAAGGGTAGAGAAGCAAAAAAAAAAATCCAAATCCTTACAGCAGGTAGGAGGGTAAATTGTGATGACCCAGTTTAAAGGAAGAGCAGGAACTAGACCTACTAACAGTCAACACCTTCCCACGCACTCTAAAGGAGAGGAAACAGCAAGGGAGAGGAAAAAACTTGGTGCTTACAGCTCCTCTTTGAGCTACAAACTCATTCCTCCAGGACAAAGTTTGCGCAAAGGAAGTTTTATAACAAACGAGTGTCTGTCTTTTACCTGTGTAAGGGAGGGGTGGAGCCACAGCCACATCCTGGTCGGGATGGAGCAAATCAGGGCCAGGTGCAAAAAGTTACAGTCAAAAGAGCTCAGCCACTTCGCATTAGCTGAGGCTGCCTCACAGGTGAAGGTGGGAGACGCATCAGGATGCCAGGGAAATGGCCAATGTTTCTCCTTGTAAAAGACCCAAGTGGCATCACACGTGCTAAAGTCAGAGGAAGTCACCAGGACGGCATGGTCTGCCATGGCAGCTCTAGCCTTCATTTTGGTGTGGGCCAGCATGTTCAGGAGAGCCTCATCTGCTGTNGCAGTTGCCCTGTTGGCTTTCCAGGCTCTCCTTGGAGAGGTAGATTACAGAGGCAGCACCAATTCCCACTGGGCAGATGTATAGTAAACAATACTTGAAGATGGAAATATTTACAACCTCAACAGGGAGGAAGAAGCAACAGGAAGAGAGGCAGAAACAGATTCAACAGATCCCCTGTTTCAACAGATCCCCTGTTTCAACAGGGGAAGAACAGCATGTTCTGTGAAACACCATCAAGGACTGTGCCAGGCATGGCTGACAGGGGGGCTCAGCCCAAAGCACCAACTTCCAAGGTGGAAGTGACTCTTTCCAGAATGGTACAGCTGCTCAATATCCAGGCAAGGAGCAAAACTCAGATCCCTGCCCTTCTTTAGAGCTTGGTCTCATCCTCCACTCTGCGCAGCAAATAACAAGAGAATTTACCAAGGAGAGAGAACATTTTCCTGCACGGCACAGTGAAAATTGAGCAAAAGGTGCTACCCAAAAGTCAAAACTGAAATCCTACACTAATAATCTTGTGATGGGCAGTAACATTCATGGGCTCTATAAGAAACAGCTATCTCATTTGTCTGACATTGTCCATATTAATTATCTATGTTGTATAAAAGCTAATGGTGAGCAGTACAGTCCTAGGATCTGTAAACCCTGGATCTCAGGGAAAAAAAAAAAAGGATAAAAGCATTATGCCTGTCTGCCAAAGGCCTCACCCTCAGCTACTACTAAGCTACTGAGTCTCCTAACCCTGGAAGTCCTCTAACGCCACACCTGGAACCAGGCTCCAACTCTCTCCTCAGAGAAGGACTCAGCTTACCATTCAGTTTTTCACTGAAAGCAGCAGATAATGGCCTTGACAAAATGAGGCCTTGGGGGCAAATGAATCCCTGGGACTGTGCCTACATAAAAAAAAAATAAAATAGAATTGTATGCTTGATTGGACTGCACATTTCTTGTTTTGTCTAAGTGAGGATAATCTAAAGTCCTGTTGTGTGGCAGGCAGCTCACAGATAAAGACTTAATGAGTGAGGAAGCCTTTCATTTTTTTTCTGAATCACTCCTATGGATGCCCAAGGTTATTGCAAATTATTGCATCAACACTGAATCACTCCCTCCTTGGCATATTTAAGTACGATTCATCCAATTCACAAAGTTTTTTCATTCCATTGAACCAAGAAAGGGAGAGGAAAAAGTACAACATGCTTACTTCCAGCATACCAAGTCACTTAGTCTCAACTTGAATTTTAGCTACACAACTAGAGAGCAGCACTAGTTGTTACAGCAGGAGCGCGGAAGCAAAGGGAAAAGAGCAGGTGAAGTAAGCCCAGGAGACATCCAAAAGGAAAATATCTTTAAAGCTCCCCTGATTTAGTGACACTTACCTGTTTGTTCCATTTTGTGCCTCTGGGTTTCTCTGAAATAGAGAAGAGCAATTATGAGGTGACCCACTTTCCTCCTGTTTAGAGTAAGGAGGAAACAGGAGGAAGGGGAAGAAGGGGAGGAGAAGGAGAGTTGCAGAAGGATAATATCAAAGGGTAGAGAAGAAAAAAAAAAATCCAAATCCTTACAGCAGGTAGGAGGGTAAATTGTGATGACCCAGTTTAAAGGAAGAGCAGGAACTAGACCTACTAACAGTCAACACCTTCCCACGCACTCTAAAGGAGAGGAAACAGCAAGGGAGAGGAAAAAACTTGGTGCTTACAGCTCCTCTTTGAGCTACAAACTCATTCCTCCAGGACAAAGTTTGCGCAAAGGAAGTTTTATAACAAACGAATGTCTGTCTTTTACCTGTGTAAGGGAGGGGTGGAGCCACAGCCACATCCTGGTCGGGATGGAGCAAATCAGGGCCAAGTGCAAAACGTTATGGTCAAAAGAGCTCAGCCACTTCGCATTAGCTGAGGCTGCCTCACAGGTGAAGGTGGGAGACGCATCAGGATGCCAGGGAAATGGCCAATGTTTCTCCTTGTAAAAGACCCAAGTGGCATCACACGTGCTAAAGTCAGAGGAAGTCACCAGGATGGTGATTTTTAGGCCCAGCTCTAGCCTTTGTTTTGCTGTGGGCCAGCATGTTCAGGAGATCCTCATCTGCTGTGACTTTCACCATGTGCTGTGACAGCTGATGGCCCTGAACCGGTACCCTCATAGGGGACCCTAAGGGCTGTCTGTCTTATGGACAGAAACCATATCTGGGAGGAGAAGAGGTGTTCTGGTTGGCTTTACATTTTTGCTTCAAGATAAGTGAGGTTTCTGTTTCCCTTCTTAAATCCCATTTACCTCGCTCAGTATAATCAGGCACAAGTGGAATGAAGTTAGTACTCATGAGCCACTTCACAGCATTCAAAAATGATTCAATAAATGCTGTAACAAACACATGTATTGTGCAGTTGGCAATTATAACCATAAAGGAAGGACCAGCCATACCCTCATCTCCAGGTGGATTATTAAAAATCACAAGCCAGCTTGTTGAACTCATCACAGCTCCACCGGTTTCAAAGCCTGCACACAAAGAGAATTGCACTTTTCAGTTCCAAAAGTCCCAGTTTTAAATAGCCTGTGTTTCCTGTAAACAAGCAACATCCCCCAAAAGAACAACCTCGTTAAAAGTGTGGATTAAACCAGCACTTTAACTTGCACTCAGTTGAAGATTAATGGTCAGAGTACATGGCTAAAATCATATGGGGAAGTGCAAGTAAATGGCATTGTGTGCTAATACACTGGTGTGTGCCACTGCGGATTTTCGCTCACGGAAAAGTTAGGCAAAAGAAACTGGAGACTGCAGCACAGAACAGCAACCAATCTACTCAGCACGCTGTAAAACTTAACAGTGGTGGGACACTGAAAAAGCCCCAAGAGGCCAGGTTGGAAGATGTATTTTTTGAACTCTTGTCCCACATCTTTGTTCTTGCTGTTCCTACAGGTAGAAAATGCCTCCGTCTCTCCTCCGTGTGCGCACAAGGCACCGACTCACTGTGGCTGGAGGGAGTTTGTGTGCTCCAGCCTGGCTCTGCAGCCCATGGCCTGAGGCAGCCTGAGCTGGGCTCCAAGGGCCTGGCATCTCCTCCTTTTCCAAGGCTTGAATGTAACCTGGTTGACCACAGCTTCACCCGAACAGCCCTCACCCATCCAGTGCCAGCAGTGCTTGGAAGTGCAGCTGAAGGAGCATTGGGTGTTTTGGGATCCATCAGAAATGCCTGGTGCCTTTAGGGGCCCTTGAGTTTGCACAGCAGCCAGAAGGAGTTGTACCAAGATTTGATGTTCATATCTCTCAGTTAAGCCTGTGCCCTGCTTTGTGGGACCTCTGTCCTTTCTTAATTCAGCTTTTAGGCAGGTTTCTGAAATGGTTCCAAAACTAAGGTTGCATGCACAGGAGGAGAATTAAAATCTGATGATGGTTTATTTTACTAAATCAAGATTTTTTTAAATTAAAAATTGGAGTTTAATTCTTCCCTGCTGTCTCTGTCACAGGCACATAGGGAAAGCTGTTTCTATATCCTCTTTCCTCCATAAAATATAGATCAAATGGCCCTGCTCCTCCTTTCTCTGTGTCCAACACCTTTGTGACTCCCTCTTGGGCAGAGCCTTCTTCTCACGAAAGCTGAGCTGGGCCAAAAACTCCCATTGGCAATGTTTCTGGAGACCTCAGACCATGCCAGATGATACCTCCATGCCAGATAATAATCCTCAGAGATGTGGTTATGTTGTCACTACCTCTCCACGGGACAATAGATGTTAAAGTCTGGCACTGCAGGAAGTGATACAGCTAGAGCACAGCTGTGAGAAGGGTCCAGCCAAGGCACAGGGAGCTGGAGGCACCAGTGGAACTCAGACTCACCAAAAAGCCCTGGTTGCTCTTCTAGCAACTAGCCAGGAATTGGGCACCAAAACACTTCTGGGGATCTGGCTCTGCACATCTAAAAGGGTGATCAGGAAATCGGTGAGGACTCGTGTCCAAGGGTTTATGTTACAATCGTATTTTAAATCTCTCTATTTTTGAACATAAGCCTCAGAGGAATCTTGGCTTGGCCTAAAATGGAGCACCTGATCATAAACAGGTCCTTAAAAAAACCCACAGCTTAACTGCATATCTAGAGATTCTGAAAATGCAGGGGAAAATTAGGCCCAGCCATTCTCTCAGATTTAATCAGAAGCAGCCTGGGGCACATAGATGCAAGTACTCTTGATGGTCAAAATTCAGAGTTACATAAAGAGCAGTGAATGACAGAAGGTAATTAGGAGTTCCACATAAAAGGCTCCATCCTCTTAGTCCTGTTCTTACTGCACAGCCCATATCAGACTGGGGCATGCCTTGGCATCTCAGCCTGGGAAAAGGCAGAAACCAGAGAGGCTGGGAAACGTTCAGTGCCAAAGCAGGTACATTTTTCCTCTCTTATTTGCTCTATTCTTAGTTTGTTTTCTTTCCCAGCCACATACTTGAGGCATAGATGAGCATCACTCGGATAAACAAGGTATTTCACTCTCCGCTGAAAAAGAAAAAAGAAAGGATATGCCTGAGGAAGGTGGAGAGAATCAAGGCAGTCTTTGTGTTATAACTGTCTCTAAGATTAGAGTCCAGGAAATAACATCCTGGATCTGGTGGCACTGTCAGCATTTTGGTGTTTCCCTCACTTGGCTGCCTCAGAGCCTGGCTTTGCAGCACACCGGGGTGTGAGTTGGAGGCTGAAGGTGATGCTGTGAGCAGCCAGGAAGCTTCCACTGCCTACAGATCTCAAACCATGGACAAAACAAGAGCTGTTCTTCCCTCCTCTAAAACTGCTGCGGGCTCTGCCTATTCTGCCCTTCTCCCTCTCATTCTGGCCGGTAACGTGGGAACACACATCATGCTGCTCTCATGCAGGAGAGCATGTTCTCTGCCTCATTATTCATGGGCTGTGCCCACAGGTACTGGTTGTTAAGCCTGCTGAATGTTTGCCTGAATAATTAAGAAGGAGCTGAATCATTCTTAGACCAAATTCTGGTTTTCTCTCTCCTCCTACTTCATTTATAGGCTTTGCTTCTCACAGATCCCCTGTACACAGTGTGAAGCGAGTGTTCAGATACTACCAGACAGAGTCAATAAACTCCCCATGTGCTTTTTCTTTTTTTTTTTTTTTTAATTATCCTCAAAAGATGCTAAAGAATCAGTTGAAATTGCTTAGTAGCACTTATTGCGACAGAAATCCTGGCGCTGCGGTGCAAAAGCCTGCCCCCCTCTGCATCTCCCAGGATAGAGGCATCCACATTCCTGAACAACAGAGGATCCATCCCTTCCCTCGCTCATTTTCAGAGGAACTGTAAGAAAGGTAGTTTTTCCTACTAAGCCTATTGGGCAAAGTTTGTGATCTATTTAATGATTCTGCCCTATGTTGTTTTATTAAACTATGTGATTTCTGCTGCAGCAGAGCTGGAAAACGAATCTTAAATTGAACCCAGTTTCCTCACTGGAAAACTACCTCTTATCCTCCTCCCACTCCCTCTCAGCTTTCTCTTCCTTTTACCATTCCTAACATCTCTTTCCCCAAGTTATGCTGCATTTTATTCTGATTTCACTGCATTTTCCTTCCTGACTTTTGATACAAGGAGCCAAATTCATCCCTGCTGGTATCCAATGGACTGAAATTCTTCTCCGAGGCATTATTGGACTGAATCCATACCCAGCCAGCATTTTGCAGTGCTGGTGGCTTAGCCAAAACAACAGTTTATAATCTCTCTTTTCCTTCCCTTATCTACCGTTAACATGAATTATTAATAAGTACTAGTTTTGTTCTCTTGAAAATCATACTTATTTCTAAAGCACCTATCAGCCAAGCTGTCGGACCGAGAATTCCTTTTTAACTTTCCGTGTGAGCTAGGAAGTTGCATGATGCCTGCGCAGGGACAGCCTGGATTCCAGAGCAGGGCTCACTCTGGGATTCCTCTTTGCCATCCGCAGTGCACACTTAACCCGAGCGCTGGGCACATTTAACCCATGCAGGAGCCAGCCAGGAAAGGTTTGTTTTCCCAAATTGCCATTTCCGATGCTAAATCCGTTTCCCAATTAGGCTGCTGTTCCAGATCCCTCACCTGGAGAGGGGATGTCTGCACAGTGTTAATCTCAGGCTGTGTTTACAGCCCGTGAACATGACAGGTTCTCTCCTTCCCTGAGGTTTCCGTGTGCACAGCTCATTAGATACTCCAGTGCAGCAGGAAGCCCCTCTTGACTGAGAATTCCTTTTCGTATATTTAGCAAACTTTTGACTGCTTCCTTTCAAAAGAGACTGAAGGACATATTTTCGTAGGAAGAGGGTGAGACTCACAAAGCACGATCTACAGTCACGTTTTTCTGTGGGGAACTACAGAGCAGGGGAGGAGGAATCACCCGCAATTCTCTCTCCTTTTCCCCCGCGCCTCCCTCCCCTCCCCGTCCCTCCCCCACGCCCATACAACCATAACACGAGATGAACGCGCTCCAAAATACAGCTGCATCGCCATCCCTCTCTTCCGGTTTTCTTCACCTTGGCAAAAGGGGGGCAAGAATAGAGGATGAGGATGGAATTATCGCTGTTTTGACTCTGTCATCCACAGACTGCTCAGAAAAGGCTGCACGCAGGGTGTCAGAGTTAAACACAGCCAGTGTTCGCTTACTGCTTGCAGGAGAGGTTCAGGCAGGGAAGAGGGAGACATCGCTGCTCATCTCCTGGTCTGGATGGTTCCATAAATGAAAGCACTAAGGCTTGTGGAGTGAAAGGGAAAGGATGACTGAGGTTATGAAAGAGAGCATCGCACTTTGCCTGCAAGCCCCAACGTTCATTAAGATCCCCATTAAGAGATAAATTTTACAAACATACACAGTTTTGTATCAAATGAAAGGATTTCCGCCCCATTAGAAATCACACTGGAGACAGCTCCATTTGCTCCAAATTAGGTACGCTCAGAATGACTATTTTAATTAATTCATGATAAATAAGCCAGACACTTTCCTGGAAGAGAGTTACCGTTTCCTTCCTCGGCAGCAGTGGGATGTGCTCACTGTGCTGTGTGTGTGTTCATGTACATGCCCAGGCATTGTTTTTAATTTCTCTCTCTCATTTTTGAACCTGTCCCTCAAATGATCAGTTACAACACATGTCCTTAACCATCGATTTCCTTGTGTTTGGCTGCTCCGACTTAGGAGGGGGGAGGGAAGAGAGAGGGAATAAACAGATTAACACACTCAGACCCCTGGCAGGATGTTCTGAGGAACAAAAAGAGGGGAGAGAAGGAAGAATTCACACATAAAAATAGAAGCCCACGTAGATTGGCCATATATGGAGTACCGGGGACTTCAGAGGGATACCCTCTTCGGACCACCCCTTTGGCGGAGGAAATCGCTGCTGCGGGAGGGCCCCTGCCCCCCTGCCCGGGCGGTTCGCCCGCAGCCGCGCTCGGCCCCCTGCCCCGACCCCGGCCCCGGGGAGGCGGCGGAGGGGCGGCAGCGGGAGGCGGCGGGGCCGGCGGAGGGAGCGGTGCGGCGGCGATGACTCAAACCCGCCCGGCCCGCTCTGCCCCCTCCCGCTCCCCCCGCCGGGGAGGGCTATTAAAAGCTGCTGACGTAGGAGCGGACGGCCATCTTTGATGAGGGCACGGCTCCCGATCCATTGAAGAAGGAGACCCGCGGAGGTCAGAAGCCTCCTGTCCTTGCCTCCCATCCAGCTGCGGCACCGAGCCACCGACCCCGCCGCGCAACGCTCCGCCAGCCCAGGTAAAGGTGGGAGACCGCGGGCACCGGCTGCGCAGGGGGGAGGGGGCGGTATTGACGAAAATGAAATGGAAAAAAGGATATATTCAAAGTGGGACCCGTTCGGCTTTTTGTCTCCAGCCTCCGGGCTGCTGCGGGGACAGAGAAAGGCAGGGAGAAGGGGGTAATTTCGCCGCCAGCCTCATCGCCGGCTGGAGCCAGGGGAGGCAGCCGGGCTGTGCCTCTCGGCGGTGCGGGCGGCAGGAGGCCGGCGGAGAAGGGAAGGTCGGAGGAGAAGGGGAACTAGCGCCATTCCCAGCTCGGAGCGGGTCTGCGGGCGCTCTGCGCTGCTGGGCCGGACCGGGCTGTGCCGCCCGGGGCACTGCAGCGCCTGCACCGCGCCGGGCTGCGGCGGAGCATCAGCACCGCGGACAGCGCCGGGCCCGAGCGGGACGGGGAGGGGGCGCGTGTCTGTCTGTCTGGGTGTCCGTGTGTGTGATCAGCACCGCGGACAGCGCCGGGGCCCGCGCCGAGACCGGGGGGGGAGCGGTGTCTGTGTCCCTGTCTCTGTCAGTGCGTGTGTGTGTGTCTGTGTGTGTGTGTCTGTGCATGTGTCTGTCTGTGTCTGTCTGTCTGTCTGTGTCTGTGTGTGTGTGTACGTTCAGCACGGCGGCCGCAGGAGCTGTCGCGGTGCCCCCGCGGCCGCAGCGGAGGCGGCCGTGCTGCAGCGCCCTTCGGCTCCGCGCCCTCCGCCCCGGGGCTGCCCCTCGGACACGGGACTGGGAAGAGATTCCCGACTGGCAAGCGGCGGTGCTCCCTCATTCCAGGACAGGACTGCAGGCAAGAGGAGTTGCGGTTGTGCAGTTCAGAGCGAGAAGAGGGAGAAATAAAAACAAAAAACAAACAAGCAACATAAAAAGGCAAATTGCACCAGTTCCTGCAATTAACCGGCGTTCGGCACTTCGACCCCTCTCTCCGGAGAGGTGTTTGTTTAAGGAGGGCGGGGGGGGTTACATAACGCCCAGCCCTCGGGGTCTCCCCAGGACCGGGCACTGCCCGCAGGGACAGTCCCCGGGGCTTCCCCGCAGCCGCGCTCCATGCCCCCGGGCGGCTCGGGCACTGCGTGCCGCGGGCTCCAGCGCCGCTGTGCCGTGGCACGGGGGCTGAGCCCGTGCCGGCCCCCCCGCCCCGCTCTCCGCGCTGCGGAGCCGTGCGGAGCCGCCGCCTTATGTAACGCGGGCTGCCCCGTCACGGCTCCTGGCCCCGGCTCTCCCGACGCCGGCGGTGTTCCCTCCGCCCGTCCTTTCTGCCTCCCGGCACCCCAACCCCCTCAAATCCCTCGGTGCGGCTCCAAGTTGGTAACTTTGCTGCTTTTTTTTTTTTTTTTTTTCCTGCGGGGTGAATAAACAAGGCGATAAGGTGGGATTGGGCTGCGTGTCCAGACACTGCGCTGCGTAGCTGCGTCAAACCGGAGCCGCGGGATCTGCCAGATTTACGTGCTTGGCTTGAATAATTGCTGCTGGTTTCGTTCCCAGCTGAAAACGGGGGGAGTGGGGGGGCTGGTCTGCGGCGCTGCCCGGAGGTGGCAGAGCAGCCCCACAACCCGGACCTGACTGCTTCCAGCCCTGGCTGCAGCACTTGCAAGGACATGCCTGTCCCACAGCCCCACCTCGTCCTAGCTCTGGGCATGGAGCAACTCCCCCATTGATCAGCAGGAGGATGATGAGGGGCAGACACCCTTGTGGGTGGCAAGGGAAAGGATGGAGCCCTGTGGGAGATGAGTGCTCCCGTGGGTATGGCTGGGGAAGCGACTCTCTCCTAGGCCCCCAGCCCCCTGCAAAGAAGCCAATCTAGGAAAAAGCAGCAGAGGTTTTCCACTGCTGCTGCATGGCGCAGAAGGGGTCAGCCAGGGAGGTGATCACTGAAGAGTTTGATTCCTAGGATGGGTGCCAAAAAGATAACAGAGGTGACCAAACCAAAAATGCAGGCAGGCCTGATCGGCAAAAGCAAACGCTTGAGGCTGCCTCTAAAGTCAAGAGGAGTTGCAGAAACTCAGCATGTTACAAAACCAAATGCAGCTAGATAGCACTCCCCAAATAAATGCAGCCTAACTTTCTTTCCACAGCTAACTAGAAAATGAGAGTGGCGCTTCCGAGAGCTCTCGGGATCAGGCTGTGTGTCCATTGAACTCATGGGGGTAGTGAAAGAAAGAACAGCAGAATCCAGCCAGTATGAACCCTCTAAAATACATCTAATGAGATGCAGCTCCACTTCGCAGATCTATTGCACTGGAGGTGGGAGCTGCTTTTCAGGTCAAGGGAAAGCTTTTCATTTTTCTCCCTATGCTTTAGGTATGGCAACAAATAGCAAGATTAAAGTGCTAAGGCAAATAAAGCACAGCCTCTTACCCAGTGCTTGCACTGCTTTAACTGAGCGAGGTAACGAAACAAAACACTTTTCCTGTCAGTGTGAACAACTTCAGCAATTTTTATGTCTATGTGTCACAAGGCTACAGCTGCTGCATTTGTAGCAACCTTCAGGGAAAACCAGAAAGTGTATGGCACAATGCAGGGCTCTCTTTGCTAATGATTTCTTCTCTCAGGAACGAAGAGCACAAACTGTTTTCCCTTTGCCTTGGCTTGTTGTTACACAATTACTCTTTTTCTTGCATTTTTTTAAATCCAAATCTCTGTCATAATGTTTTATAACATAATGAAGATACATTCATCTGTACATATTTATACACACATGCACTCATTTAAGAGATTTCTAGGGTTCTAAGCTGGGTAAACCCACAACAGATGCAGGCTGACTTTGCAGGATTCATTGGGCAAAGTGCATTTTTCTGTCTGTGGAGTTTCATGCCCTGCTACCGATGCAGTCACCTTTGGGCTGGGCCAGTGCCAGGCAATCTGTAACAACAGACTTGTTCAAGCATTTTAGAGCTTTACAGTCTAAGGCAGACAAGAATAATGCATTGCTGGAGAGCTGCTGCAGGATGCACTTCTCAGGCAGATCATTATTACCTCTAGGAAGCTGGACTTTGGAGTGGGCATAGGGCTCGTGTATCTACTGGGAATGCTGGATATAGTTTTTCAAGGCTGTAAGTTATCATGGAATAGTTTATTTTTTTAGCTTATTATTTTTGAGCCTTCAACGGTGTCTTTTCCCTTAGTTTCAATAAACTCTGGCTTTCCTGCCTACTGACCTTGCAGATTCAGCTTGCTGCATGGTATTCAACAAGCCCTTTCTCCAAAACACACAGGTTATATTCCTAGCTCTTGTCTGTCACCCTTTTGTTACACCCTCCACAAATGCTTAGACACACACAGACTCCCACCAGCAAAATCTGTCTCTTATCTGATCATGATTTTCAATATGCCATCCCACATCCGACTAAATTTTCTAGGACTTTCCACCCAGCACAAAGACAAATCAACAGCATAGGTTCAAAATTGTTCTTTCCTGCTTTGTGATGGCCCCAAGGCTGACACTGCAAGACCCAAAAGGGGATCTGAATGGCCTAGAGGAAATGTTTGAACCACTTGCCCTGTTATTTCAGAAGGGAATTTAGCTTTGTTTTTGCACCTTTAATCTTGTTCACTTCCTATTCCTCATCACTTCATGCTCACCTACAATCCTTTTTTAATTCCTGCTAAAGATCACCAGGATGAAAGAAACATATTAGGGGCAGGAGGACCCCAAAGTGAAGGGTGATGAGTGTCGCCTTCTGATTTTGATTATTCCAGCAAGTCTAATCCAAAGTCAATTGAAACCAAGGAAAATACTCCCATGTACATAATTTTGTGGGACTTGTAAAAGAATGTTTAGCAGTTTAGGTTTTTCAAAGGGAAACAAATGCTGTATGTGTACGTTACCCCTCTGAAACACACGGGCATGCTGTGATTCTAAAGAGGATGTAATCATTGCATTAAACCTTTTCCTTTTTTTTTTCTTCTCTTCTTTTCCTTCTTTTTTTTTTTTTTAATAATGAGAGACATGGTATCTTATCTTACCCACTGGAGAAAGCTGAATTCTACTACAGGCACAGGGAGGAGAAGAGGGAAACACTAAGTAATTAATCACAGCTGTTCCTGGCCTTTGAGAGCTGAATGTTAGTGCTGACCAATCTGTGCTCTGTCTGGCTATTTAAAAGATTTTAATTTTTTTCCTTTGGAGCTAACAATGCTCTATTTCACTTTTTGAATGGGATTTCACTTATTATTGAGCCCCATTGCCAGTTGGTGTGAACTGGAATAACTGAGTGCTGTGCTACTGAACAGGCCAATAATCTTTCAAGCTGGGACTCTTTGTTCATTCTTTAAACTAGAAATGGGTCTATTTGCTGAAGGGTCAGCACTTCTATAAAAAAGAACTCATTACAAATGCTCCTCTCCCAAACACCATCCCTACTTTTTACCGGCCTGGTCTCATTGTCGCAGACCCTCACGGCCGAGGCTCACACAGCCAGGCTGCCTCAGAAATGGTGACAGGGAGCAGTGATGAAGCAGCAGAGGAGGAATCCTGTACGTTACGCCTCTGCTTCAGGTTGGGTTCTGCTGCACTCTGCTGGTACATAACACCAGCAGAACTTGTATATGCTGTAAAACCCAGGACGCAGCTGAGTTTTTCCTAAAGGCACACTTGTGTGCAGAAAAAGTCAGAATTCCTGGCAGTAGCTATTCATTTTTCTTTCAAGCTGGGAAGAAGTTTTCCTGCATGCCAGTAAATGCAGGAAAAATATGCTTCTTTCATCAAGTTTTTTAAGGCAATATTGTTAATGTCCGAGACACAGTATTGGTAGAGTTGAAATATGGAAGAACAAAGTCAAAGTCAAGTCTCACTGTACAAGTGTCTAAAACTGAAAGAGGCAACTGTTTTTATACATTTTCATAATAATTATTGTTTTCCTTGTGCTTTTAATATGATGAGGTTATTGTGCCAGCATTCACTGGTAGAATCCATGAGCAAAATGAGAGTTATCATAGACTATAGCAGTGCTAACAACTAAAATTTATATCCTAGACATTACAAAAGGAAGCCTCATGCAGATGATTTGTGAAATTAATGCAAGGTTTGCTATTTCTTATTCAAAACCCACCAATTATCAGGGAGCTGCACATACACGGCATGGCAGAGTGCTTGGTAGGGCACATTTGTAATTTTGCATTGATCTCTTCCATCTCCCACATTTTCTCTGTAGCATTCCCTTGCTAAAAATCCCAGCAGATTCTCTTGTTTAAAATCCCAGAAAATCTTCAAAGATTTTCGCTGTCACTACTTTGTCAAAGAGACTAGAAGTTTAGATTGAAAACTAAAGCTCTATCGTTTCACAGCTTGGTGTTTGTCATGATGTATTTATTTGTTATACTTATTCCCCACCCAGTGGAGAGGAATTCTGTTTCTGAATTGCAATGCAGCCATAGAAGAAGTAGTAATTTTATTTTTCCTTTTGTATAAAACAGTTATTTGGAAGATGTGCCAACCTCTTCTTTGGTTCCTTTTCCCACTCCTGGAAATTATAGCTCCCAGAGGAACTGTGCAGATGCCAGTTCCTTGATCTGTCTTACAGAGGTAAATATATTTCCTCCAGCTACTCTAAAAAATTTCACAAAACAAAAGCACACTTCTTCAGAAGAGCTCATCTGTCAAAATAGTGTTACCATTCACTGATTCTTTTTTAAAACAGGAACAGAAGTCTTCCATGCATATTTAAGCATTTTTTAAAGCAAAAGGTACTAAAATTAGCTTCACTATGCTTTAGATGCAAATTAAAGTTTTCCTTCTCCTCCCTGCGCTAGTATTTTTTTTTGGTCCCATTCACATCCTTAGGCACCTCACCATTCACCTCCAAGGGATTTAGCCAAGCTCACACTTCTTCAGGCTATATCAGGGAAGTGCTGTTTGATGCAGCCCAGTGCTGCTGCTGCCTGGAGCCTCTGCACCCTGTGCACACACGTGGGCACAAACCCCTGCGGGCTCAGGGCTGCCTGTGCCCAGCAGCACTGACCCTGCCAGCGACCGACATCGTTAAGAGAGAAATTTCTGTTCCCTGTTTATTAGGCACAGACATCTCGTAGGGATAATTTGTTCCTGCAGAAAACAGAAGGAAAACTCTAGCAATTTATTGGTCTAGAGATGTTTGGTAACATCTGAACTTCAGATATTGGGGGTTAGGGATTAAACCACCGGGGATGCATGTGGAATATCTGGATTCAGGTGCAAGTATCACACATTAAATAAATGTAACCTTTGCCAAGTGCCTCCGTCCATAAAATAAAAAGCTGAGATTAAAACAACTTTCAGTTTGCATTGCTCAGCTTCAGATGTGGGACAAGTATCCCCAACCTTTGAAAAGATATTTTTATGAATATTAGGACGTAGCAGTTTCCACTCCCTGGGGGTCGTGAGCTAAAATTGATACCCTTAAAATGCAACATTCTCCCAACAAAGGTGATTGTCATTCACCTAGAATTTGACAGGGTGTTACTCATGATTGTTCCCTTCAGATTAGTAAAAGGCTTGGCTGGAAGGTGCAATATAAATCCAGATTATTACTATTACATTCATGATAGGGAGAGAAGAAAGCAATCTCAGAAGGTGGATGAAATATTCATGCATTTGCTCGTGCATTACACAAGACCAGGACTTTGCCAGAGCTGTGTGTTCCTCCAGAGCTGCACTGAGCTGCTGGGGAGAGTGGGACTGAGCCCTCTCCCTTCAGCAGCACCGACTCCAAAGCAGTAACCAGCTGAATATACATCCCAGGTACGTTCTGGGAATGTTTGAGTACTTCAGCCAAACATTTGCTTTTCTGGAGAGCATTCACCTAAGTGACACTCAAGGATGTGAAAAGCCCTCAAGAAACAAACCCAGGTATGCAAACCCAATTAAACTGGAATTCACTGCTGACTTCCAACAGCCAGTTCTCCCCAGAGAAGCGCTTGTTTTATTTGCTCAGCTGTATGGAGACAGGTATTGGTTGCAGAGCCTACTGAAGGATTTCCCGCAGCTTTTCTGCCATTAAAACCGTGTTATTGGGATATGGAATTTGCAATTCCTGAAACTATAGGTCTTTTATTATACCAACAGCAGGAGGAAGAGGCAGAAAGGCCAAGAGCAGCAGAAGGGTTTAAGATGGCGCTGGATGAGCACACGAAGGGGATTATATGGCGTGGCTGGTGGTGGTCACAAGAGACTGGACTTGCTAAGGCAGTGAGTCTCTTCAAGTCGCATGTTCCTAAGAGGTTTTCTTATTTAACCAGAAGAAAAGAGAGGAGGGGAAAAAAAGGCCTGGATGGTTCTTTGCTGTCAGTTTAGTTCATTTTAGAGATGAGCACGTCAAGAGGCAGTGGAAAAACCCCTCGAGGCGCCAGGAATGCACTAAGTATAATTGAAAATGCTCTAGACCGCCTTTGTAAAGCAACAGTAGGGCCATCTGCAGGCTTTGGATTTTCAATATTAGCAAGGCACTTTTAAATCATTGTGTTGTCTCGTTCCCTGTTTCTTAATTAACTGTTTTAAATAGTACAAAATAGGCTCCTCCTGAAGCAACTTGCAGGCTCTGAGGATCCTTTTCTAAGCCTGGTAAACAAGAACAGGTGTCCACTTCTAACAGGCTGGGAAATAAGAACGCAAGAGAGCTGCTGACGTCACACAAAAGGTCCCCAATTTCCAGATTAGTGCCCAGGGCACTTGAGGTTACAGTATTAAGCAGGCTGATAGAGGCTAGCATGTGACAGAAGAGCTGAGCAGCATCTCTCATCCTCTGGAGGCCTCAATAGCTGTGCTGCCTTTTTGTTTTTTGGGGTTTGGGGTCTCCTCCCAGTCCTACCTCAACTTCTACAGCCTCAGATCTCTGCTCTCATTATGTTCCCCAGGTGCCCTGAGGGAAACCACGCTCCCAAGAGAAGGAGATGCAGAAAAAAAACCCTGTCAGCCCCTTTCAGGACAGGGGTCTTGGTGTGCCGCTATGGACAGACAAGGAATTACAGGCAATGGGACACCCAGACCACAGAGGGACAACAGGGAAAGAGCAGGAAGACAGGAACACAGTGCAGGTGGAGATGAAGAACTGATTCTTTCTCAGCTTCAGGGACCCCGGTGCTTCCCTCTCCTTTGTCTGGGTGGTTGAGTAAGAGGCCAGTTACCCATCAGTGAACTGAACCCCCTATAAAACAGGACATCCCACAGCTGGCAGGGCTTCTCCACCTTAAATCCTTCTCCAGCAGTACAGTTACCCAGTTTTGCTTTCAAAAATTGCCCGTGGTGAAGAATGTGAGAATATATGCTTTATATCTGAACAGTGAAATCCAATAAATTCTTTATTGTGGATGCAAGCATTTAACTGAAAAGTTATTAAACTGCTATTTAGATTGATGAGCCGCTCTGCTGCTGCCACACCGATTTTCTCGTGGTTACTCCTATTCCTCTATGGAGTTACACTTGTTTTCCTCTTTAGAGTTCATATTCTTAAGAGCTCCATTCTTTCCAGTAAGGATCCCATATTTCTGTTTTCCCTTGCCTGCAGAAAGCCTCCACTTGCAAGTAGAAGTTTACCCACAAAACTTTTAAAAGACTTCCTGGCCTGGCAAGTGAAGAGATAAGACACTGATGCAAAGGCCAGGACACACTAATGTCCATGATGCTGGAAATTAGATGTTGATGCTGGAAATTAGATGTTGAAGCACAGAATGTGAGACTCCAAAGCTGTTTAAATATTTAGATTTATTTACCTTCTTTTTGTATTGTCTTTGTGGTGACATTTCCAAGAAATGTGTAGTACACTCAGCTGTTCTCCAGAAAGAATTCTTGCATTCATACCTGCAGTCAGAATCTATTTCTCAGAACAATCAACTTTTCCTGCAGTAGGGAAGTCAGAGACCTTTCAAAATTTAATTAGGCTCTCCAGTGTTGTCAAATGCAGAAGGCCAATTCCTGGTCTGAGAAGAGTTATTTTATCTTAACCAAAAAATGATCCACTGTACCAGTAAGGATGAAGAAGGGGACAAGAGGATAAAAACCAGAATGAAGTAACTAGGGGAATGAAAACAACCCAACAAAACACAAACCCAAGCACAAAAAAAGAGAAAAGCCAGCAGACTAAAATAGGAAAAAGGACAGGATGGGCTTCTTGCTTAATTCTCTTTCTTGCTGTTCTTTCCCTTCAAGCATACCATTGCCAATTACCTAGACTTAAAAAGTAAAAGTCAGTCCTCAAGTTTTTGAGAGTAATTTTAAAGGTGTTCTGAAGTGTTAAGTTATAAGACACTCACTGCTGGTGCCCAGTCTGCATCCACTTAGCAGCCACATCTTCTGTTCCATCTTCGTATTTCACAATGCAGAGGGGTACAGAGGTGCATCCCTACTCCTAATCTCAGTCTTACACGCACATACAGACAGCAGGGTCGCAGGATTTGTGAGCAGAGTCCCCTGTAGTTGGTGTCTCAGAGATAAACAGCAGAGCAAAAGGATAACAACTGCTACCCACTCACTGCGGTATTGAAGATGTGCACTTGCTCTGCAGCACTTACACTGACAATAAAAGCAAACCAATGTTTGTGATATCACAAGGCAGAGCCCAAACATTTTTCCTTTTGCTAAAAAGCCTAAAAAAGGCTCTCTTTTCAAGAGTGTTAGAAATAGAAGCCTGTTTCAGAAGAGACATGAAGTTATCAGTGCAAATTAATAGCGCCAGATGGGGGGTTAAATTGCTGCCTCACAGCTGAAGACATGTGAGTGAATGAAAGTGGTAGACTATAAAAAGGGTATAATCAGAAGTGATGAGATCCCGCTGCGAGGTGGGATTTGTGAACGTCGTGCCTGTGCTTGGAAGCAGTTGCTCAGATGAATGGTTTCATGGGCCAGAGCGAGGTGGAGAAGGGAACAAAGTCACGGTCACTTTGGAGATCATGTCTCACGGTGATGAATTTACTGCATTGCCCGGGACAAGCTGTCCAGCAGGACAAGCTACAATTGAGTCTCGTGGAGCTTGGTCTCCTGAGCTGGCACACAGGAGACAGGGAGCTTGCCAGAGCAGTGGCTCTGTGTACTGGGGGGAATATCAGGGGGAAATTCTGTGCGAAGCTGCCAGAAACTTCCCCTGGGTTCACTGGAGCCAGTGCCAGCTGGCTCCAAGACGGACCCGCCGCCGGCCAAGGCTGAGCCTGTGAATGACGGTGGCAGCACCTCTGGCATAACAGATTAAAGAAGTTGGGAAAAAACTTGCACAAGAGAGAGGAGCGAGAAAATATAGGAGGGACAGCTCTGCAGACACCGAGGGCAGTGAAGGAGTGGGAGGAGCTGTTCCAGGTGCTGGAACAGAGAATCCTCCACAGCCTGTGGTGCAAACCATGGTGAGCCAGCTGTGTCCCTGCAGCCCATGGAGGTCCACAGGGGAGCAGAGATCCACCCACAGCCTGTGGAGGAGACCCATGCCAAAGCAGGGGGATGCCATTATAGGCTGTAACCTCATGGGAAGCTCACACTGGAGCAGGCTCCTGGCAGGACATGTGGACCCAGGGAGAGAGGATCCCACACTGGAGAAGGTTTGCTAGCAGGACTTGTGATTCTGTGGGGGACCCATGCTGGAGCATCTTGTTCCTGAAGGATTGCACCCCCTGTGCTGGAGTAGTTCATGAAGAACTGCAGTCCATGAGAAGGACCCAGTTGAAGAATTTAATGGAGGACTGTCTCCCATGGGAGGGACCTCATGCTGGAGCAGGGGAGGAGTGTGAGGATTCTTCCCCTAAGGAGGAAGGAGCAGTAGAGTCAATGTGTGATGAATTGACTGCAGTCCTCATTCTCTGCTGGGGGGAGGAGGTAGAGAATTGGGAGTAAAGTTGAGCTGAGGAAGGAGGGAGTGGTGGAAGGTGTTCTAAGATTTGGGTTTATTTCTCATTGTCCTACTCTGATTTGCTTGGAAATAAATTCAATAACTTTCCCTAATTTGGGTCTGTTTTGCCCATGACAGAAATTGCTGTGTGACCTCCCAGTCCTTATCTAGACCCACAAGCCTTTTGTTACATTTTCTCTCCCTTGTCCAATTGAAGTTGTGGCTTTGGGGGGCACCTGGCATCCAGCCAGGGCCAACCCATCACTGGCTGCTGAGCTGGGACAGCACTAACTGGGTCAGCTTCCAGAGCAACAGAGAACTCTGTCAGGAATACTCCAGGTTTAGGGGTGTTGTTCCTGAAAGAATGGAAGTTCTTACATTAAGAGAGCAGCTCTTTAATACAGGTATTTCTCAAAACTGGCTTTGGGGGGCACCTGGTCTGTTTGGCCATAATTAAGCCCTTTTAAACTCTCTGGACACAGTAACAAAGGAGCCTATTCACAAAGCAAACGTCTGGAGTTCAAACACTTCAATAATGCATAGCTGCATTACGCAGAGGCCAGGCTGTGGACCTGCTCCTCCTTTCCAAGGGATGTGCAGTGTGCAACTGGAGCACACAGGGGAGAGCAGGGGCTCAGCAAGCCTTGAACACCATTCTTTACACGCCCCAAGGAAACAGGGCTGCAGCTGTGCTCCTTCACACCCCACAAAAACCAACAGCACCACCCCTCCCCGAATCTCAGAGCTAATAGTGACTTAATTCTGACTGAGAAACTCAGTAGAAAGTTACATATACATTATACATAAACCACACTGTGGTTTGTACAAGGCAGGGATGTATTGCATTCTAGAAAACCCTGAATCAGTTAAGCATAATAGGAATTTTGCGATGAGTCACCATCTGTCCAAAGGAGAACGTGGTCAGGTACTCTCCCCAGCACGGCGGAGGAGAACTGACTCACCTCTACTGAATCAGTTCTTTAAGTCCAAAACAGAGGCAAGGCTGAGAAAAGTGGCTCATCAGCACCTCAGTAATCACGTGGCTGAGATACACTCAAGGTATGACGCACTTGAAGAAACCAGAGAGCAATTTGCAGCAAACTAATTATATTGTGAAACCCCCATCATTTTCTGTGTTCTTGGAATGCTCACCACGAATTTTGATTTTCCTTGGCTTCCTCTTCATCTGAAATGATTTGATGAGTCTTTTTGCAGGAAACAATCTCTGGATCTTCAGACTGCTCACTGCACACATTCAAGGTTTGACCTGTACTGCATTCCTTCCGTTTTGTCCCAAGGGCTTCCTGCTCCCTTACTGAGTGTGCAAGGGCTGCAGATGTGGGAAGGTGTGGGAACAGGGAAAAGCTTGTGTTTCAAGTCCAGAATTTGCTCTCTATGAATATTCCTAATTAAGTATTTCAAAAAATGATGTTTTGGCAAGCATTCTTTCCTGTATTTTTATCCACAAGAATTTTGACAGAAATCTTAACAGAGGCATGTGAAATAACTTTGTTTTGAGGCTATTAAAATGCAGAATTGCAGCTGGATGTACGCTGGTCCCATTTCCCCAGCTGAGCTATCACGTTCACCTCTGCAGAAATAGCAACTGTCACAGCAACAGTCACAAGAGATGCAGCCCTCAGAGAGCCACACTGAGCAAAAGAAGAATATCTAGGACAGGAATTTAGCTTGTCTGGATTAAAATATTCCTCATAGATGCTTTAGCATTGTTAAAAGTCATCCTAAAGGAAGATGACAGGCTGTTCGGGCCTGCCACGAGTAACGCAGAGGAACAAATAGTTACTGCAGGAAGGCTAATACAGTATTATACATGGAAAATTCTAACCGAGTTCCTGGGAATGTTGGAACAAGAACATTCGACCTGAATTTCAGAAAATCCATTTCTATGCTAACTTATGTTGGAATATGGGGAAAAGCCATGAAATTGGCTTTGAACCAATGAGGTGTAAGAGGTTTTTGTTGACTGGGTGATGGTCTCATTTTCAGAAACTCATGGACTCTCTGAGATGGGACACAGCAAACAAGACGCAGGGGATCAGAAAAAGTCTGTCTCCAGCCAGGAGTGGATTATTTTGAGCTAAGATAGAGACATGTGATTCTTTAAAAAATTTTAACAGAACTTCCAGGACCTGTCTCTCTTCAAAGGAAGAGAAGACAAATGCATGAGGACTTGTGAGGGTCAGCAGCAATCTGGCATTCTTTGGGCAAATGATACACACTGCAGGACTGCCAAATACAGATGGACCAAAGGGAAACGTCCAGATGTAAGTGCAGATGTCATAGGAAATTAAGCCGCTCTCTTGTGCTTGTGATTCAAGAAGTTCCATTTCTAGGTCAGATGACAGCTTAGTTGGCCATTACTGCAAACATCTCTGACTTCTCTTGAAGTTTTCTGCCTAGAACCCATAAAAAAGCGAAGGACCAGGGCCATTTTTCTGGGAAGCACATTGTAAAGCCATGTGAAGAATTAACTTCATGGAGATTAACAATGAACTAAGGAAGTCAGTTGTTAAAGGATGAGGTTCTTTAGCACTCAATAAGAAAAGATACACTGACGAAAAGAGCTGCAAATATTTGTTGTCACTGTGAAAGCCAATATTGACACTTTTGCATAGGTAAAAATGTAAATATTTGTTGTGGTAAACACAAATATTATCATTTGTGATTAATTAGGTTTTTGACTAAACTACCAGTAAAGTTGATTCATCTGTTCTGTTGTAGAGTCCTGTTGCATGATGTCCTGGTATAGTTGTGAAACATGGGTCACTGAGAGATTAATTGCTTTTTTTAATAAATCAGACCAGTAAAGAATATGGAAATACTGTTTAATCAATGCTGTTGAAAGGAATTTGTTTCAGAATTCAACCACCTCACTCTGGATAAACGTCTCCATGACTGCTTAAACTAATCAGTATTTCTCACGAGGACATTTCAATTATATGGTAAAACCTGAAAGCTCAAAATGCAAAAAATTGGGAGAAATTCAGTATTTTAGATAAGAAATGTTATGCATTTTGTATCTATTCCAATTCCAGAGAGAACAGTCCTTCCCTCCAGAAGTAACATAACCTATTGCCTCTGTTTTAGTAACCGGCTGACTAAGTGTGTGTGTGCAGAATGTGTGGCAAGGTAGTCAGATCCCCAGGCAGTGAGAACAGAACTTTGATTTGCTGGAGGAAAGAAAAGGAATAATTTCTGTCATAGCTTTGAAAAAGATGACAGTAATTTTTAGAAATAAATACTTACACTTTTTTTTTTCATTTTCTGCAAAGCTTCCATTTACGTAAGAAATGAAGAGTTTTAATCTTCTTAGTAAGCTTTTTGATCATTATTTGATTAGTCTATAATATTGGTATACTGCACATTTCTAATGAAATAGGAAACTTTTTTACTGTTTCTTTGCTTACTTGTGTCAGTCTCTGTGTCTGGCATGAGCCTCGTTCAGCTCCTGCCAAAGAGTCTCTGCTGATGAATGACATTTGTTCTATTGTTTAGTCCCAAACCCCCTAACACACTTACACTGATTATAGACTTCATAGCCAAGAAATACTGACATACAATCAGAACCGGGGAGAGAAGGGGACAAAGTTTTTTTGTTTGTGCTTTGAAGATGCTAAAAAAGCCTTCCCAGCCTCATAACTTTGGTGATAGAAGTGTAACGGAAGTGGGAAATGTTTACATCCCATTTTTGGACAAGATGAAGCAGACGAAGAGTGATTTGGGCTTGTCATGGCCCATCCATTTCTGGAGATGTTGCATCAGATGTCTGGGATAATATGGAAGCTGTGGCTGGCAGCCTGCAATGCAGGTTCCTGTCTCTTCTGCAAATAGCATTAGGCAAAATATATGGCCATGAGATTGATACTGTTTGGAATAGCAGGTGCTGTGCCATGGATCAAAAAGAAGGATCTCTTTCAAATCAAGAAACGGCTGGAGAAATGATATTTTAATACTGGTGTCCTACTGAATTGTGTATTTGTATCACAGCATACACATCCATTGGATCCCTTATGGCACCTTCTGGGCACCTTCTCCAGTCTCAGTGCCTACAAAATTTCCCACCAGAACAGCTGGAAAAGCTGAACACCATTCTCCTTTCCCTGGCTTTGCCCACACTCCATGCCTCTTCTGCTTGTGGGCCTTGGAGTGTCTTAAAAGAAAACAAGCTGATAGGACCTGCTGTTCCTTAGTGGCCTTGGATGGGGCCACCAAGGGACTGAGGCTACCTATTATCCTGGGAAGATTGCCAAGGCACCTGCTGGGAGGTGACTTTGGAAGGTTCATATTCTGTGATTGCCTTCTGTCTAACTTTTGATCTGGTCATGTTTAGAGGTTGCCCTTACTCTGGGGGTGGATGACCACTGAGGAGCAGAGGAGAATGCAGACCCTCATTCCTGGGTCTCTGTTAGCAGTTGTTGATGCCATGAACCTCTGGTGCTTTGCCCGCAGACCTTCAGTGTGTGACTCCCTCTGCTCCTCAGTGGTTACTTCATGTCCAAAGCAGCAGGCAAATCCCAGTGGTGGGAAGGCAAGGGAAGGGGAGAGTTTACCTAACAACTCATTTCTCTTCTTAAATGGGGTTAAGCAACACAACACTGATTTTGGATTTTTGAGTTTGGTAACGTCTTGGGCAGGGACCCATAAAGGCTCTGCTAATGGTTTCAGGAGGCAGACTGTTCTCACAGCCTGTCTTCACATCTCACCATTGCTGCCTCTGCTAACCAAGAGCAAGAGTTAATCAGCAGTGGAAGGAAGGAGCCTTCTCAGCAGCCTAAACATGGCACATGCCTTACCTAGTCAGGCTTCACTGCCTCGATGACATTAATTTGCTCCTGACCTAACGCTCCCAGCGCTGCAGTTCAACGTGTTTATTAATTCTAGGAAAGAGCTTTCAGATGAATTTTGTTACTGCGCTGAGACACAACGAGGTGAAGATATGTGGGTTCTATTCCATTTTCCATATCTATGCCATAAAACGTTGCATTTGTGGTGCCTGTATTATTTGTGAGCTTGTATTAGTGCTTAGCTTAAGGCCTGTTGAAATCTCCTGGAAATAAAATAGCCTCATTAAGCTTTGGGGTAGATTTAAAAATTCTTGTTCATTTTTCAAGTCAGAGGAGGTTGAAGTAGCAAGGCTTTCCAAAGAACTAGGATCCCTACATCATGAAAACTTTCACTAACCTAGCTCAGACACATAAAACTGCTGGGAGAAATTTCCCTGTGGATGATCAGTTCTGACATTTATTGATTACTAACAGCATTCATGGGTTGATTTATTGTTTTCCATCTCAGGGAATTTCGCACATTCCTCAGAAGAAGATGGCACGGGTTATTATGGAAACAAGTGCTTGGACTGAGTGGACTCATTTTGAGATGTAAAATAGGAAGGGCCACGTTTCAGTAGCAGAGAAATTTCTTCTACTTGATATTGACCAGCAGGGGAAAGCTCTGCTTTCAAAGAATGATTCTTAAATATGAATAAATATTGATTTTTCATTACGAATAAATATCTGCAGTCAGATAAGTTAGTCAATATGAGCTACTTTGCGATTAGCCTTATGAGCTAAACTTTGCTACCACTGGGTTCATAAGGAAGATTCCATTGCTTCAGTACAAGAGAGATTAATGCCCCTGAGAAAGACTGTGCCAGAGTTTTCTTTCTCACCTTTGCCTGACAGGAAGAAGGATTTTTATAGTTCATTAAAGAGAGTGACCTGTTCAGGCTCTTAGGCCAAGTCCTCAGAAAAGACAGATTTTAAATCCTTCCCTCAATGAACTCAGCACTAGTTTAGCTCACCCAGCCCAAGGCACTTCACTGCTTTTCAGCGGTGAAGAAAAAGAGGCATTCAGAGCTCTTCCTCACAAGCTGGTGGGTATTTTTCTTAAATACAGAATTAATCTAAAAGTAATTTCCCACATTTTGCCAGTTTCATCTACAGCTACAGTTATTTCCATATGCCAGGACAAAGTTTTAAATCAGGATCTGTATTTTGGGGTTCCTGAAATTCAGATGGGAGCTAAATTTGCTTCCCAGACTGTTGGCAGCTGTCTCCTGGGCATTGATGACGGTTTGTGTTCATCCAGGGCCTGTCTGAATTTTCAGACAGTGATTACCCTTAATGTCTAATGAAACCTGAGGAATTAATTAGTCTTTTTTGTGCCTCTGCTATCCTGAATTACTTAACCTGGATTCAAGGCAGCCTCATGGGGAGGAATGGGGAATGCAGGGAAAAGGGACGGAAACAAATAATCTGTCAGCTTGTTGTTATGCCTCCTTTCACCTGGATTTGAACACACACAGGGCAGAGCACAAAACCCTGCCAGCAACTGCACTTCTCCCTCCTCCCGAGGCTGCCAAAGCCGACCCCTCTCCTCCCCCAGCACCCCAGGGAGCTGCGCCAGGGTCTGGTTCTGCAGGGCTCAGCGCTGGATCCTGCAGCAGACTGCAGCAGCTGACGGCAAATCCCCGAGGCAGAGGCTTCAGCGCATCAAACAGCAGAATGGATACTGCAGCACCCCCTCCGTGCTCCACTCCTGATGGAATCTAACACCCAGCAAACCTCCTCCTCAGCATCTCCACTGCAACCTTGGAAGGAGCACTTGCAGCAGGGGCTCACTGCAGAGACCGCAGTGCTCTCTGGTTCGCAGGAGCCAGGGGAAGTTCCAAGGAGGCGGTGCCCTGGGAAGGAGGATTTATGGGTCTGGCTAGGAGTGTGGGAGGGGGAAAGGCATCCCAGTGTTGCTGGGGCAGAAGAACCCCGTGAAGACAGGCAGGTGCTGCAGAAAACATGAGGGCTCACAGCACCCCTCTCAGGAGGGGTGTGCTCCTTTCTCCCTGGCAGCCACCCAGGCCCGACGTGTAATAAACCCACAAAATGGATTATTTTTCTTTAAAAATAGACCATGCCCTGCCACGGGCTCCTTAAACAAATCTCTCGCTCCTGTTCTCTTCAGCTCAAGGTCACCTGGAAGCGCAGGCCTTTCACTCCAGAACTGGTATTTCAGGACACGAGCAAGGAGAGCAGTGAGCCTGAGGGCTGTGGCCACAGATGTGCTGCCTGACTTTGCCCATTGCACGTTGCATCTGGGCTAAGCCTGGGGAATTTTTGGACAACAGTTTGGCTGTCAGTCACAGGGCTCTGAGCTTACAAGGGCTGAAGTGCAGTTAGAAAGCTCTCTTAAGCCATTAACCGATGTAAGTGACATAAATATTCCCCTTTTCCCTCAACAATGGGTGTTTTTTTCATTTGCTGTAACAAGGGGCTTCTAGTTTACCAGATGGGTCCAGGCTATATGTCCTCGAGATCTGCTCCTTAGATGAATTTTCAAAGCTTACAAGGGTAACTTCATTTAAATCTGTGGCCTTCAATCTACCCTTGGGTGAAGTGCGAAGACAGCAGCTGCACTCCAAGATCTCTTACACCACATGGATTTTCTGCTGTATGTGCCACTGGGGCTTCATGAAGGAAGGAGTCATCTCCCTCTCTTTATTCACTTATTGAAAAATATTGTCAGCACAGTGAAAGCAGTTCTGTCTGAAATATCTGAACTGGGCAATGTTGCTTACAGAAAACAAATTCTGTATCGGACACAGAATTGTTCCCACATTATTCTTAGGTCAAGAATGAAGAACTGTGGGTTCTTCAGGAATTTAAATTACATAAAATACACAAGCAAACAATGACTGCTTTAGATTTAAATTGGATTACATTCAAATGAAGTTCAAGCCCCATCCTGCTGTCTTTACTTACAGGGGTAGTATTTATAAATATATAGTAAAGCACGTCAATATTCTTGATTGGAACTTATTTTACTAACAAATGACTTCATTAGCAAGTATTGTTCTTGTCTTCAAAACGTTTTCATTTCTAAAAATCCTTATACATTTGCAGAAGGGATAGAAGTGATGGGAAAGCTCTCCAAACTAAAGCCAGCCGAAAAAATAAAGGGATTTGGGCTGATACTGAAAGACCAGAGCACCTGAAAAGATGGCTTTCCACTGGTGGGTTTCAGGGGAGAGACACATTGAAGAGCTGCAGCAAAACCCTTGGGTACGCCACGTGTTTGAGACCCCTCTCCTTGAACGCTGACTGCTTGGCCACTTAGAAGTGTAAAAACACCTTGTAGGGTAGAGTATTTTCTAATGCTTGACCTCACAAGCTTCGCAGCATTTCAGCCCCTAACTCCCCATTGGGGACATCTCCAGAAGCCATCTGCCACAGCTGAACACACCTTTTGGGGAGACGTCCCTCTTGTTCAGACCTTTTCTGGGCGCCACAGGCTGTGCAGGGCCAGGTGTGCCCAGTGGGCAGCCCCAGCTCGGTGCCACGGCGCGCTGTGCCCTGCGGTCCTTGTCACACTGCAGCTCTGTGAGCCTTGGTGCCTCTTGCTCCCAGCCTGGGTGAGTCATCCCCGCCATGCTCTGGAGGCAGCACTGCTGAGAGTCTCTCGTCCTTGGGACAAGCTGTGCTCTCCTGCAGAGGACTGGAAAAGCAGCCTGTCTCAGCTGATACCCAGAAACTCTCCGGATTTACGCTCAGGTGAATGAATGCAGATGCGCCTAAATAAATGAGAGTCTTGTGAAGGTGGAGAGGTTGGAAGGCAAATCCTGTTTTTCTGATGCAAACCAAGCACAGTTTTAATGTTTAGGAGAATCAGATTGGCTGTCACTGTTCATCCACTGCAAGGAATAATTTATTCCTTCATTTTGGCATGGCTTTTTATAAAGCCTCCGGTCTTCAAGACCCAAAGTCACCTCATGTGGGTCCCAGCAAAGGCAGAAAAAGGTTTAGGGATTTAAATGAAAATAGAATTGGAGCTTTCATTGCCAAGCACTGAGGCAAAATCCCTCTGCCCTCAGCTGTGTGCAGACGCTCTGCTCCCCAGCTTGAAATCTGAAGCTGTAGGATATTGACAGCAGGACTGTGGGAATATCCAGGCACAGTTCTGGGAAAAGCCTCTATGTGCTGAATTCTGTGACTTGTTGGTGACCAGACTTCGATTGCTGTCAAATGTCGGCTATTAATTTTTTTTTTTTTTTGCTGAGTTTATTCTTGATGTTTCTGTTGTTAGTATGTGAATTGCTCTTGTCCCAGCTCACTGCTGTGGTTCATCATCCAGCAGCTGAGTGAGGGGGTTGGTTTTGTTTCAACACCTCCTAGAGCCAATAAAACCTCTCGGCCATGCTGTGTGTGGGCCTTCACATTTGATCCTCAATCTCTGCAGCTCCAGGTGTGCTTTTATGTCTTGGATATAAGGCAGTCAGGGTTTTTTCAGTGTTTCAGGGTATTTTGCGTGCTGTTTTCTTCATTTCTACGGCACTGAGTGCACCCTCTTGCCACCAGCAGTACCTGCATAGCTCAGGGATCAGGGCATTGAATTTTAAGGATTTCAGCAGGAGTCCCCATGTACCTCTGTGCTGCAGTTTCTTCCCAGGCCAAGAAACAGTTAATTGTTGTTTATTTTATTTACATGATCAAATTTAATCTGTTGTTTCATTGTTCAGCAGAGCTCTGTAAATCTCATGTGACCCCACAGGACTTACCCAGCTCCCATCTTTCCTAAGCCTTTCCCCTGCAGATTGTATCACAGCCTATTTCAACAAAACCATCCCCCTTAATGAGAACGAGAACTGCAGCAGGGAAAAGGGGGAGCTCTTTCAAAGTGTTTTAAATTCCATCCTCTCAGGGCCAGCATCTGTGGGTTGATGAGATTCAACCAATAATAATAATGGAAGTGTAGGAGCAGGGGAAGGGACAACATTCCCATAAGGAACTGGAAAACTTTCTACTCCCAAACACAAATTGAAAGGAAAAGGTTAGAAGCCAAACCAGACCATCTTGCATGCCCTTGCAGGCCTTAATTCCTTCACAAACATGTGCAAACTGAATAAAAAGAACTAGCTAAATAAAAATCCCCACGCAGAGAGAAAGATTTTGATCCTCTGTTAAAACAGTTTGAGTGGAAAGGATTTTGCAGCCTCTCTGTTAATCTGCTGATCACGTGGTTGAAAGCGATGCCCTTGAGGTACTATCAAGCCTGTTGTTGAATTGATTGGTCAACAAAAAAAGAAAGGAGAAAAAAAAAAAAGAAGTTGTGCTCTTGTATTAGTACAGCTAAATCCTCTCCTGCAAGTCTGGTTAATCTTCGCTGGAGGAGCGTGCTGAGGTTTTTTTCATCAGCCTGAGAAGGCTGAAATGGACTTCTGAAGAAAGAGAGGTTTCTAAATCAGCCTTCTTCCAGTTTGTATTACTGATTCCTGGAAAATGAGTAGCAGCCAGGAATTAGTTGTAGGTGTGAATCAGAAAGCAGCAGTGGCCTTTGAAAACAAGTGAATAAGTTTTGCATATCCGTGGGCTGCTATTATGCATTCCTGTGGCTAATGTAATTTGTTACTTAGCCTAGAAATGTCAGATGCTTTCAATATTTGACTTGTACAACTCTAAGTGCATTGTAAGTATCCACCTTACACAGTCGTTCCCAATTTATTGGTTTTGATACAAGTATTCACCAGTAGCAAACAGTGGATGTGACCCAGGGATCTTCCCATTTAATCTTCCAGTTGTGCCCAGTGAAGGGAGCAGCCAGATCTTCTCCCTTCTCTGAACAGCATTTGCAGCAGAGGGTTTTGGGAATGGGTCTGGACTGGTCAAGGGTGCAGTTTCCCTTCAGGGAGATGAGCTGTTTAATAGCAGCAGGCTTTCTTGTTATTGTGACTTTATAAAAGAGCCTTGAAATAAAAATTAATAAATTTTAATTGATTTAAATTTATTTATTTAAATAAAATTTAAACTCGTGAAAGGTTTAGTGGCTTAGAATCGGGTTCCCAGCCCATTTATTACATAAACTGCATTTAAAAAAGGTACTTTGCTGTGTCCTTAAATTGTGCCTGCTGCATTTTATGTGCTCACACGTCTATCTGTGTGTCACCTGTGAATAAACAGAGAAGGAGGGGAGTTAAAACTTAAGTAGGGTCCTTTCTTTTTATAACATGGCTGTAGATATTTCTTTTTTTCTTGAAAGGAAGTAAGCTTTTCAAAGTTCATGAACTCTTCCTCAGCTTTAAATCCTGCTTCCCCAGTTTAAGTTGCCAGCGGAGACTACAGCACAAAGTAGAGGAGGAAAGGAGCAGGGGGAGGAAGTGGCAGAAAGTGAGCCCTGAGCCAAGAGCGTGGCAAGGCACAAGACATCCTTGGGGGTCACTCAGAGCACCCTCAGAAAGGTCAACCTTTTTCTTTTTGTTTTGCTTGTTCATTTGAAAAGCTCCTTTGCCCTAGTGGGGAGGTGCAGGAAGACTCATTTTGGATAGCAGTTCCTCGAGGTGATGGGCTTTGACTCAGGCCTGTAACCTCTTGTGCCTTTGCTATTTTACTGACGGTGTTGCATCTTGACGTGACAATGCCCTCACCACTGACAGCTGCATGCACAGGGGAAAAAACTTGCCCAAGCTGGCAAGTTCCCCTCCTTCTTGCTACGGGCTTCAGATGCTGTATGAAACAATGAACAGAAGGCTGGGCACACAGAACAGGGATAATCAGTGATAAACAAGACAATGAGAAAATTTCTTCAATATCTCTTTTTGCTTTCCCTCATAGCTGAAAAAAATCATCCTTCAGTTAAAAAACCAATTCTACAAATAACACCATCAGCCCAGTTTCATAATGCTTATATTTTATCAGCTGGTGATTTGACTCTGATGACTTAGTTAAAGAAGATTTCTGCTAAAAATATATCAGCCCACTGCTTGAAATGCTTTTACCACCAGGCAGAAATGAAAGGAAAGGATGAGTATTATAAACATAATGAATAGTTTTGTTTACCACAAATACATGTCAAGAGGGGCAATGTTATCTATTTACATTCCTGATGCCCTCACGATTGCAGTGTATTTTACTTGCCTATTAAAAGGTTTATATTTAGCAAGAGCTGCATTAATTGAATTTCTTTAGTTTCTGTGGACGGTCCTTCCTGGTGGTACACAGCTCAGGGGCAGGGGTAGGTGTGAGTCCTGGGCTGCAGAGAAATCTTGCAAATGCAAACCACGCAGAAAGAAGTGAAATGTCAGCTGAGTGTGCTGACAGCCCGTAACAAACAAATCATCAGGGGAACACCTTATTCTCATCGATCACTTGGAAATCAAAGCTTTGACAATATTGATGCTGATGGGGTTAACTGTGTCACTGCCAATCTTTTACACTAAAATATGGAGTAATTGTTCTTTCACCACAAAATGCTTTTCCATATTTTTACCTTCTATCAAAATCACCAGCCATTCCACACCAAACTTGTAAAAGTGCTACTTAAACTCACAGCTTGTCTCATCCAGTCCCAGAAGCATCAGTACTAGTGAAGGTGGGATAGCACCAATTTTTAACATACAAATCAAGAATATCACATCTGTTTTAATGGTGAAGTTATTCATTGTTTCATTCAATTAACTTTACAAAAAATCACTTTCAAATTAAACGAAGTTACCACAAAATTTCCTCCTGACTTGCAGACTTCCAAAAACCGTGGAAGAAATTAGCTCTACTTTGTGACAGGCCAATGCAAATGTGCTCCCTTTTCTTACTGTAATAATCGTGGGTTTCCTTTCTATCATCCATTTAGCCTAAAAATACCTTTTTACAGTTTGTGGGTTTCCTTTTCATCATCCATTTAGCCTAAAAAAATCTTTCTCCAATTTGTGGGTTTCCTTTTCATCACGCATTTAGCCTAAAAATGTCTTTCTTCAGTTGTCAGTCTGCCTTCTTGGATCATTATAAGAAATTTGGGGATGATCTCTGCTGGTGTGCATTTGCTGCCATGGATTTGATCTGCGTGTAATACAAGAGTGTGGAACTCTTCTGACGTTTTACGCTGACTTTGCAAAGGCAGAGAAGATGTACGAAAGGTTGAGGCAATGTGGAGTGAGGTCTTTTGAACAACTACTCATTTAATGCTCTCTTGCAGAAGCTCAGCTCCGTTTCTCTGTTCCCACTGGGGCTGCTCCTCTTGGTTTGTGAAGGTACAGAAGGAGACTCTTCACCCAGGGATAATTAGGGTTTGGAATGCTGAGGGGTGATGATTAACTTAAAGCAGGAGATCTGGAGGAGGTTTGGACGTGTATATGGAATGGGGGCTGGAGCAGGAGCTCTGGCACTGTCGAGAAGTCTGTGCAGAGGGAACAGGTTTTTTTCTACAAACCTAGGAAACAGCAAATGCAGCAGGCCTCATGGAGCCTGGTGGGAATGCCCCAGGAAAATTAGCCATGCAGTTTTCTTATTCCTTGCTGTCTCTTGAATCCCTCAATAACTGTTTTGCAATAATACCATTTTACATTTCTATTCCATCTCAGAGAAACAGAAAGGAGCAAAGTAGAGCACCAGGAAAATCTGGCAGAAAAGTGTTTAAGACACCAGGCACTCCTGTTTGATGTCTCCACACTCACACCAGCCCCTACACACACCGCTGGCCCCTCCCAGCACCGTCGCCACTGGCTCATAGCTCCACCTGCTATTCTGACCCCACTAATGGCACTGGTGACACTTCCTCCAACTTGAAATGGGGCGTGACTTTCACCACTAGCTTCTAAAATTGGCCATTAATCAGATTTAGCGGCTTAGGAGCTGTGTAAAGAAACTCAGGTTGGAATCAAATTGAAGAGAGGCTGACTGCTCATCGTTGATGGCTAGTGAATATTTTGAAGACCTGAATGGATTTGAGGGTTTGAGTTCTACTGGAAATCATGACACAGTCAGAAATCTCATCCTTCAGCTAGACAGATGCCTTTAGTTTTTCTCCAAGAGTCTGGCCTCAGAAAGCAAACAACTTTGTCACAAGTCAAGACATTTTCTTTAATCCCCTCTACTAATACCTGGATTTCATGTTCTGAGCCATCAAGATCCAGCTATGCAAATAGCAATTGAGGCTGTAGGATATTTTGGAGCAGGTATCACCTGGAAGGACAGGGAAGCACTAAGCCCTTTGAGCAAAGCCAGCCACCCTTTTCCAGAGAAGACTAATTCAAATGGAACTGGCATAACCAAGAGCTGGTAGGATGGCAAACAGTCTGTCCACCAGGAAAGGACTAGCAGAGCTCATCCTGCACATCATAAAAAATGCTGGGAAAGGTTACAAGTCCTGTTTCTGTACCTCAGAGAGAGAGAAGGAGAGAGCAGGGAAGAAGATAAACTATTTAAGCCACAGGACAACACCAGCACAGGAACAATGCTGCTGTTTCCTAGCTGGGAATCAATTTGTACTAGAAGTAAAATGTTTTCTGGGTACCGGAGAAGTGAGGGTCTCGACTCAGAACTAGTGGGAACACAATAAACTTAGTAAATCATAGGACACAGCTGGTTAAATTATAAATGAAGCTGCATGAAACAGGGAGCTGCAATAACGGGATTTGACCCACAGCAGCCTGTTCTGTCCAGGTCTCTGCTTTGTGCTGCCAGCAGATGTGGTGCCCACTGCCCTAAGAAAGTTTCTTTCTTCACCCTCCACCTCTCTGGCTGGTCGCTCTTCCAGATGAACAGAAAAAACATTTTTGCCTTGAATGTTTTTCTGTTTCTGTGGGAAAGTAAAAAAAAAAAAGAAGAAGGAAAAACGTGTGGGTACATAGGTGTAAAAATGACTGCAAAGAGATAACACATTGGGAGGTTTATTTTCTTTTAGCAGTAAAATGGATAGAAAGTCAAGTTTTTATTACTCTGAGGTGATATCGTCACAAAATGGCTGGTCTGTGCTTTTATTTCTTTTGGTGTGGGAGCCTGGTGAAGCGACAGGCGCGTGTTGGAGGAGCCTCATGGAGCAGCCGTGTTGTCTGACAGCTGACAGGACAACAGTGACTTGCCTTGTGTTGGGGTGGGGCAGGAGAGATGCAATGTGAGAATATCACATCATGCTCACCTGCATTTACCCAAAGTCCCAGCTGTCCTGGACCCCAGGCAAGGTGCTGGTCCATGCCCTGAAACGCCTGCAATTTTAGTAGGACAAAACAAGGGCAAGATAGGAAGGAAGAGAAGGATTTTTTCTGTGTTGTATAGAGGGGAGACAGATTCAGTTGTTAAACATGGACAAGCAGTCCCATCAGGGGGTATCCAAGACACCTGCACGGTGCTGACTGAGAGAGCCAGCAGCAGGAAACCAAACACCTGCAGCACCTCACACAGCTCTAGAGACCTGTCTTCAGACAAGGAAAGCAAGCCCTGCGAGTAAAATAAGTTGCCTAAGGCGACGCAGGAAGGCAAGAACAAACTAGGAATTACCCACTTCTCCCGAATTCAGATTTGCAAGATCTCAGTGCCTGTCTTGTCCAAAGTCACTTCCTGACAAGCCCTCACCAATAGGCATTACTCTTTACTGAATATCAAGCAAGAATTCAGAGTGATATTGGTTGTTATCACTGTACTCTGTCAGCCTGTGCTGTGGAAGTGGGCCTGAAGGCTTGAAGCAAAATGCTTGTGGGACAGCAGAAAGAGACAGATGAGGTGTCTGTGCCTTGGGTTAAGGATGACAGACCCTACAGAAACGCAGCTCCAGCTTTTTGGCTTAATCTGTAACACAAATTTTATGAAGGTGTTTCTTTGGAAATGAGAACTTTGCTGAAAATCTTGTGAATAAATTACATCCATGCAATAGGATGTGCTGGAGAATTGCGGTGAACAGCAGACTTTCCTCAAGACTTTATTTCAAATCTATTTAGAATTTAAATCTAAATAACAATTCTGACTTATTTTTCATTGTTACATTTTATGCCACAGTGTAAAATGTTTAAATAGGATTTTTCATTACAAAATTATGTGATTTCTTCTCCAAGTGCTTTCAGATCATTTACGATACAGTAAGAGCAAAAGCAAGGCCTGTCTAATTATAGACAGTATTAATTGTGGTAAGCTCGGGGTCAAAGAAGATGGAGGAGATGACAGAAAATTTGGAGCTTGTGAGGGCTGTTGCTGAGAGCCCACAATTTATAAAAACCTTGTTCCCAACTCCCTAAAATTTCTCACCAGCTGTTGCCTGTCACACTGACTGTGGGCAGCACACACATGACTTTCCTGGCTTTCTGCTGGGATCTGCCATCCAACCCTCCATCCTCAACACAGTTTCAGGGGGAGCCTGCTGGTGTCAGTAACACACACAGGTAATGGTTTCTAAGCATCCTTTTGCAGCTGGTTCACACTTTCCATGCTATTTCATTCCCTGCTGGTGTTAGCAGGCAGTTCCTGGTCTAGACTGAGCTTCAGGGTTAATGCCAGGGCATTTCCTATAATCCAGCCACCAGAAGCCCCTCTTGGAAAGCTTGTGAAGGTGGTGAAAGACATGGCCAATGTGCTGGACAGGTGAGCTTGCAGAGAGGTCCCCACCGGGCAGTGGTAGCTGTTGAGGATATCCAGCAGGTTAAAGGATGTGACAGGAGGACCCTGCGGAGGCCCAGAGCTGCCTTGTGCCTGACCCCGTAGAGGCTGAACACCCCTTGGATGGCACATGGGAAGCCAAATGAGGGCTGACAGTGGGGAGCAAGGATGACCCCCTTCATCTGTACTGCACTTCATCTCCCCCTTCGGCACTGTTTCTTCTTCTACCAACAGCCAGGCAATACCAGCAACCCAAATTCCACCTTTCAGTGGCCAAACATCCATCCTGAGACGTGATTCAAAGTTTCTCCTTAGGTTTTCTGTGGCTCTATGAACAGCACACCACCATGGTAATGCTTTCAACCCTATAAGAAAGAGGCACAAAGAGTGGGATTGACTGACTCTTGACTTTTTTAGAAAAATACGCCAATGCAGTTGTCTTCTGGCTACAAATATCCATGGGAAGAGTGGATGTGTCCTTTAATAACAGGGAGAGTGCTTAAAAAAGAACATTTTATTGCTGTGTTGCCTTCACCTCAGTAAATTGCAGCATTTTTATTTTCCTGTATTTATTGCATTGAAGTGTTTATATCACTGTGAAGCAAATATTTGCTTTCAAAGGTCACTCGCTGTATCTCTCTCTTCCTCTGGGGATAGACGTAGGTCTCTCTGAGCCTTCACTATAACTCCATACGGATTATATAATGTTCTTGCTATAGGATTCTTTATTGCATCTTGGCACTACTGAAATAGCAGATGCAGAATTCAAAGGATAATAGGAAATGTCTTTCCATTAGCCAGTCTCTCTTTGTATTTCTCTCTAACATTCAGCCCTCTGTGCTTCTGTACGAGCACTGGCATAAGGTAGGAGACCGTCTGCAGGAAATTTGATGTAAATCACCCAAGTGCCTGGAGTTACTTGCATTGTATAGCAGACAGAGCACAGCCTGGAACATGCTGCACACAGTATTTTGTAGCCATGTTTGGGCTTTTTTCTCCTTTTTGAAGAGCACCGTGGATGTCTGTGTGTGAACCCAACCAAGGTCCTCGTGAAATTTTGAGGTTGAATTTGTATAGGCAATTACTGCAAGTAGAAACACAAATTGAGTGAATGTAGTGGCTGCCACTTCCGTAGCAATCTTTTCTTTTTTTTAATCAAAGTTTTAGATCTAAAGAACTTAACATATTACATCCCTACTTTGGTTTTCTGGTCTGTCATCTCTGCAGGGACTGTAGATAAAATGAAATGTAGTTTAAGCTTAAAGTACAGAGTATACTTAGGAGAGTTTATTCTAGTTATATTAGACGTTTCTAAGGCAATCATAGGATTTTGATACTTGGTTCAAATTAACCTGAATGAGAAGAGAATGCAAAATATCAACTAGTACCAAAAATATAAATTCTGCAAGGAATTTGCTACACCAAGGCCTCAATACTATCTTAGGCCTTTTTCTCTTCTACTAAAACAAGAGCAAGTTTTAGTGGGCCCAAGCCAGACCTTATGCTTTTGAAAGTCTTTCTAGTATTGGTAAGAGAAAACTCATCAAGGTTTAACTTTCATTGACCATTTCTGAAATCACTAATTTTCAATGTTTTAGAACATCAGGGGAAATATAGGTGTTCCTTAGAAACACCATAGAAAGAGAACTGTTAATTTGTACTTTAGAACAATAATTCTATTTAAAACATAATTCTTCTCTCTACAGGATTTTTATTGATAGCAGTGGTTGCTGTTAGAAATTCACAATACTGGAATGGCATTTCAGCCTAAACAGGACTTTTCAAGGAAAATCCTATCTCTAATCTGTCCTGTTCCACATTATAAATTGCAAAATCTGAAAAAAAAATTAAATTAATTCCCTGCCATCTACAAAATATATGTAGTTTATCATACTGTGTGCAAATCAGTAACCTTTATTGATTCTTGGGCACGGTTTTCTATTAAATAAAGTTGAATCAGCACAGCTGCGGGGCACTTCTGTTTATGACTAAAACTTGATGTAAAATGACTTGTCTGGAAGAACGCTCTTCGCTATTTCTCAATCCATTCTAAGTGCTTTACAAATACCAAACAATCTCAATAAACCTGTCAAGTTCGATCACTTGCAGCACAACATCTCTCCGGTTACAAGCTCTGACACTTTCTTTAGCTTGATGCAAAATAAGAGGCGTCTGTCACTAAGATGCCGACCGATGGTTCTAACAAACCAAGAAGGGCAACTAAAAAAAGCCCCACAAGAGCATGGAGTGACAGGACAAGGGGCGATGGCTTCAAACTGACAGGGAGTAGGTTTAGATTAAACATTAGGAAGAAATTCTTGACTGTGAGGATGGTGAGTCACTGGAACAGGTTGTCCAGAGAAGCTGTGGATGTCCCATCCCTGGCAGTGTTGAAGGTCTGGTCGGATGGAACTCTGAGCAACATGGTCTAGTGGGAGGTGTCCCTGTCCATGACAGGGGGCTGGAATGAGATGATCTTTAAGGAACCTTCCAACCCAAACCATTCTGTGCTTCTTGGAAAGTTTCTCCACATTGTTTCTTTTTTTTTTGCACCACCCATCACCACCACTGGCTCATGATCAAAAAAATAATGAGGAAAACATCAAAAGTCATGCTGGAATCTACCTGAGAATGGAATTTTCTGTGCAATTTTTTTATTGGCAGAGAGTGACCAACAGTCAGTACATAAATTGCTATTGTCAGTAGACGCGTGTCACCTCCACTTCCTTACAGGTCTGTAATTATTCAGCTCACACTGGATATGCTTAGAGAGTGAACCAAATTCCCTGTTAGCATCCCACCCTCTCACTGATGCATCACCTCCCACTTCACAGCTAGTGAGATGCTACCAACAGACACAGCACAGAACCACTTTCCTGCCCCTCAACATCTATATGTATTTACCAATTAGATCAGTCCCAAAGTCCTAAACAAATTGTCCTGATTTTTGCTAAAGCATGGTGCTGCTATTTTGCCAGCACATATGTAGAGAGGGGTCCAGGCAGAGGAGAATATTTTAACTAGGTGCTCCAAAACTAGGTCCACAGACTTAATCTGGGTGTTCTGGTACAGAGGCTATGCCAGAAATATTTCAGTCCTGGGTTGTGCCTCCATCTGGGAAAAACCCAAAATTTGTGAAGCAGTGACCAGTGCTAGAGCCAGCCTGTGCCAAGTGGGACAGGAGTTTGGAGCACGGTTCTTTACCGAAATAGCTCCTTTTTATCCCACCTTTTTATCCCCCATTTGCTGGCCAGGAGAAGTGTCTTCCTGGAGCTGCGTGATGTGCCACGAAGGGCACCACCAGCACAGCAGCAGGGTGGGAAGGTTGGGCTGGCCTTGAGAGTATCCCCACACTTTCACATGCTCTTCAGGAAGAGACTCGTTCCCGATTTATCTTTTCCTCCTACATATCCTAGTGCGCCGTTTTTTTGTAAAGCTCATTTCCTGCTGTTTGTGAGCATCCTTGAAATGTCTGATATCAGCCTGAGTATTAGCCACGAAATTAAGCTCTGCCTTTGCATCAGCCAGGGCTGCAGATGAGTTGCCTAAGCTTGGTCCTTCACACTGCTGTGACCACACAGCTGGCAGAACCAGGTGGTCTCCTTCTCCAGCAGACATTGGGGCTACTACACATGGTGTGACCCATCACAAAATGTCAGCCTCCCTCTGACAAGGATGTGGTGATGTGCTCAGTGATGAAAGTAGAATGCCATGCCAGTAGCTGCAGGGCTGACTCCTCGAGATGGATTTCTTCCTGCTGTAGCTTCAAAGAGCAACCATGAGTGAGGGCACAGCTAATGCGAAGGCATGAAGGTCACTTATTCCCTCTTAGATAAGAAAAACAGAAAATCTGTTGCTGAAGCTTTAGAGGAAATGCAAGGAGCTGTCTGCTTTCCTTACACCTTTCTAAGCAAACAGTGTGATCCAGGAAATATTGCTGCCACCCAGCTGTACCTGCTCAGCCTGTACTCCTGATGGCCTGATGGAGAGCACCATCAAAGTGAGGAATGGTTTAATCTCCAATGTAGAGTAACTTCCATTTAAACAGAGTTGTTATTGCTAAAATTTTAGAGCCAAGTTCTGCCCTGACTTATCTTTTTTCATAAAGACTGCACGTATCACAAAGAGAGGACAGAAAACAGCCCCCAGGATCCTGCCTTCTCAGAGCAGCTTTGATGAAAGGGGCTGCTTTTGTCCTCTTTCTGTAATTGAGCATGATGGCATCTGCTTTATGGCTGTTTACTTGCAGTCCCCCACAACTTCCCCACCTCCTCTGCACCTGCAATTAGGTTTTCCTGCAATGAACAAAACTAACATTCAGTGAGCAGTAATTTGCAATGTGCCGTGCTTGAATCAAGCAAAGAAATAAGCCAGTGTTGTTGTTATAAAGACCTGACAGATGGTAGGAGGGCCCGCCTTTCTTAATCAAGTCATGCTCAGTAATCAGAGCTAGCTTGAATTTGTAACAAAAAAGAAACCCTACCCAAATGAGGATTAATGGGCTGCATCCTGACCCCTGGTTAGGACCAGCTAGGGGGTGTCATTCTGTATCAAGAGGGATAACCAAGAGCAGAATCTGACCCACTTTGTGGAGAGGTTGAAAATACCAGTTAAGTCCTACTGTCACTTCCCCACATGAAGGATTCTCCTGGGTAGACTTCCCCCAGTCTGGCTGTAAGTATTATTTCATAGTCTGAACTACAGCATGGTGGACAAGTCATTAGCCAATAAAAATCCTCAAAGTTTCATAGTCTTTAATTTAATTGCAAATGTGTTAGCTGAGCATCCAGCCCTCCAAGCATTGCAGCTGAAACATAGGACATGAGGGGCATAGGCTTGACCTTGACCTCCTTCACATTAAGCCTTTTAATTCTAGAGAAGAATGAATGGGTTTCAAGATTGTTTCTGGCAGGGAAGAACATCTCCTTACTGTCCAGCTTCCATATGAATTGCATTTGAAAGGTTAAGAAAAAAGGAAGGATTTTCTCTCTACTACATAGGAATTACTATCCAGAACGAGAGTTTGGGTGAGGACACTGATGTAATAACAGCCCTTTTGTGGGACTGACCTTTAATCACGGCTCCTAACCGCACTGTTTCTCTTCCTTTTCGCTGTCTTCCAGGCTCACAAAGCAGCAGCTGAGTGCAAATCCTGATCTGCAGCGTCCCCAAACACCCCCACAGCTAAAATGGCGGAAGACGCGGATATGCGCAATGAGTTGGAAGAAATGCAGCGGCGTGCCGACCAGCTCGCTGATGAAGTGAGACCAGGAGCTAAACTGGGAACTTGGGGTTGGGGCTGGTGTGAAACGCACAGCCAGAAATAGGAGCTGATCCGGCAAAGGATTTCTAGAGCTCTTTTCCATCAGCTTTACACTGAAAACGGGATAGGAAATGAAATGAGCTGGGGTAAAATTTAATGTCATGTTTAGTCTAGATTAGGGCATTTATTGATGGTGAGTTTGGTTTAGGTATTAGATTGTGCATCAATTTGACTGGCCTCAGAGCAAAAGGCAGCAATTTAATATTTTCTGAGGATTCCTTCAATTTGTCAAACCTATTAAATGTTAGAAGTCACCAATTAGGTCTCTGAAGAGTCTTAGCTGAAAACCACAGGCTTTTTTTTTTTAAAGTGGAATGCCTGCTGTCCTGAGCAGCACCACCGCAGTGTGTGAGCAAGGGGAGAAAAACCTTGGACACTGCAGCTGCCTCGAGGTGTGCTGGGGACTGCTGCGTTAGCCATCCATAGAGATGGAGACGGAGAGATCACCAGTGCCCTGCTGATGGCCTGATTTGGAGGGGAGGGAAAAGGTGCAGGAAAAACATCCTGTCAGCATGAGCCTACAGATTAGCCTTGGAAATCGTAACTTGCCAAATCTCAGTGTTTTCTCCTGGTTTTTTTCAGTCTCTTGAGAGCACCCGTCGAATGCTGCAGCTTGTTGAAGAGGTAAGGACTTGCATTTTATTTGCATTTCCATTGTGCACAAAAGTGATGGAGAGCCTGACACTGGAAGTGGTTTTTTTAAAAGTCACATTGCTAGGGCCTAGCCACAGCTTTCTGTGCCACTGTCCCTGCTCATCCCTAGCCCTCACTAGGGCCATGCAAGACTCTGTTTCCTGGCAGCCAAGTGCAGCCAAGGCACTGGTTTGCCCACACCCGAGGATCCACTGAGACAGGATTCTGGAGATAAATGAAGGAAAGAGCTGCTGAAGGTGACCTGGAGTCAGGGACAAGGGGCTGAGTTTGCTGCAGAGCTCTGAGTGCCTCGTGCCGGCACCACTCGCATGTCCTTGGCATAACACTGCAAGAGGGGAAGGTGAGAAGGGCCCTCGATCCATTTTCCCAGTCTGCTTTAAATACTTCCACAAACACTTGCAGCTATTTATAGAACGTTGGTCAGCATAGCATTTAAGTGCCATTTCTTTATGTATCTCTGAAATATTTATCAGGATTTCAAGGCCCGTGAGGTGTCCTAGATTGACTGTTTGGAACAGGAAGTACTCTGATTTCCACAGTGCTAAGGAAGGGGACCCTGGCTTGGTCCTCACAGCTAATAACTGCCTGGAGGGAAGAAACCAATTCAATCAGGCTGTATTTCACCCTCTTCACAATAAAGGGGTTTAAAAGTTGGAAAATCTCAACTCAGTTTAGTTTTGAGTGTTCAGCCATCAGGTGGCAGAAAACTTTGCTGCCGCCTGACAGGTCGTATTATTTTCAGGCACCATGTGAGCCTTGGTACTCGAGCTGGTGACATTTTTAATCAGGGTCATCAGCACTGACAGTCCCAGTACTCCTGACAACCAGAGGAGTCTCCAGCAGAGACAACGGGAAGAAAATTACATCAGGTCTCATGTTCAGGAACAAGCACACCCCCGGCCGTAGGCTTTAAGGCCTTGAAATCAATCACCACTGTGAAGATCAATGGAGTCCAGTGGAGAAAAAATTAAATTTCCATGTACAGACAGACAGATGGGTCATTGAACACAGTCAGCATCACTTTTCCTCCACAAACACTTCAGATTGGGGCCCCTTGCAGCCAAAAAATGCTCTTGTCTCACGAGCAATCTGTCCCTTTTTGCTGCTCAGTTCCCTGGACACACCATTTCTAACCACCGCTTTATGTCAACTCTGTGCTGGATGCAGCTCCCGCTGAAATCGGTTCAACAACATGGAAGAGAGTCTCATATGAGTACCCTCACAACACAAGGCAGGAGAGCCTGCTGCCCCAAAATGCCTAGGATCTAAATAGACAAGGCAGATGATGAGTGGGAAGAGGAGAGGCGCAGAAAGGGAAGTGATTTGCTCAGGGCCAAGCCATCAGTAAATATCAGCCCTGTCTCTCCTGAGCCGTATTTGTGTGGCCTATGCACTGCTTGAGTCTTCCTAACATATTGAACCAGCATATTGTGAATGCCACTGGAATTTCAGTACTAAATCACAGCAAATGGCGAAGTGGGAGGAGAACTGGGACTGCTGAATTTACCAATGAGTTTATGTAGGTCTGTAGCGCTTCGTGGAAGAGCTCAGCATCTCTCTAGTCCTGGCGTTATTCAGATACCACAATATCTTCCTGTCCAAATAGAGAAGTTGCTAAAACTAGCACTTGAGTAGTCAAGGGAGTTCTTCTAAAATGAGCTGAATATTATTTTCACAAATGTGACTACAGGAGACCTTTAAAATTCTTCTGTGGCCTAAACAGCTGATTATTCCAATCCCCTCTCCTAGGTAGTTTTTAAAAAAAGAAGCATTAGGGAGTGAGAGATTTTATACTGAAAAGACAAATGGTGAGAGTATTTGAAATTGAACTTGCGCTGCTCTGATTTAATAGACCCCAAAAATCCAATTAGACTTCCTCACTTAGCAGAACCTGTCTAGTGGACAGAGATAGGAAATACTCAGGGAAAGAATGCTTTTTACTCTGTTCTCTTGATATAGCAAATCTGTTACTCCTTTCTTAGGAAAAGGACAGCTCCATGTTTAAGCATTATTACTGTGTACATTTGTATGGCTTGCTGCCAGAAAATACAGAGTAAACAGACTGACTGGAGACAGAAGTCCTTCTGCTGTCCACCCAGGCAAGCCCCATAGCTGTGTAAGGCTGAATTGCAGGTCATAGCCTGGGGATACATCCCCAAAGGACATGCCCTGCTTGCCCCAGAAGACTATTCAGAGATTGGAAATGAAGCCCTGATGCTGCTCCCAGGGAACATGGGCAAGGAAAGCCAAGTATGTTACTGCTTCTTGGTTTTATAACCCAGCTTTGTGAGAAGCTGATTTTCCAGTCCTGGCACAGCAAGGGAAGCAAGAAATGTTGCAAAAGCAGCCACGGCTTTGCCCCAAGGCAGCTCTGTACTTGGAATGGCAGATTCCAAAGCCCAGTTTGCTCCATGGTGTCCATCGTACCCAGGCAGTGCAGCTAATCTGCACTGACCACTGCTCTTTTGAGCCACTCTGTGCTATAAATACCTGTATTTTATGATGATGCTGTGCAATGTTTGGGCCAAAACATAAAATAAAAATGAACTGAGGCAGAACAAGTGAGACTAAATACAGTTTGTAGCTGACCTTCTTATTTTTGTGTTCAAGCTTTTTACCTCTGAGGCAACATTATGCAATGCAGAATATCACATGCAGGGAGAAAAGCTGGGAGTTTGCTCCCATCTTCCAATGTGACCACAATGGCCTTTAAAGAAAATCAATTGTAGTCATATGGGGGAAAAAAGATGGTTTGTAGCTATGAAGCAGGAAGGAAAAAATAACAAGATCAGTAGGGCTAAAAGCTCAGAATAAAGCACTTATGAATGTATAGACAAAAGAGCTGTTTTGTACATTTAAATCCAGACAGGACAATCTTCTCTCATGTGAGGTTAGAGTGAAGTATCAAAGGTGAAATGTTGAGCTATAAATGTTTGATAACTGATGCTGCCCTATGCAGGACACTGAACACACAAAATGCCATTTTACCAGCTGTGAGTTTACCCTGACATTTATTATCACGGCCAAACATTCCTCAGTCTTAAAAATAGAAGAAAAAGTGTTTTATTAATTTAGAATTTGGCCCAGACCTTGTCAAAGCTAATTTGAAAAATCCCTTTGACATCATTAGACCTATTGGAGCTATTGAACTATTGGAACAGTTCTCAGCAAAGTGTTTTAACCAATGTAATTCCACAGAAATAAATATCTGGCACAAGGGAATGTGATCCATAATTCTAGTCTCACTTCCTCCAGTGCAGGATTAGACCCCTTTGTTTTGGTTAACCAGGGGTAGCAGACTGATGTGAGCTGAGGGTCTGATTTAACAGGCAGAGCAGCAGTGTGTGGCTCTTTAATCAGGCACAGGGAGACATCGGAGCGTTAACAGGGTGACAGGGAACCTGGAGCAGGAGCTGAGCAAATTCATTACTACGGATGACTAAAAAATGTTTCTTTGACCACATTTTTGTCTTTAGGGTGTTGACAGCTCTCTTTAATGTCTGTGGGAACTGCTAGCAATGTCAGCGTGTCCTGGTACATAACTGTCTGTATTAATTCATTCAAAACAAGCTCTATAATTTTTGATTAAAGCAGAATTCTTCATTGAAGTGGAAGTACATGTGTTCTTCACATAATTCAGTGTGTATATATGTTTTTCAGGATATCTCCTGAAATGCAGGGAAAGTGATTTCCAGAATCTGGATTCTCTATCTGATACATCATCCCCGTACAGTGTTAGGAAAATCTGCCCTCAGGCTAAACCAAGATTTGAGTAGCTGCCCTTGGTAGGATAAGAGCCAACACAGTTCCTGGAGGAACTGATGAGCCCTTTGAGAAGTCATTCCAATTCTCTTCCTACTTTTATTTCCATCTTGGGAAATTAAGTTATGTAATAGCAATAACAAGAAATGATACAGCAATGCAATTCCCCTCCAAAGTGCTGAGCAAATTTTGGTGAATATTTTGTTGCTGAATTGTTTTGAGTGAAACCCTCACCAAAAAAAACCCCAAAAAACCAAATGACCAAAAAAACCAACCAAAAAGTTTTAAAAAGCTATTGCTGAAGACTAAGGAAAATGGATGTTAGAGCCTCCAGAAGGGTTCCCAGTTACGCTGTTAAACTGGCTTCACTGAAGCACTGACAGATTAAAATATCTATGAACTGAATTAAGCCCAGAGGTTTAAAATCATATATTCTGGTTCTTTGATTAATAGCTTTGTCACTGGCCAAATGGAGAACCTGGGCATGTGCTTCATATAAATGATGCAGAACCCAAAACAGTACTGCTTTTATTTAAACATTAGAGTCTGGATGAAAGATTGAAAGACATCAACTTTCCTAAAATGTCTGTTTCACCTAATGTGATACATTTTTAAGTTGGAAGTGTTAGCTTCCTGCTCTGAAGGGTCATCTCATGTGCAAAATTATTATATATATTATATATTTTACTATCTGCAGAATGTCTTCAATAATGGATAAATAGAGGAAATCCAGAGCTGCCACTTTAATGCCTCAGCATAAGCAATCCATGCTGTGCCATTTTCTTCTAAAGGACAAGAATGTGAGAGGTTTGCTGTGCCATGGCAAAATCCAGCAGTCCAAATTCTCCTCTCAAATGCAATGAGAAGACAGAGAATCAGAAGTTGTTCTGGAAACAGATGGCTGTTACAGATTTAAGAGCTGGATGAAAATGGCATGGGCTCCATGAGCTCTGTAGAGCCCTGTGAAAGATGCATTTTTCATCTCTCTGGCCTGACCTACCCCATAGCATTTCATGTTTTTGAGAACACTTATTTTGTGGCAAACCAAACAGGATTGCCTGCACAAGGACTGGAGGGTCTGAACACGTTCCTTCATTGCACAGAAGGAAGAAATGCTCTAATCCTGGCCAAGGTAGAGCTTTAGAACACCATTTCAAACCACGATAGACCCCACTAGTTCTACCCATTCATGGCTTCCCACACAGGATATCCCTGATGCTGGTGAGCACTGGATGTGGGTGAGAATCCTTCCTGAGCCCTCAGGACCAGACAAACCCAAGCATAGTCACTGGGCCCATGGTGATACGAGTCTGTCATCAAGGATTCAGGGGCAGAGGTTGTAAAACACATTGTCCTGGACTGGCACTTCACAGGAGAGCTTTCATCACCTCCTGTTACACATTGTCCCAGCAACCAGGTCGAGTGGCAAGCAGGTCCACTGAGACCAAGGGGAGTTTCAGTGATACTTCTAGTGCAGGAAATGCCAGCGTCTGTGTTTGCCCCCCAAACACACTTGTTTGGCACATTTCTTCCTCTATATTCCTCTAACTGAGGTTTTGTACTTTCCAGAGGTGCCTCAGTCTGCTGTCACTGGGGTCAGTCACCGAGCGTTTCTCTCCTGCTCAGACATCTGGATGATGAACACATTTTTAGAATAGTTCTGTCTTACAGATAGGTTTGGGTTTGAGCTATCTAAAATATCAGTCATGATGGAAATAACCAAGCTTTTCTAAAAGTCTGGACCTATTTTAAATGCACAAATGTGATTTATTTTTTAATTGACTTTACACATTAAATTCTTTTTGTGGAAAAGCTGAAAATGAATGCTCAATAGAAATTTGGAACAGAAGGAGATTGTCACTTGATGTCTGAATCACATCTCATCATTTTCAGTCACCACCTCTTTATTAGCTTCAATATGCTTTGGATTAGACCACAGATGCAGACAAGTTTATTCATTGCACACCCTTTAATATTTTCACATTTGTGTTAATGCTATGGCAGGCTGTTCTTAAGAGATACAGTATTGCCTGATAAAATTAAATGGCACTGGTGATCAGGCAAATAAAAGAAAATTTCACCTCTTTCTTTCTGTGTAAAGATTTGATATGAAATACAAACCATAGGGTCTAATTGCTGAGTTCATCTTTCAGCACGTCTTGTTCAGGTCACTGGACATCTTAGCTGTATTTAGGTGTTAAACACAACATGAGAAAAAGGTCAGAGGGTTAAAGAGCAGTAAATGTTTCTCAGCTTGACTATGTCTGATTCACCAAAAGCCATTAACTATCACACCACCAACTAAAGGTTCCTGAGTTCAATATTTGGAAGGGTCTAATGTCAGACTGCACCATATTTACTGAAACACAAGGTGACTCAGGAGCCAAGCAGCCTTCTTGTGTTTGCATCAGTACATTTGCTAAAACACATACAAATCTGGGGAGGGTAAAACCTCCCAGGGTACCAAGAGTATAGAAGGACTCAATAAAAAACTGCTGCACAAGCAGTGCTTAGCAACCTGCCCCACATAAAACAGAAGATAATTAAAGGTGGTTTCTTTATTCTAAATTGGCAAACCTAAGATAACCCTTGGACCCTAAGTTTCTAAAGGCTACAAAAATAAAAGCTGGCTGGGAATCAAGTAAATACAGTGTGAACTTGAAGGGAGAGAGAGCAGCAGTGGGTGCCTGGTAGATCGCTGACCTGAGGGCAGCAGGCTGCAGCAGATCATGGGGAGAGGCAGGAGGCCTTTTCTGTCCATCTGGCCACTCACACAGGGATGTTCTAAAAACAGGGAGCAAACCAGCCTGCACACATCTGATGTTTTTCCCAGTTTCTGCAGTGATGTAGACATTAAAGACAAAAATGAGAGTGCAGGGAGAGGTAGGAAGAGCACAAGAGGCACCTCACGTCTCTCTTGAGCTGAGCAGGATCCTCTTTTAAGCGCAGCAGAGAAGCACCAGCTGCACCAGGCAAACAGCCCTGAGCATGGCAGGGTTGGGCTTGTGGCTGAACCAGTGTGGGCTGTGGGAGGCTGGGAGTGCCCTGCGAGCATGGACAGGGCAGCTGATGGCCAGAGACACTTCTCTGCTCCCACAAAACCTGATGAGCAGTGAGCAGGGCAGCTGGCAGGAAGGATAAAATGAAGTCCTTGATTTGCCTGCAGGAGTGAGAGGGTGGCTTGGAAAGCAAGATGGACGGTCAGGACTTTAGTTTTCTGTTCCTGATGTAGCTGTGCAACTGTGGGCATCTCCCTGCCCTCTGCGAAATCGACACCACCACCATTACCTGTTTCACAGGAGCATGGATAGCTTTATGTTCATGGCAACAAGTAAATTACTGCTGCACATGTCCAGGTAGTTCTGCTGTCAAGCTGTCAGGCCCCAGAGGACTTACTTCATCTGTTATGGACATGCAACAGCCAGGAGATCGTTCAGGCCATTAATTATTCACAGTTGCTATCACTGCTCCAAGCAGAATGGAGCTGGTTTCCCCTTTGTAATTAAAAAGGAGATAATTTGATGTGTGATATAGCTCAGTACACCAGCACCCAGAAACCAGAGACACCTGATCACATCCCAGAGGGATGATAATGCATAATAAAAATTGTACTTGTGAAAGGTGCCCTACCACTGGTTCAGGCAGGTGGGAGCTGTGAATGGCTGGGCTTTGCTCAAACCCTGTATCTAGCAGAGGCAGTGATAAGATTCCCACTAAGCTGTGGGAGCAGAGGCAGATTCAGTGTGTAGGTGTTTTGAAAATCCTACCTTCAAGCTCAATTCAAAGTCCATTAATGCTAAAGGTGTCTGTTGACTGTATTAAAACTTGGCTCAAACCCATATCTATTAGATCACTGAGCCAAAAAATATGGCTTAATCCTATTAAATATTAGCCTGCTTTAAACTGGATTTCCTAAGTAGGTAAGCTTTCTGACTTCTGTCAGCAGCAAGAGCTGTGCACAAACCACTGTGTCTCCTTCCCAAACATGTTTGTGTCATATCTGTTTTCCCTGGGAATTTCTCCTGTGAGATTAACATCCCCCTACAATATCGACACCCCCATCCTCCCTTCTCCTGCTTCATTTAACTTGGAGATGAACCTTCTCTTTTTAGAAATTACCCTCGTGTAAAGTGTTTAATTTAATCTCAAGGTCCATGGCTTTGTGCTTTCTGCAGAAGTTCAGTATCCCAGTGAATGCAGAAGACTGATGGTACAATGGAGAGTACCTAGTTCCTTACACAGTGTCCAGACTCATAATGTCTTTAGACTGTGCCATCAGCCCCTTGTCATTCCTTTCACTGTTTTTCTTGTGTCTTCCTATGTCCCATACCAAGGGCTGAGTGTTCCCTCACTGATCTCTCTCTCTCTCTCTCCCTCCTCCCCCTCTCTCTCCTTACCTTGCTACCACTATTGGGATGTAGAGTAAAGATGCTGGTATCAGGACTTTGGTTATGTTGGATGAGCAAGGAGGTAAGTTCAGATTGCTTCAGTAAGGAAGTATAACCCTTCTCTAAGTGCTGTACTGACTGTGTGCAACTCTGGAAACGAGGGACAGAAAATATGTGTGGTTGTGCATGAGAACCCCAAAACCTCTTTGCCTTTAGCTTTGTTGTCCAACAGAGAAAAATGTACAACAGCTTCCTGAGAGTCTGTACTTCTTTCGATCTGCTTTCCATTAATGTCAAAGAGAGCTGCAGGCTGAACTCATCCACATCACCATTTGATTCCAGCAAGCTTTGGGTCAAGACTCAGCTACATGATGAGACGTTTGGCCTCTATAAGTGTAAAATCCAGCATTATTTATGCAGGTGCTACATAACTTTCCCACTTGTTTAAAACACAAATGAAAGACATGCAATAAATGCATCCCAAGAGAAGGTAAAACAGGTTTAGTAAAAATAGTAAAATTCAGTTACTTTTTGTATAGTAGCAAGGCGGTGAGGATGACAGAATTTTAACATTAAAAGGTGTGACACAATCAGCTCAATACAATTGTCCATATAGGAGGTTTCAGGATTAGACTACCTGCCTGTGGAGGACAATGACAAAGACAGAGCCTGATATATTCAATACATTCCAGGAAATTACATTTTTGCCCTTCATAATATTAGAAAGAAAAGGTAGCTTTCTCTCCCTCCCAGTAAAACTATTAAGTCTTCATTTGCTGTAGTCCCACAGCCCCAGCAAAATGGTGTCTCCAATAAATCAACAGAGTATAATTTTTTGCTACTCTCTATCAGACCAGCCCCAAAGGCTGTTGTTATTATTTACTATGTGGCATGACACAAAATTATTATTAGGAAATGTTTTCTGCAGAGGTAATGCTGTATTACTCATCCAACCCAGACAATGATAATAAGCAAGGATACAGAATTGTTGAGAAATGGACTTCAGAGCCCGACAGGTCTTTCCAGTTGTAATGTCCCTTCCTCTCTGACACCATAATGAATGAAAAGTAATAACAGGAAATAACTAAATGGAAAGTATTTTCTTCTATTTGCTTTTTTATGTATGTCTCATTGCTTTCCCCCACATCCCCCCTTTAGGGAAGAGAATTTAACCCAACCAAATTTTGTCGCATCGATTTGTCTTGACAAGAAAAATATTACAGAGAATATTTTGTTGTCTTCAAAAAATAATGGCAGTAAAAGAACCACCACTGAATACAGAAAACCAGAAATTACTTACATTGAAACAGATATGGCACCTGTCTAAATAATGTGTTTTGTTTCAGAAGTGAATTATACAGTTGAAATAAATCACAAATATTGTCAAAGAAAGTCTGTTAATACCCAGGTGTGTCTTGCAGTGTAATTCACAGGCAGAGGAATAGAAACTTTAGTGGTTCCTGTGAACATATGTTTCTGTTCTTTAACTGCTATTTTTCCACAGAATTCTAGGGAGGTTTATTTTGATTTTAATCCTGAATTTTGGTCGTTTTTTTTTTTTACTTTGGAATTCTACTATTGCTAAATCTCTGTATTCAAAAGTTGGCTGACTGATTCATTCTGTAGCCATGACAGGAAGGACAGTCTGGGTGAGCCAAGGAGCTGAAACTGGACACATTCACCTCTCTGGAGTCCAGGGAACTCAGTCTTAAACCCTTATTGACAGTGAAACCTAAAGTGCTTATTGTAAAGTCAGAGATGCAGTTAGTCAATACCTGCAGGAAAGAATCAGAAAATTTCGAAGCCTCTTTGAATTGGTTATGGTCATGCCTTAAGTGGTTCAGTAAATTTAGCTGATGACTATACAGTGTGGGTTCCTCAAGGAAAACAGCCAAATAATGTTACAAATATTGTAACCTTGTACTATGCTAAATGTTTAATTAAGTTTTCTCCATTTTAACCATATGTAATAATTGCTAATTTTTTGATTTCGTTTTAGCGATAAATGAAATATTTAAATATTGTGCGACTTACAGTGCTGGGCAAATTACGTTGATGATGACTTTGAACCCTCTGTAATTTGTGCAATGTGTGCAGCTCACGGATGTCTCAGCAGATTATCAGATTAAGGAAATAATTTGCTAACACTGCCATGTGATCTCTTTGCAGCTGACTGCACAAGTCACTTAAGATTATTAGGTGTTAAATATACAGAAAACATGACATTGATCTTTCCAGTGGGCGGCAGGCAGAAGATCTAATCTCTGCACTTGCTTGAAGCTCTATTTCTAGCTTTCCTTACAAAATTGCTTGTTTTGAAGTTAAACAGACCTTACATGGAAAAACCTTTCTGAGCCAATTCAACCCAAATACTGCAAAGCAAAACTGATTTTCTGGTATCAGTAAGCAGAAGTCTCTGGGATCATAAAAGGCAGTAAGTCAAGGTAATTTCACAATGCCAGGTATTTGTACAACAAAGCCGGTCTAGGTAGCTGCTGTTGCCCATAGGTTTAGCACAGCTGGCTGCACAGCAGCTTACAGAGTCTGTCATGACCCTCAGAGATCTGGAGATTCACAAGAACTTTCTGTTTCACAGAGAATGGCACTCCCATAAAAACTAGAGACCTCCTCCAGTGTCCTTTGAAGAATGGGAACTTGAGTAGCCCCTCTGCAATATCAAGAGTTATAATTTTTTGGGTCAGGTATTTGTCACCCAAACCAGTTTAACAAAGATCTTCCCCTAGGGAGCCCACAGGAAGGACCTAGGAGTTTAGATTCTCCTTGCTGGGTTTTTTCCATCACTATGAAAGTCTTTCCCAGACCCTGCGTGCATCCATAATGCTCACATTTTTTAGAATGTGGCCTTGAGTTAAGATCCTTACTAAATGATTTAAATATAAATATGTATATAAGTCTTTCAACTAAAATACTTGTATTTTACATTAATAATTAATGCTTCAAAGGATTATTGAGCAGTGGTAATTCCTCTGCTTTTTTATAACATGCTAACATAGAAAAATGTTAATATTTGGATGTATTTTGGTTAAAAACAGACTGTAGAAATGAACCTAATAATACAAAGTGAAGATATGAAGGTAAACCTGAAATGTTAACGCAGAAAATCTCCCAGACTGGTAGCTCTCTTCATCCAGAGGAAACTCTCATCACCTGGGCATATCAGCACAGCAAAGATTTGGACCTTCAAGGACATATTTGTGTGAAGATGTCCTCATGCTGCTTATTACAGAAGAATTTTGTTTCTGTATTCCAAACGAGGTGGAGGGGAGAAACTTTTCCAATAACAACAGCAGCAGCACAGTCATTTATCATCCAAGACAAGATAGAGGAATAGCCACAACTTTGACAAGAGACTAAGAAAATGTCAGTGCAAATGGAATTTTCTCCTTGCACCACAAATGCAGAACCAAAAATGCCAGGGAACATGGGGAGCAAATTAATCTACTCAGCAGGTCTTCCTCCAGATCAAGCTTATAAGAGAGATAAAACTTGGAAAAACTGGGCAATCCCACAAACAAAAGCACTAGCACCAGTTGATGGTACCCATGCAAGCTAACCTCCACTCCTTTTGCAGGAGTTGTGAGTTTGCCAGTTTTGTATGTGATGGCTAATTAGCAAAATAAAAGGGGACTAAACTACTCCAGATTCCACAGGGAACATGGTATTAATTATGCTGAAATTGTAGCACAGAACAGAAGGCAAATGAACTCACACAAAGCAGGTTGTGCCTTTGTCTACTGTTATTTTTAGCACAGCTACACGTGGGCTCCCAGCTCTCCCCTCCAGCTTTCTTCCACTGGTACCTGTGCCCAGCAGTGCCTTTCAGAGCACAGCTAGGTCAGCACTCAGGATTTCCAAAAGGCTGTCCCAGAAATGTGCTGCACTCCCATACGATTCTCCTTTATGGGAAATGGGATCATGGCGTAGCACTGGAAATAGTTAAACTGCTGACTCTCCAAAGAAACCCTCTTGAACGCAATTGTGATTACAATGTGATCTTAAGATGTCCTTTTTCTTTTCTTCTTTTTTTCTCAAATTAAAATTGTCCTTGGTGGAAATTGCTTCACTGCACTATACTCCAGGCAAAGGAGCAAGTTCCGATCTCCATGGGTATTTAACTGACATTCAAGCACAGGCTCCAGATCCTGGACATCAGTCAAGGAGTATTTCATCACTGATGAAATATAGCATATTTTCATCATAGGCATATATGAAGGCATATACATCACTGATGGAGATGCAAAGGTGAAGCAACACCGCACTTGCTCTGTGCTGGTCTTGCTACCAACACCTTTTAAGATGTTTTTGCAGCTGTTTTTGCTCGAGACACCACAGGAACAGCTGAGGGATGCCCTTGTTACAGCTTCCCTGCCCCAGCCACTTACCCAGATCAGTCACAGGATGGGGAATTGCCAGGATCCTGGCAAAGACCCACTGGCAAATAGCCACCATGCTATGATAAAACAGGACTAGCTTATGGTCCCTCAGTTATCTTACAGAAGTAATTCACAGATAAAATTATATAGGTAAAAAACTATTTTTGTTTGTGCCCTAAGATAGGCTGTTAGTTTGCTGTAAGATCTGGAAGAAGAATTATGGTCACTACCTTGAAATGAAGGCGACGTTCTCAGACATCAATATACAAAAAGGGCTCATAATTAGCAGGGTTTTCCAGAGGGGAAAAAAATGAAGGAAATCTCAGTTAAACTTATCTCTGATGTGTATTCTGCTTCCAGACAGCACCAATTCCCTTATGTATATATCATATATCATACATAAACATATAGATCAAATTTATTCAAATAATATTGCAACAAACTGTCAAATGATGTTTAAACTCTGACCTTGAAGGGCTTCTCTAAATGGAAGACAAAAGACATTATCTGTTGTAGGCGTGAATTTGCGTAGGTTCATGGCAGTATATGCCAGCAAACTGTTTTCCCTAAAACCTTTAATGCAGCACAGAATGCTGGAATAGGGAAGATCTATGGAAACAGACATTAAATTAACCTCTCGATAGCCATCTGATTTCCTACCGGCAGTGATTCATTCTGGGCCACATTTTAATAGCAGTTATACTAAAGCAAATCCAGCATGATCCCATTAAGTTAATTCCACTATAATATTTATGCCTCAATAATTGTGGTTAGACTCATGAATCTATTTCCTTGCCTGTGGGACCAGATCTTTGACAGGTATAAATTGGTGTTGCTCCATGAAGCCATCATAGCTATGCTGATTCAAACCAGTTAACAATGCAGCCCACAACATTAACAACTAGCAAGTGGTTTTAGGACCAGCAGCCAGCTGTCTAGACTTCTGGGCTACAAATATGACGTGGGGTTTTTTACACTGATGAGGTTTCCTTTAATGGAAGACAAATAAGTTGTGGCTCCCTTTCCTATTCAGAAATAGCACAAGCATCACACACAAATCCTGAAGCAGGATAAATAAAGTCAGGATTCTAGAGAGGGCTGTGATTTAGATGAAAGTCTTTGAGTTGTGTCAAATATACTCTTCAACACGCACTCATTTATTCAGGCAGAACAGGAATCAGGTAAAGAAAGTTCACAAGGCCCTTTTACATACATGGCTTCAGAGAATGTGCATCTGGGCAAGGGGAATTGCTTAGACTGAAAGCCACCAGTGGTACCAGATCTAGGACTGACCCATGCAGTGTTAACTTGGCTTTTTCTACTGGACAGACAAGGTTAGAGAAGCACTAGCACAAAAATCAATGGAAGAAAGATCAGTACCTCTCATTTCCCCCAATGTCAAAATGCACATGTGGGTACAGCCTTCTTTTAGCTGAAAAGAGGCTCTGCAGGCACAGCTCTCAGGAGCAGCAGCCAGGGGTCTGTGACAGAAGTGTGGCAAATCCCATCATGCTGCATGAACCAGCATGAAGGCAGCTCACACCCCCACAGCAGCTTCCCAGAGCTACAGCAGGCATTGCCCAACTGCGCAGGAACAGGCAGGACCTGGGCTTAGCCAGGAGCAGGAGCAGTCAGGACCTGGGCATAGCCAGGAGCAGGAGCAGGCAGGACCTGAGCTTAGCCAGGAGCAGGAGCAGGCAGGACCTGGGCTTAGCCAGGAGCAGGAGCAGTCAGGACCTGGGCATAGCCAGGAGCAGGAGCAGGCAGGACCTGGGCTTAGCCAGGAGCAGGAGCAGGCAGGACCTGAGCTTAGCCAGGAGCAGGAGCAGTCAGGACCTGGGCATAGCCAGGAGCAGGAGCAGGCAGGACCTGAGCTTAGCCAGGAGCAGGAGCAGGCAGGACCTGGGCTTAGCCAGGAGCAGGAGCAGGCAGGACCTGAGCTTAGCCAGGAGCAGGAGCAGTCAGGACCTGGGCATAGCCAGGAGCAGGAGCAGGCAGGACCTGGGCTTAGCCAGGAGCAGGAGCAGGCAGGACCTGGGCTTAGCGAAGAGCAGGAGCAGGCAGGACCTGGGCTTAGCCAGGAGCAGGAGCACAGGGAGGAGTGTCCCCTTCTGCCACAGACTCACATTTCTGATGAGAACGACAATCTGTGCCTACAGACACCAACCAAAGCTTCTGCTGAAGCCTCAGTTACAAGGTGCATTAAGACAATCCAGCCTTGCATTTCTGGTTCTCAGCTCAGCTGTTTATCTGGCAGAACTTGTGCAGTTCCTCTCTCAGGTTTCCTTCTTAGTTTCCCAATCTTTTGCTTACACAATATGTGCCCCTTTTAGAGGACAGTGTCAAGTAACTCTGATTCTCTATAAATATCCTTGGATTTGGGATCAATAACTCCCATGGTATCAGGAGAGAGACCCATCCAGCTGAGGAGAATGAGAAGAGGCAGCTGAAAAGCAGATGAGTCTCACCATACTGACATGGCACCTCTCCTCAAAGCCCAGTCTCCTGCAAGAATTAAACAAAGAGCACAAGTTCAATACTTTAATTATTTTGGATTGAATCATTTAGCCCAGGATTTTCTAGGCCCTTGAGGGGTGAGGTTCCTGTTTCCCATTAAAATGAATTAAATAAAATTAATTTTAATGGGAACTGGGTATCTAAACCCCCCAGAAAGCTTTGAAAAGCTAAACCTCAATTGTTATTAGAAACCCAAGTAACAAATTTGGCTTATTCATGTTCTTAAAGAAGTCAAGAGGAGCTTTTTACTGACGTCAATATGCATATGAGTTTTCTTCTAAAATGACTTTCTTGTCTTCTGGATAGGACTCAGTTAACGTCATGGATGACATTAAATTCCTTCTATAACCAGTGCTCTTAGTTCCTTCCTCTACAGTCTAATTCTGTGTTTTTCTCTTCCATATGGGGAATAGGGAGGGATTTATGTTTTACTGGGACTGCTTTACTTTTCTTTGTTAAGGTATGATTACAATTTTTAATGGATTGAAATGCTGCTCCAAGGAACTTCCTGATCCTGGGTAGTATTTGAGTTTATCCTTCAGGAACATGTAAAATGTAAATCCCACGTAAAATGCTGTCACTACTGCAAACTCCACACAAGACCCTTGATCCCACTGGATCCACATGTGTTTACATCAGCAGAGAATCCATTCCTACACTTTTACATCGCGGCATTCTGCTCCTCTAGGACATTTTGCTCAGCTTTAAAAGTGAAAAAAAAATTAACACATTAAGTTATTCTGAACCACAAAGTCATTAAATAAACCCTAAACCACCATCAGCCTTAGGTGGAAATATGACAAATTCTGTTTGATGCCAGCAGAGAGACAGAGTCTATGTATGGCTGGTTTCTGGGCCTGGTGCTTCTTGCCCTGGAGCAAAGCAGAAGTGGCCCCACTGAAAACACAAGCCTTCACCCAATGCTGTTTCCATAAGGTCCCTTGGGGCCAGAGACAAGGAATGCCACAGCCAGTGACCCTCTCTGGGTGACCTTCTCCGGGTGAGCATCAAGCTCCCAGAGTGGTTTCAACTGTTCCATGTTCACTGAGGTTACTCCCAATTTGCAGCACCCACACCAGGAAGAAAACCAGCCCTGAGGCCACACTCAGATTAGAGATCAATATCCACCACCAGTCAAAGAGGCAGGTCTCAGTTTCCTCAGCCTCCAGGGTACCTGGATACAAGCCCCTAACAGCTCACTCCATTTCTGGTACCATTAACTACCAACTCTCTCACTTACTAATCAAAGCAATTGTGCTGTCCAAACCCACCTAATTCCAAGGCATTTGTAAGCGTAAGTAACTGAAGTGTTTTCCATGGAAGGACATCTTTTCTCTAATATTAACATACATAAATGCAAAATAATAACTCTTTCTTTCTCCTGGATGTCACTGTGTCTTAGTAAGTTGATGTATTGTATTATGTTTCTGGACCTTGAACTTTATAACCCTTCCTTTCTACATCATTACATCTTGTTTATATTAATGTATTTCAAATAAATTCCTCCTTTGTTTTACTCCTCCCTTACTAGTAAAAAAAAAATCTTCAGCATCCAATGCAGCATACATCCTTTCAGCAATGCATCAGCTCAGATTAATGCATTGTAATGTCATTATTAACTCAGTTCTACATGGTCATTTTTCATGTTCTGTTGAAGACAAAATCAAACAAAAATACAATTCATTCCACACTGTCATCCCTTTGTCCTGACCAGAACAACTCGATCGTGTTGAAGAAGGCATGAACCATATCAACCAAGACATGAAGGAGGCCGAGAAAAATTTAAAAGATTTAGGGAAATGCTGTGGCCTTTTCATATGTCCTTGTAACAAGTAGGTACTGGGTACCGGCTCTGCTATGTGGTGTCCAGTTTTTTTGTCACAGTGAATGTCTGAAGTTTTTGTCTTTTTTTTCTTTGTCCTTTTCCATCTGCTTCATTCTGTGGGGATAAAATACTTGTGTTTAATCAGAACAACTGGAACGCATCGAAGAGGGAATGGACCAAATCAATAAGGACATGAAAGAAGCAGAAAAGAATTTGACGGACCTAGGAAAATTCTGTGGTCTTTGTGTCTGTCCATGTAACAAGTAGGTGCTGCCTGCCTCATCTCTTTGAGCACTTAAGGCTGATCCCAAAGGCCTTGTGAAGCTCATCCTTGCTAGGCACATGGACAGGATGAGCATGTGGCATGCAGAAAGAACGATTCTGGTTCAAATGCATTCATCTCATAGCATAGACAACTGACTGGGAATTACTGTAGATGCATTAAAATCAGGCATACTGCAGTGAGAGCTTCACTGTCAACACCTTTTAATGGTAAAAGTTTCAACATTTTACACAAAGTGTACTGAGTGGTTCCATTTTCCAGCGAACAAAAACACTGGGGCTACCTTTTTCCTGGACACCCTAAATTTTGAAATGTATTTTCATGAACAAGTTTCATAAGAAGACAAAATGAAAAATGCAGACGAGGTCATACTAAACATTGCTCAAAATTGTGGATGAAAATCACACCTTTTTTCTTTGTTCAACAGAAATAGTCCTTGATGAGATGTGACATTTCATAATTGGAACCCAACTTGAAATGGTTTTCATCCCGCCACAGGCAACAAATTTGAGAAAACCTCAACATGCCAAATTTCTCTCGTTTGGGTAGCACGTACACTAAGCAGAAATGTTGAAATGCATCGAATTTGCTTGCATGCCATCACACTTGAACGAAACCGTCCTCCAAGTAATGCAAAGCTTGTTTTAAATGCCAAATGAAAATGTGATGTGCGGTTATGCGGGTGTAGGAAATCCGGGACAAAGTGGACCAACCTGAAGTCCTTGAGGAATGGCAAATCCAGCATGCAGTGAGCAGCCATGAAACCAGGTAGCAGTGAAAACATTCCTAAATGGTTGGCCAGAGATTGTGCAGGAAACAAAGCAGAGAGTAGCACTGCTGTAGTATTAAATTCCCTTTCTGCCTGAACTTTGTTCGCAGGCAAAGCCTGATCCTACCCTCATTACCAAGACCAAAGGAAAGAGAGCTATCATAGAGTTCAGGGAGTATTTTGCCAAAAATCAGAAGAGCAGGACTGGGGTTTTGCCTTATCAGTCACATATATTTTGAACAACAATTCCCTTGGGATACAATGCAGATACTGCCTCAGGTTTTGGGGTTTTTTTTAAATCTATTTTGCTTCTTTGTACCAAGCCCCAAATACTTTTTTGGGGTAAACATTTTGCCCAGAATTATTATTGCCTTGAAGAGCAATGAGAGGGAGGGCAGGAGAAATGGGAAGAGCTGCATACATCCCTTTTGCAAGTGGTATGAGCTCTGACAGGCTTTAGCCCTGCTGCTCTGTGCCAGGGGAGCTGGTGCAGAAGAGCTGCAGGTACAAATGCAGCAGAAACTTTACATCTCCCACACAAGTGTGCAAGGTGTAAAAGCTCAGATTTGACAGCCAGATATGTGACAGGGATGAGATTAGCACCTGGCACGTGGCACTAAAACATTTGCCCCTTCAGTACGACTGCAGCGTCATGCTGCAAAGAGCAGAATGTTTCTGTGGGTGATGTAGGGGCATTAATTTGTAAAGGAGCCTCTTCCCTTCTCTAAGGCATTCGGATCCTATCAGTCTGCAGCCAGATTTCATAGATCAGCATTGCTAACCAGTCCTCAGTGAATGTTTTTAGACTGTTCCCTGAGTCACTAAGCCAGGACTCCACTGGTACAGATAAGATAATGTTCTGAGGAGTGGAGTGTAGGAGAGAAATCCATACAGTTCTGGACATCAGAATCACCATGATCCCTTAATGCTCTTTTGGCTGGTGGGAGATTAATGGCATATATTTAAAAAAGATTAACCATTTCACATGTAACTCTACCCTGATATACAGTCAACGTACAGTTCTGCGAGCCTTAAAAATATGTAAAGCTTGATCCTACATTCTTAGGAGACCCAAAATGCCCACGGAATGGAACTTTGACCGGGTGGCATTCAAAAGGACAATTGCTATTGACCATGAGCAGATCCAGACTCCATCTGTTGATTTTAATTGCAAGTCCACAAGAAAACAAGAGATCAGATTCTGGGTGTATAAAGCCATTTACCTCAAACACAGAGACTGTCTCACTGCCAAAGTTGCACAGGTCCAAAGAACAGGCAAAACCCTGTAAATGTATCTGCAGCAAGAGAATTACTTTTACTCATTTCTAGAAATGCCAAAGCTAATGTATGGTTTCAGAGAACTAAAATTAAACAAGCCAACCATCATCTTTTTAAGTCTTCACAAACTTTAATAGGAAATAAGCAACAGAACAGATGAGTAGGAAAGATCCTCTTTTAATTTTCATTTTAATTCTATATTGGAGCATACAACACATCTTCAGGCTCATTTAAAACTGAACTGCTTCAGGGGGCATGGAGAGAACATAACACCAGAAATGAGTTTGTCATGTCCTTTCCCAAATCTCCCAGGAGCACGTTCAGTTCCTCCCCCAAAATCCAAGCCACAGGGCTGTTTATAGGACTGATTGGAGCTGACCAAGGAACAGCAAAACCTCAGAGAGATTTGCAGTTCCCAGTGGTTTTGTTGGAAACTGCCCCATTTCCAGAATAAAATCAAGAACTTATACCTGTGGACCCCAAACCTTCACATTCCCCTGTTAAAATGCTCAGTCTTGCCTGGTGACCCCAATGACAGCAGCCCTAAATAGGCTGCACATGTCAATCTGCCACTCTAGGGGTCCCCAGGTTTTAATTTTCTATCCACGGCAGCTCAGTCAAAAATGGCTCTCTGAAAGCTAATGTGACTGCCACAAAATACAAATATAACAAGCTGCTAGGCTATTTTTGAAGTCCTGTGGTTTAAAACTCCTGAAGGAGGTGATGATCCATTTTTGCCTGTGTCTTGCTTATTGTGAAGGCTGTTACTGCTGATGCATTAAGGGTATGATGAACTAGTGGGGCAACTGTGCTTAGTGAGAATGCTTTACTTCTTATTCATGCCTGTAGCTGGTGCATGAAGAAAAATGTAGAAAAATTTCCCTTTCTGATGCTAGATTGCTCGTATCTTTTATTTTCTCCTGCACTCATTTCACTTCTGCCTATTTTACTTTTTGTCTCTGTGGACAAAGGTTTGTACATCAACTGTCGATGTATGATTACTATTTTCAAGTACCGATATATTATTTGAAAAATCTAATGAACCCTATGATAAAATCATCCCCAAATCACCTTGGGAAAGGTCAGTGGCTCTAAATTCCTATTTTGCCACATACATATTGAAAAAATATCAACAGAAGCCAAATATTCTGCATGGTAAAATGTTAAATTCTAGCCAAATCTGTTTTTCTCTAAGAGGGTGTGTTGCTGTGATGTGATGTACACACTATACTTGGCAGTTCTGTTTTTATGTCTGTCTGCCAGTACGTTCTCTGTGTTTGATGTCAAAACATATGTGTCACTGAAATGAAACAATGTTTTTCTACTTATCTGTATTTCTTCTCTTCTTTTTTTCTTTTTTCTTTTTTCTTTTTTAATTTTTCCTTCTTTCTGGAAACTAAGTCAACATCCAAAAACCTGTGTGCAGTGTTGTAGACCTGACAATTGCAATTCACCCTATTGGAAACTAAACGTCTGACCATCACTGTTGTGGCAGAAAAGTAAAAAACAAACAAAAACCCACCCCCTCCTTTTATTCAGGGTTATGATATATCGGTATACAACCAATGACCCTCTATCTGAAAATTCATTTGCTTGATTCAGCTTTTAGCTTGGAGAGGTAAAGAGTTTTGCATTTGTCCTTGTGCACTCGATGCTTTGTTACTCATCATCTTTTTCGCATAGGCTTAAATCAAGCGATGCTTACAAAAAGGCCTGGGGCAATAATCAGGATGGTGTTGTAGCCAGCCAGCCTGCACGTGTCGTAGATGAACGGGAGCAGATGGCCATCAGTGGTGGCTTTATCCGCAGGTGAGCCTTTTTATCCACTGTTTTCTCTCTGTTCTCCTTGCCACTGATATATTTAGATTTCTTCCATATGGTCATGAGTTCTGTGGTGCTCATTAACTCCTTCAGAGGTGCTGGATAATGTGATGGAGCCATGGTTTTCCACCAAGCGGTGCTCAGATTCAGGTTGATGGTGATTAAGACATGTCCTAAAGGTTTGCTGCATCCAGTGACTTCTCCTGGCCCTGAGGGTCACCTGAGCTCTAGTGCAAAGGATGGTTACCTTGCTGGAAATCCTGGAAGTAAGGGTCTTGGCCCTAAGAACCAGAAGATGCTTGAAAACGCAACCTCCATCCTTCCTTTTTGAGACTGCCTAGATCTGGGCAATAATAAACTAATGTCTATTCATTTATTTCATGGCAGCACTGTGAGGGTGCAGACAGCCATGGCCAGCCAGCACTGTCCTCTGCCCTCCAGCTCCCTGTGTGAACACTTTTCCTGGAGACCTTACTATGGGTCTCAGTAAGGACAGTTGTCAAACACCTTAGAAATGAAGTGTCAGATAGATACCAGTTTATTGCCATTATGTCTCATGGCATGTAGTGCCTCTTATCCATCCTTGCCAGAAGATGTACCAAAACATCCACCTGCCCTTCCCTTCTTTGCAACAAAAAAAAAGCTTCAGGCTTCCTGCCAACGCACCGAGCCAAGCGCAGAACTTGAAGAACACTTTAAACTAGAAGTGCACCCTGCCCCTGCTCGTGAGTATCCTCAAAACCTCACTGCATGGGGAATGATGCCCCATTCCTCAGCTGCTCAGGAGCCACAGCTATGGAGAAACAGAGTGGGAATGCCTGGGCTCTCAAATGAAAGCCAGTTTGATGCACACAGCTATGTTAATGGCATGAACACTGCAAACTTCCCACAACACATAGGGATCCAGCACAAAGTACCTACTGATTACAGTGCTTATGGGGCATGTATTTAGATGACAATGCTATCAGCATGGATAACGGCATACCAGTAGGCAAAGCTTTGATCTCTGAAGATTAAGGACACTAGATTAATAAGTAATTATCTTTCCAAAAACTATTATCCACTTATTTTTTTGGCTGCTGTGATAAAGGGAAATCAGTGTGATAGAAACAATGCTGTCATACAATCTGGAGCGTGGGATGGAGTTGCCATTTAAGTTTGATGGGTCTGCCATTCACTTTTTTTTTTTTCCCTGGATGGCAGCCCCACCAAAATGAAGGCTGAGGCACGATAATAGAATAGCAATGAAGGAAGTTGTGCTACACCATAATTGTTCTGCAAATAGCGTGGAGCAGCCTTTGGGTACCTACATGAACACAAATTACATCAGAGGCTCAAAGTAGGAATTTTCTGAGTGGGACCCATGGACCTTGCTTTTCCTAGTAACAGTCACCACCTGCCTCTTCAGTCACTGGAGAGTTGAACTGGGCTTTGGCTCAAGCACAAGCTTTTTCTTCCAAAGAGCAAGCAACTGTAAAAGATGGTGCTGAGAATGAGAGAGAAATGATCTTCACTAAAGCCAGTAAATCTGCGTCTGTCTTTTACCAGAAATACAGTTAATTAAATAGGATGTTAGGTCAGGATTTTCACAGCTGAAGTACCTCTTCCCAGATATCTCTGTGAGCCCCAAGCCGACAAGGACTGGACAGTATTAATTAACTATCTGCAGTTCAAGGAGGGAAGCTGCTATAGCTGTAATTCCACCACTTTCCAGCACTTCCCATGAACACTAACTACACAGATCCAAATGGAGCACCCTTTCATTCTTTGTTTGGGAAGGATGATCACTGCAGAGAGGGGCAGGATGTGGTACATACTGCAAGCTCAGACAACAACACTTCTACTAACAGCAGACATGAACAGTACAAACAGAGCACTGATAACCCAGATGATTGTGCCCAACATCCAAAAAATAAGAATGTAACATTTTTCAGGTTATCTACTCATTAATCCCTTTTCTTCAAAGTTAAGCACTGCAGCCTGCTCCTCAGGTGCCAAGTGACAGAGGATGCAGTGGAGGTTTCGGGTGAATCACAGTTTCCGGGGGAATCTCCTGGCTCTGCTTTAAAGAATTGGTTTTTTGCTCCCAGGGTAACAAACGATGCCCGGGAAAATGAAATGGATGAGAACCTCGAGCAGGTCAGCGGCATCATTGGCAACTTACGTCACATGGCCTTGGACATGGGCAATGAGATCGACACACAGAACCGCCAGATTGACAGGATCATGGAGAAGGTAAGAGCTGCCATTTCCCAGAAGACTCTGAAAGGGGCTGTGTTTTCCCTTCTGCAAGCATGGGCTTGGAAAGGACAAGGGGCAGAAACAGCTCCTCAGTTCTCCCTCCAAATCCCTGGGCCAAAGCAAAGCTCGCTGCAGTCAATCTGCAGTAACCTCCAGTGCAGGCTGGGTTGAACCCATGTGGCTGAGTTTGCCACACAACTGCAAGGGGATCCCTTGGCAGACATCAAGGCTCCTTCTGCAATAGCTCTGGAAAAGGACAAGTGTCCTGAGCCATGCAGAACTGTGGGGCTTGAATCTGACTGCCCTGGAACTTCCTGGAAAGTTTTAAACCCTCCTGGGCTTTTCCTTCCTCTGAAACTTCATGAGCAGCTCAGGATTAGATCTCCTGCTTGGAGTACCAGTCCTCAAAAGATTTATTAGGCAAAGCTTTGCCACATGGTAACAGTGCAGCCAGTGTTGTGCTGCTTATAACAACCTTAGGACAGAGATCTCCCTGCTCTCTTGGGATAGGTGGTGTGTGTATGTGTATATATATATTTATTTATGCATAATTGGGCCTCACACAGCCCCAGTGGAATACAAAAGCTCAGCATTAGTTCTGCAAAAGCACCACCTAAAAAAGCAGAGAGCACAGTTCCAGTGCCAGACCTGCACTGCAGATTTCTGAGGCAGAGAGCAGCCCCCTCCAAGCCCGGCTGGGAGCTCACTGCCATCCTCAGATCCCGGGATCTGCAAGCCATCTGCATTGGTACTGGCAGAGCTCCAGGCACAGGCACAGCCAGGCCGAAGTGACATAAGAGGCTAGATCTTCATCTGGTGTAAAATCAACACAACGCTCCACTTCCGCTGAGATTTACACAACCCGAGGATCTAACCCAAGGACTTACATGTGGTGCTTAGAGTTAATTCTGACCTCAAGTGGTAGAGCTGGTGCTCTTGAGCCTTCTTACACACGCAAACCTCCTCACACAAGCAGGATGCCCATGCCTGTTTTTCATGTCAGTTAATTATATCAGAGCCTAGTGAAAAAAAATTAAGGAAACTACTGCACTGCGGGATTCACTCCAAGAGCTTTTCTTATTGGAGGTATATTCCAGAGAGAACTGGGTGAAGTATACATTGTCTGAAAGGTGGGAAGATCATCCCTGATAGAGATGCAGCCACCTGGCACTGTAGAGCACATGGCTTTGAGTTGGTTAAAACTCTTGTTTTATAAAGCTGCATGTGTTCGACTGTATTGGAAAATGCACAGTATTAGTAGGATGCCATGCTGCACTGTTTCATATTTCTGGGAAAAGTCGGAGCATCGAGGGCAGGATTTACTGCTGCTATCCATATGAAAAGAACTAGATAGCAGCACATCTCTCTATACTGTGAGAAGGGACAGGGAGTTCATATAGCCTACACCATAAGTGTCTTTAAGTCAGAAGCCTATTCCATACATTATTTTCTCAAAGCGATGAGGACATGTGCTATTGTGTTCCCACCTCCCCTGCTCATGTCACAGTGGCAGGAGATGAGCCCTGTGGATGGAAATCAGTGGCATCCTACCTGTGCCTGCAGGATCCTATCCCAAAGTACAGGAAGCCCAACAAGTCACTGTTCTCCTGCCAGCTCAGGCTTGCAAACATCTGGATTTTGAAAACACTGACCAGGCCCTCTGTGCACATAAAGCACATGGGCCAAACCTCTAGGCAGTGCATGCTGAGAGCAGCGAGCTGAGGGACTGGCCTTCCACATCTATGTGGTCTTCTTACAGACTTTGGTATTTTGTACGGCAGCTAATGGGATCATAAAATCACCCAGGGCCCTTGGCTAAGGAACAGTGACATGTTTGTGAAAGATGGATTTGCATTGTACAAAGAGGAGTCGTCATGAGAGCAGCACAAAAATAAGACAGTCTTCAGTCTCAGTGTTTTCAAGCCAAATTTCGCAGAGCAGACACAGCAATGAGGTACTAGAAAAAGAAACACAATGTATCAGTAAAATCCTCCATAAAAGTCATAAATGATGGCTAGCTGGATAATAGGGAAACCACAACTGCACACACATCCAGTGAAATATGCCAACAGACCCTTGTCCCCCTGACAGAATTGCCAGGGTTGCTCTCCTGACCAGCTGGAGCACTGGAGTGCTTTGGGTCAATTATGATCATTAGAAAGATCCTTGTGTGGCACAGTTTGCAAAAGCTGGGGTGAAAGATTTACCTTAAACTAGATGCATGCACCCAAACCAGAGCAATCTCATAATGCAGTGATGTAATCTGACCTATCCGCAGTTATCATGACAGCAACGAATAAAAGGCTTTATTTATCCTTTCCTCAGATCAAAGAGAAAGGGACAAAAACCAAAATGACAATGTGATGAGTAGGTCAAATGGCACAGAGATCATCACCAGAAGAGCCTGGCCCTAAAATCTACCATAAATAAGAGGGTGGGAGGAAAGTAGGAAGGGCTCAAAGCTCTCTGTCTTGACTTAAGTGGGAAGGTCAGCACAAAGACTCCCACTGCCTTCAATGCAACATCATTCACTGGGTACTAAGGCCTAAACAGCATTAGGAACATGATGTTTCTTCACTATTCAATGAATATTCATGCATTTAATGACAAAGGTAACTGCTTAGGTAGCCTTTTGCCAAAAGCACGTAAAATTGTACTGTGGTAGACAAGGTCAAACTCGTGGCTGAAATAAAGGAGTGTGGCTTGTAATGAGTAGTTTTTCTAATTTAAGCTTTTTGAGGAGCTGGCATATGCTGCTGCACTAAAAATACACATCTACATAGTATTTTCCAAAACAATTACGGAGAAAAGCCCAAGATATTTCAGAATGATTTATTGCACATCAGTATAAACATTTTTAAAGGATTTTTAAATGCATGTGGGAAAGTTGCTTCACCATTCTGTCTTTGCAAATTGGAGATTTAAGATAAATCTGTACAATTTGGATACACCCCAGAGATGTGGGAACAATCATCAAAGCTAACAAAATGCAGCCATCAAAGCACAGAAAAAGTTTGCTACTGGGGCCCATGCTTTTAAAGCAGCAGCACAATTCTCACCTTTCCTACAGGTTTGATTTTAAAAATTGAAACCATTTTCTAGCTAGTCCCTCTGGTAGAGTAAGTCGGCATGGCAACGTAAGGTTTGCCAGTTTTTGTCAGCTAAAACAGTGTCTTTAGTCTCCACAACTAACTTCGGCACAGCTACAGAAAGTCGTGGTCGAAGCATCTTCCCACTCAGAGAGAACTCTCAAACCTCCCAAGTGGTGCCATTTTATTAATGACATTTTATACTCATGGCAGGTGTTACCCTGGGGAAAACAGGGCAGTAAATGGCTCAGTCTGTGCTGGACTAAATTCCAGTTTGATTGCTTCAAATCACAGTAGAATCCCTGCCTTTTCTTACCTCCTGTTTATGCTGCTTCCCAATGAAAGAGGCTACTCTGTCTTGCAACTACATTGGTGGACTTTGTAGTACTGCCACCATTCCCACATATTCCCTTCCTTTCACATGTCAACCAAAGATATCCAGGCTGATCTTTTCAAAGGCATTTATCTTTGCCAGCATTTCCTACATAAGATGATTGAGCTTCTCTGCTCCAGCGAATCTCTACACTGACCAAAATTTTAGTTTTGACTGGTGCCTGATGATCTAAATTAGACCAGAGTCCAGGTCCACTCAATCTTAGAGGGCTCTGAAGCTTTTCCCCAGTAAAATGAAGATGCACACGACCAGTTCTCATGCTGTTATCTATTACCATCAGTACCACCAGTGCTATTGACCAGCTACAGATGTGGCACAGCATTAACAGGAGTTCAGTGGAGCTGATCCCAAACAGAAAAGCTCTGCTGCTCAAAGGCTACATGAAGTGTCACAAAACCTTACGGTAAATCTGTAATCTCCTTTTGGGTCCCTAATGCCAGTATAAAAAGCAGCTCTCCAGTATCTTCAAGCTTCATTTTTCCTTGACCTAGCCAAAATTATGGAGGTACCCACAAAGCATTGTCTTTCTTCCCTGTACTCTTTTTCTCTCTCATACTCTCTTTCTTCCCTGTACTCATCTCTTTTTTTCCTTTGTGTTTCCCCAGGCTGATTCCAACAAAACCAGGATTGATGAAGCCAACCAGCGTGCAACAAAGATGCTGGGCAGTGGTTAAATGCAGAGAAGTGCATTTCCTTTTAATGCTGTCCAGCAGGGCAGCACCTTCATGCTTTTATCATGGTATTTATCTACTAGGTTTGCACACATGCACATATCAGCCCCATTGTAAATGTTGTCCTGTGTAGTTTGTCAGCTTTCCAAAAATGATACTTGTAATTATTTTTTTCTAGATATCTTTCTTTCCAAAGGTTGTACATAGTGCTGATTTGATGGCTATAGCTCACTATGATGTTTTTTGGGGTTTTTCCTTTCCTTTCCTTGTTTCCATTTTGGATTCCTTTCCTTTTTTTTCCCTCTCCTCATTTTTCTGTTTTTTTAATGATGTTTGCTGAATGACAACACTGTTGGAATGCTAAACGTGCTGTTAACCTTTAAATATACAGTATTGTTCTTGTAAAACTGTGACATTCCACAGAGCTACTGCCATGCTCCTGTCTTTGGGTATCATGATGTTTAAGCACTTAAACCTGCTGTCTTCAGTTCTTCATTGCCATTATCTGTTGTTATGATTTCATGATTAGACAATGTGGAATTATATTACTATAACAAGCATTGCACTAAAAAGTGATGTGATTTATGCATTTATGCATGAGGAATAAATAGACTTTTAGACTCCTACTTAAACAAGAATTTTCCCATGGCAGTAGCACACCAACAACGACAACAAAAGCATGCTCAGTATTCGGACTCTTTTGGGACTATGTTATACCAGCAAGTTTGCAGTTGTGCCACTTTTTTCTTGTTGATATATATATAGTTATTAATCATGATCATTTTTTTTAATTATGAAAAAAAGAGGGATTTGGCACTCACCATTTAGCCATTGCCAGCGAAATAAAAGCTTGGCTGAAAATATGTCAAAGACAAAAACAAATAAGTGTAATATATTGGGTTTGTCTGCTGCTTTTGAAGACTATCTTTTGGAGGAAACAACTACCATATGAAATGGTGCAAAGAAATGTAATTTTTATAAGGCTCTCTCTTACTAGTCGCTATCCCCATGTGGTTTGTTATCAGTACAGTTCTCTGTTGCTTACCTAGAGCTATGCACACCAAATCGCTGAGATGTTTAGTAGCTGACAATTAAAAATAATTAAAAAACCTAAATGAATGAACTCTAGATAAACTGTGAGATAAATATCATTTACAGCATGTAATATGAAAATTCCTTATGTCTCCTGTCAGTTTGTGAAGTGATTGACATTTTGTAGCTAGTTTAAAGATTATTAAAAATTATAGATCTCAGAACCCATGCTTGCTTTATCCATTTGTTGCCCTATGTGTCAGTGACAACTACCTATTTGCCTCTTACCTGGGAGAAGAATTGCAAAGTCTAAAGACTCTTTACAAACTGCTTTTGTATTGTATTCAGTGGGAAACTAACAATTTTGGTTTGCAATACTGTAGAAAAGTAGCTGTGCTAAAATTAGCATTTTACACTTGGTGCATTCCATGTGACTATTATTTTAAATAACCTGGCTTGAATTGCCAAAAACTGAATCAAAATCTTTTTCTCTTATTCAAGGGAAAGAAAAAATGTAATAAATGTTATGGTACAGAAGGATACAGTTCCTTAGTAGATAAAATCCATTCCTGAAGTGGATTTAATCAAGTGCTAATACACCTCTTTTTAAGAAGGCTTTGACCTACAGAATTTGGATAGTCTGCTAACAATAATTTTCCCAAATGACTAACAACAACTAGGGTTTGCTGCCAATGAAAAGTGTTATCATATTTTCCCAGGGTTTTTTCCCCTATATGGATAAATTAGAATTAATTCTGCATGAGTGACAGTTCACTCATGTGTCTCACATGGCCGTAAGTCAAAATACACAAAGAACATAAATGGTTGCATAATTAAAATTGCATGATAATGCAGACAAGCTACATTTTCTTTAGCAGCTTTTTATTTTTGGTATCTATTAAAAATTCATTTATGCAAATATTTCTCCTCACTACTTCAAACCAAAGAATAAACTTCAAGCAAACACTTTTAATCTGCTGACCATTTCCAATGGTGTCTGTTTGGGTATTCCAGTATTGGTGACAGCACAATCATTCTGCAATGTCAAAGCCTACTGGGGGAGGGCAATAATCATATTGGAAAATGCATCACAATGGGAACATACAAATACAAGGATATTTGCAAAGGGTGAGAGATATATAAGAAAGTAATTAAGATATTAATGGAGGTATTATTTTCTGTATTTGACAAGAATGCACCCTATCTGAAGAAACTCATACTTCCAAAAGCCATTAAAGCTGATCAAAAATATAACTGTTGCTGTGAAGGAACATGTTTTGACATCTGTTTTTGTCTTGAACAAAGACCAAACCCCAAACTACTGCAACTTTTTGCCAAACGGGAAGCTTAAAGGACAGAAATTTCAAAATGTTTCATTGCAGCTGCCTTTGTATCCTCCTCCACTGCATGCAGGCTCTTCTATGAGCTGGCTGAAAATGACTTCAGTAATTACATTTAATATATTGCATTGCTCCGATATTTTTGGAAATTGACTTTTCTAGAATTAATTGTTCTTGAAATAATGCAAGGACAGGCTCAATCTCATGCAGTTTGCCATTACAACAATCTGCTTTTTTTTGTTAAGTTGTGTGCACCTCAAATCCCTGATGCAGCAGCTGCCTCAACAAGGTGGGGAAACCCAAGATGCTTTAACCAGAACACTGCCTCGAGTGTGGCAGCTCCCTTTTTGTCCCCTTTCTCTCTGGGTTTGACTCCTGAGTCTCTGATACACTGCAGCCTCTCCCTGAGGCTGAGCCAGCACAGTGTGGAGTTATCTGCTTGTGGGCAAGGCTCACTAGAAGGAACAGGGCACAGCAAGGAGCTGGAATTACAACTCCTCTATGATAAAATGGTCATATTGATCATGGAAACAAAAAAAATTCCATTTTTTTCTGAAGGCAGAGCCTTCTATTTCTGGCAAGAAATTTCCCTCTGATTACGTTATATTTCCCAATCAGTAATTTTTTTTGGTCGCTGAACCAGTGCCATCCAGGAATCCAGGTTTCAGAGGGAAGGAAAAATAAAAAAAGAGGGTGCTCAAAGATAAAAAGCTTGATAAAATATCACTTATTTCTAGACTTTTAATGCAATTTCACCAGCGGTTTGTAGGATGGCAAATCCTCATGTAGCGCTGGTTACAGAGAAAAGGTTTTTTAATATTCACAAATGGCAGAACCAAATAAACCACTCAGCTGGGTAAGTTGAACAAAAAGACAATGTTTGTTGAGCTCTAAAAATCCACAATTAATAACTTCTTTCATTTGATGCATTCTCCTCCTTTCCTAGCCTAGGTGAGAAATGGCAATATAAAAATAGCCCCAAGGAAGGATATTTGAATCTTATTCCTCAACAGAACAAAATTCATAAGTAGTGTAATGACTCATGAAAAAAGAAAAAAAAATTACCTTCATCAAATATCTGACCTGATTTCAGCTGGGAGAAACTAAAAAAAATGAAAAAGGTAAGTAAAAATCAAAGTGGGTTACGTCTAAGAAACCTTAAAACTTTTGGGATGTTAATGATTCCCAACCTTAGCATAAGCACATGGCTTTTGAACTCAAGAGAGTGTGTTAGAGCTCTCTGGATTGACACAAATGCAAGAAAAGAAACTGGATAATACTCAGCATCTTGTGGTTTGACAGAGCATGTTATGAAAAAGTGAATGGATTTGATGCAAAGGTGAAGTGAAAAATAACAATTATTCTTGAAGATTGGGTGATATTACTGTGTGTAAGAGAAAATTATAGGTAAAAAAATCAATGATGGTTGATTTAAATTTGTTTTTAGGAAATGTAAATTTTATTAGCTTACATGGACTAAATACATCCTTCATTTCTGAAGAAAACTAAATATGACAGAGTTTGCACAGCAAACTGTAAAGCGCCCCCTGAGAGAGATGCCAGTGCCATGTGACACACTTATTATAGATATACTTTAAGTCTAGAAATAGAGATGATAATTATCCTCCAAAATATTCTGTGTGCCATGCTAACTACTATCCTCCATGGGCTTTGGATCTGGATGCAGAGATCTCTGGATTTCAGGATGCAGAGATAACAGTAGACTTTTATTTAAGGGATCTGGAAGCAGATAAAGCAATCCACACACTCTTTTCTTTTCCTCCTTCTTCCTTCTCCTGTGTGCACACATAACTCTTTTATTTTAAAGGCATTGGAAAGGGAAGAGATAAGTACTTGGTGATAAGGAAAATTATGTGTGTTAGAGACAGCTTAAGTATCTGCATGGCTGCTGTGTGCGCCTGTGGGCGTAGGTGTGTAGGATGTGACTGCTGTCTGCTGAGCCATTTAGTTGCCTTTCGAGAAAGAGGACAGTTTGTTTGGAAGTTAGTGGAACACAGAGTATTTTTAAACCTGCAAACAGCTACAAGAAATGCAGACAGAGGAGAGAAACCCTGCTGAGAAGTTAGGGCGTTGGGCTGGTTGGATGGGGTTGGGGTGGGGCAGGTTCCAGATGATTTACTTTGCCAGTGTTGGATCCCTCTGTAACAGTATTAAGAGGGATTATGTTTGTGTTGTAAAAATACCAAACAGTTTGGAATGTTATTTTGTAAATAAAATATACCCTCTCCCCTTCAAAAAAAAGGAAACATCCAAAAAAAAAAAAAAATCAAATCCAACCAAACCCCACAAAACGGTGATGAGAGAAATCAAAATAAACCATTATGAGGGACCATGCTGATTCCCACACATTTGGGATCTATTCCAAGATCACTGCTGCCCATGCAAATTCTGCACATAATGGGTAACCAATTTGGTCAAGCACTAGGTAGCAGATGGAGGGGGCCTTATTTGCCTGGTGGGCTTCCCAGCTCCTTGCTGAATGGCAAAAGTGGAGGCTGGGGGATCAGGCCATCCTTGCCTTGCCAAAACGCAGTGCTGTGGGCAGTCGTGCATGGCTGAGTTCCAGCCTTGCACTGCCTTTGCTCCACACCTTCCAGACCACAGCTCCCTCCACACTGCTCCTGCTCCAGGGCAGCTCACACCTCTATCCTTCTCCCACAGCTTCTCTCAGCTCTCCCCACTCCCTCCTTCACCCCCAGCACCCACTCAGCTGTTTGTTCCCTCCCTGTTCTTCTGCTGCTGAATTCACCTACCTCCACTGTTGTCCCTCATTCTACTTGCTTCTCATCCCTCCCCCTGCATGTTTTTTACCCCAGGCTTTCAGTCAGGCTGTCTCCTTCATGACTTCAGCAGGAGAAGCTCCAAAGAAACAAACAGCCACTGGCTTTTCACTCCACAGCCGAACCCCACGCCAGTGTCATGCTGGAGGACACCTGCAAGGAAGTCTTGGCTCAGCCCTGACAGTCCCAGAAGCCAGAAAATATGTGCTGCCAGGGGAATTTTTCAGATAGTCTATCCAAAAACGTCCATAGGCTGATGCAAACAGAGGTGTTTGGATAGCTGAGGACAGACAGGCAAGCACTGGGAAGGTATTTCACAGAAGGGCAAGAAAGGAGAGCCCCTTCAGCTGCTAAATTTCACCTCTCTGGTCCACAGCACAAGAGTGCTTCTCCATGAGAACAGCTGGAGAATCTTTCCTAACAGAGGCAAAACAACTCACTTGCCCTTCTTCCACAAATTTAATAGACTAAAACAACCAAGACTTCAGTTTTGGTTGGTTTGTTTGTTTGCTTTCCTTAGGGTTTTTTTTTTTCGGTTGGTTGGTTGGTTGGTTTTGGTTTTTTGTTTTTTTAAAAATTTTATTTTACTGAAGCTTTTAAAACCTGTGCTTTTAAAAGCAGGTAGAGGAAGTAGATTTCCCTCACTCCCACCTACGATAACTATCCAGTGCTGGGTTTATTTAATCTAAATCCAGACCACCTCAAATTGGCATTAAAAAAAAATAAATTACTACATCAGAAATGATTTAGTAAATTTTGCTATAGGCAGTCCTAAGTTACTTTGCTAAATGCTACCTTAAATATAGGAACTGTAAGTTCTACTTACAACACAGTAGGTTTCCTATCCGAATTCTGATCAAATGTTCATTAGAAGGAACAAAACCATTCATTTCCACTTTCATGGGGGGTTGATGAGACTTCCAAAGAATGACTGTCCAGAAATCCCACTGCGCTAAGGAGATCTTTGGGTATCAAACCCAACAGGACACAAACTTGAGCAAAATGTTTTTAAGAAACCTTACCTATTTTAACTTCCCTGTACAGGATTCCTGGACTTTATCACATCTACATTAAATCCAGCTGATGACAGGACCCCAAAAGCCTGGGTTGCTTTAGAGTCAGTTTATAAACTCCATGAAAACATGCTGAAAAGTTAATTTTGAAGAAGCAGCAGCTATAATTCTGACATTTAGCCTTAAGCCTTTATCTTAAACCGCATTTTCAGTGCCTACTGCACATTTCTGTTTCTTGGATTAAATTAGAATATGAGGAGGAATTAACCAGAAACTTAAAATTTAATGAGCTGCTGCTTTTTTCAGGCTATCCTTACAGCCTTACCCTCAGAAGTCAACCCATATTCATTGACTTTCTGGGCCTTGAGGTTAAAAAGAAAGTCTATTTGCCCTCCAACTAATGTATAATTAAGTTTTAAACCCCTAAACAACCACCAGAAGCACTGGTAAGTCAGGCAGCTGGAGAAGAGGAAAGGGCTGGGGCTGGAGGAGGGTGCAGAGGAGGAGAAATCCAGGCTGAAGATGGATGCAGTAAAACACACACTGTGGAGTGGAGTGGCTGCAATGGCTCCGAGGACACTGAGGGAACTCAAGGCACAGCCCTGTGACATTGTTCTGCTCTGCAGTGACCTCGTTTAAAGGCACAGAGAGAGAAAAGACAGCAAGGACTGGAATAGCAGATAAATATAGAATGGTTTGGGTTGGAAGGGACCTTAAACATCATCGAGTTCCAATTCCCCTGCCATGGACAGGGACACCACCTACTAGAAGGTCATGTACAGTTACTTTAGTGAGCAAAGACTTGAGTAAGATCAGGGCCTCAGCTGATAGTGAGTTGGAAACCTATAGATTGCAGATTACTGCATTATGACATAACTCTCTAATTACTTCTGATTATGCTCAATAGTAAAAAACATAGCAAAGGAAAGCAACCTGGGGGAGGGAGAAAACTCAAACAAAGTATCTTGGTAACCTATCCAAAATATTTGCTTATAACTCCCTTTAAGATATTCCTATTTAAAGCGAAACAGGAGAACTAAAAAGCCTTAGCTTCAGCCAGTAGCCTTAAAATCAGCCAGTAGGAGTTTACTGCAGGGAAGGGCCTGACTTGTTACGCATGAGGTGCCAGCCAGATGTTCTCCCTGCCCATCAAATGCTCTGCACAGCAGCGCCTGTGTCACAGCAGCAGCACCAGGCTCCTCCTGAGGTCAGCATCCCCCTGGTACAGGCATGTACAACTCATCACTGCCCCACAGGCTTCAGCCCAAGCAGGCAACAGGCAAGGGTGCAGCAGGGGAAGAGGAAGTGCATGTGGCAGGTCTGCTCACGAGTCAACATCCTTAAGTCAGGGAGAGAAAATGAAGTGGCACAGGAATATCTTCTTTCATCTATCTCCTAACGATAAAGGTTCATCTTAGTTGAGTCTGGCTGGCAAATGTGTTGACAGGGCAGAAGCCTGAGTGAACGCAGTTCTTTTTTCATGGCTGTCTCGAGACTCTGCAGTGATACAAGTCATCCTACGCCAAACAAAATCCACCTGCTATTTATGGTCAAACACACACACAACGTTTCCACAGAGTTTTAAACGTGAGAATGGCTGCTGAGAATTGAGCTTGTTGTTAAAGGAGTGACATACATAAAAATGTATCATTGCTGTGTACCAGCTTTGATTTTCATCCTTTATTTAACTGTCCAAAACAATTAAGCATATTATTAGTCATTTGGAGTCCCTGTCTGATAAAATACTAAGGAAAACCTGAGAAATGATGAGTGGGATTTCAGCCACTGTAAAATATTTGAGGTGTGCTTTGTCTCTTTTCGGTCCCTGTAGAGAACTGCCTGGAAATGTTAAGTTCTATAGGTCTTCCCTGAAGCTGTGAATACCATGAGGTGTAGAAATCACTTGAACACAATCGCAAAATTATTTCCACAAGATCTTTGAAATACGGAAAAGCTTTTTAATGTACAGTGGTACTAGAGATTTTATGGGTTTTGTGAAACTGTGACAGAACACTATTTGTTCTCCTTTACTTCCCAGGCTTTCTCACAGGGACTGCTGGGCAAGTGTTCAAAACTGAGCCAGCACAGCAAACTAGGTAGTTTCAAAATTAAATCTGAAATTCCAGTATTAAAGTGGAAATTGGATTATTCAACCCACTAACTAGGACACACAACCTCATTCAATGCAGGGTAGAGGTAACAGCAAAATTAATCTGAAAAGCAACGATGGTGCAGGTCCACACCAGCATCTTTTAAAAAAAATATTCTGAATAACTGTCCTGGGAAAACTCTCTAGGATTAGGAATCTGCTTAATGTGTTGTATAACACTGCAATACAATCAGCTCTGTATGAAGTTGTGATTTCCAAAGCACACAAAGTCCACACATCACGCAGGTTACAAGAATTAAATATGATGGGAATGTGCAAGTGGTTGAGGGATACACCGGGACAGTGACTTGCTGCCAGTGAGTTACACAAACATGGGGAAGGGTAATGACTGAGGCAAGGCAAAAAATAAAGGCAGAAGGCCAGGTGAGGAAGGGATGGTTCTAAACAAGCCCTGTCCATCTTTTCACTGAGATGTGGCAAGCAGAACTTCAGCCTGAACTGTCACACTGAAGTGACAGCACAAAAACTCCAGATCTCTTGGGTCTGGTATAGTCTTTGAGTTTGGGCCATCTCTTACAGAATATCCTTGATATCCTTGTAGATATTTATATCCTCTCACCATGGGTGCTGCTTTCTAGAAAATCTCTTTCTACTTACTTGAATGACCAGCCACATTAAATCTATTTTTACATTAAAGAAATTAATTTCTTTGAGCTATTTTTCTTCTTGAAAGGAATATTTCCCCATGAAGAATTTTCATTGTTCCATTAAAACAAACAAAACCCAAAGGGAACAGTTTATTTAGACAAGCCTGAAACAAAGTCTAGTAATTTCAAAACTTAAAAGTACCACCCCTGGTTCTTGTTCTTTTGTCTGAGCTGAATTTCAGTGCTGACAGGGGATTTAACGCTGTGTTGGTGTAGTTGTAAGTAATAGGAAGTACTGTGGGATAAAAAAATAGCTTATCCTTAGGGAGAGAAGGGGGGAAATAGAGTGTGGGAATGCAGTGGTTGTGATGGAATGGGGATTGAGGAATAAAAGCAAGCAACCAACCAAACAAACCCCTTACAAAACCAGGAGCCCAACAAAGCCCCAAATCCAGTATGCACGAAAAAGACAAAAAAGCAGCATTTCTGGATTAAATACTGTCGCAGGTTTTTTGCCCCTGTTAATTTTATCTCTATTTCTAGGTGAATTAAACTTCTCTTTCAACTTCAAATTTTGGGATTTTGGGAAGGAAAAAATATTTTCTTTTTCACAGTCCCTCCATTTTTAAATTATTTCCGTCTCTTTTGAGAAACAGCCAACACCTGCAAAGGCATATACTGCAAAATCCGATTTGCACAGCCGAGAGTAACTTTAGCAAAGAGGTTGTTTTGCAGCTCAGAGTAAAGGAAATATGCTGTCAAGACAAACTACATCTGTTTAAATCATCCCTCTGTGAAGCAATGGTTTCCCACAGGGAGAAGTCCCAAAAGTGTATTTGTGCATCTGCAAATGCCTTCGCTGCTCCTCTGCCCAGCACAGCGTGGAGAAAGCCGAGAAGATGAAGTCATGCTTCCACAGCTTGTGGCTTGGGTTGTTTGTTGTTGCTGCTCTTTGAACAAATACTTCAGAAGAGGAAAAAATATTCCTCCCTGTCTCAAGCAATCCCCATAAAATCAGTGTATTTTAAGTGGCAATAAGTGTTTGAACACAGCGCAGACTCTCTGGCTGTCAATGTGTTTCTGATGTTGACCCCCACATGCTGCAGCATATCACAACCATATGGATGTAAGGATAATGAACAGCAACACTGAGAAAATACTTAGGGATATTCCATCTAGTTTGGCTCCAAGGGACTTCAGTGCCTGGACAGGGAATACCTTCTGGAGATCCATATGGCTCTTGGCCAAATCCTATTCAAAAATTCCCTAAATTGACCTGGAGCTGCTCCTGACAGCAGACAGTGTAGGGCAGGGATTGCTTCGCACATCCTTATCCATGGCACAGCTTCATGCCAGGCTGTGCTCTCTTGACTCTGGAGACACAAGATCAATGAACAGTGTGGGTTGGAAGAGGCCTTAAAATAATCTCATTCCAACTTCCCTACTGTGGGCAGGGAAACCTTCCAGGGTGCTGAGAGCCCCATCCAGCCTTCAACACTTCCAGGGATAGGGCATCCACAGCCTCATTGGGCAAACTGTTCCAGTGCCTCACTATGCTCACAGCATCATCATCTCCATCAGAGCAAGACAAAAATCAGACCTAAAACATTTGTATTTGCCAAAACAGGGCAGTTAGAAGTAATAAATGTCCCTTTTTTTTTTTTTTTTTTTTTTCCTCAGGCGGGGCCAGGATGTAGTTTATACCAGGAAAGCAGGGGCAGGTAGAAAAGAAAAATTCAGTGAGGAATAAGGGCTCCAGGGGAAATTAGGAAAGAAAACACCTTCAAGTGTAATTTTCAAGGAAGAGGTGCTAAGATCTGTCTGTAATAGTGAAAGAAGAGTCTCTGAAGCCACAGCTGGAAATTCAACAGTTACTGTGGGAGTACAGCTGAGCCCTCAGCTCCAGGAGCAGGTGTCCAGGTGTCCACTGCCACTCAGGAGAGCTCCCTGTGTCCAGATAACAAGGAGGCATCTCCTGACAGCACAGGTATGAAGAAACCTCAAAAAGCAAACAAGAAATGCCCTCAACTTTCACCCCTCTGCCCCTAAACGATACGTTTCCAATTTGCAGAAATTACTGTAATCAGGGAAACAAGCAGGATCTCTGGGTAGGCGTTGGATTTGGCTGTGCAGGGACACAAGGACACAGCAGGCACCACAGCCTGCACTCCCCCAGAGACGTGCTCGTCAGGATTTGTTTTAGAAGTCACTGATGCAGACCAGGGGCTCTGCCTGTCTCGGCTCATCAGCTCTTGGCTGTCAGTGCCAGCTCTCCCAGGCACCTCATCTCCTTGAGCTGCTGGAGCCTGCCCTGACAGAGGGATGAGGAGCATGTCCAGAGCTTCCAGCCCCGGGGGGCTGTGAACACCAGAAGGGATGGGGACTGGTGGCTCTGCACTCCCCAGCCTGACCTCCTGCAAGCTCCAGGCAGTGTCCAGCGGACCCAGAGCTGTCCAGGGCTGAGCTGGAGAGGCTGAAGCAACACTTGTTAATGCAGCTCTTCAGGAAAGTGCTGGATTAGCCCGGATTAGCAGCGGGCATTGTGGTTGCGCATAATGAATTATGTAAAATGGGCCTGTTAGTGTAAAGCAGATGTACAGCCACATGACTTCAGCTGCAGGCACAGCCAGGAATAAAACAGAGTGGATTCAGTTAGGGAAGCATAAAAAAAGAGGGGATGTCATATATTTCCCAACATGCACTGTGTCCTACTGCTTTTGCAGTGATATTTGAAAACAACACTACAGTGATTCCAGTATGGGAAGCAAGATCGAGTTCCCCACTTACAATTAGGGGAAACCATTTCTCCTCTGCCTCTCCATTCACAGCTACATGACTCAGGAAATCCCATATGAGCCTCCAGGAGCAGCAATCAGCTACAGCCACTCCTGAAGAGATACTGAAGATACAGTCTAATCATTTTCCATTTCAACAAAAATGCTTTCACCTAACAGGATTACCCTCTGCATTTTGATAACATGTTTCCCTTCAGAGTTCGGTTTTCTATCAACTTAAATGAACCCAGCTGCCAATTAAACAACTAGCACAGAGACAGTCACAAGCCAGCAAGGATAAACATGGGAAAATTAACCACTGGGAAGAAGGAAAGACAGGATATCTAATGTTTTTGAAACAAATATAAATGAGATTAATACAGATTGAAATGTGGTCAACATCCCCTTTAGATACTACATATGAAAATGTAATGTTGGATAATATGACCCAGAGCCCAGTGATATCAGACATTTCTTTCCACAGGCAAACTCCACACAAGGAAGTGCTAATTATGTAAAAATACACAATGAATAATTTGTCTGCGGTGACCTGGTAAAACGGAAAAGGCAGACAGATTCTCTTTACTGACAGAAGGTAAAATCATGTGATTTGAGAATTCAGAGAAGACCCCTTTCCTTCTATTACCAGTTTTGGTAGATGGACTGGTCACAGGGACCTCCCCATTTTCTGACCACTACCAAGACTTCCATTCCTGAGCAATATCATAAATGATCCTGCCAAAGCACAGCCACCAGTTCTTGTAAAGCTTCTATGTTTGGTCTGCCACTGCCTAGGTTTAGGCTAAGGCACAGAACTGAACATACCTTACTGGACTGCCAGAGGAAGGAAGACACACACCCATCTCCATCTCCATCTTCAGTGAAGCTCCTGCACTATCCAGTGGCAGGAAAAGTAAGAACTTGCTGTGTGTTTGCCAGACACAAGTGGCAGGGCTTTAGGAGGATGTACTGAAATGGTTTTAGCCCTTCTGGAGAGATTCCTCTCTGTGAAAGGATGTTCACCCTCCACTAGGAAATTCACTTACTGATCACACCAGAATCAAACTTCTACCTGCTGTTTCAGCACTTATATTCAGTCACTAGACGAGGTACACAGACTGCCAGCCAAATGCACTCTATTGCATTCTATTCTTTGGGATTGGACAATTTACTACTACTGCAAATCTTCTGGATAAGATCAGTTTGTGGATGGAAAACAGCCAAAAAATCTGAGGCTGGTCAGAAGAATATAGAATTTAAACAAATACTTTCTTTGTTCCATTGCACTTTGTGTTAATAGAGATATCCAAGAGAAGCTCTGGAGATTTCATCCCAGCCTGGCTGATGGTTTAGACATGATCACATATGCTTTGCAGTGAGTTTATACTCATTACTTTGCACCACGCTATGTTAGAAGTGTAAAATGGCAGTAATAAACTAATGGCCAACTAGCATGGAAAAGAATGCCAGCATCAACACAGCAGCTGCTTAACAGCCTCCTGGTTAACAGCAATAGTCCAATAATCCTATATTGCAATCACACATCTTTGACAGTTTTGACACAAGCATTGCAAAAAAAAGAAAAAAAAGATCCAAAGGAAAATGCTCAACTGTCTGAGCAAGGCAAAGACTTCATAGGTGTCTGTATCAATAAATTATAACAATAAAGTTTTTCTACTCCTTCTAAACCTTGGGGTTTGGATTTGGTTTTTTGCCTTCCCAATTCACTGCTTTCAGAGAAATACATTTTATATTTTCAAAGAAACCAACATCCCCTGTGTGAGCATGGAAGAGGAAATAGAGAGTATTATGAATGCTGCTTAGTTCAGAATCTAGATATTTGTCTGCAAAAAATAATAGTACTTTGATTGAGAAAAGATTTATGAACAAGCAAATCAGATGGCACGGAAGTTGCCGGGAAATGTGCGCTGCAGCATTTTCTATAGCAGCATTTGGAGCTGCCTATGAGCTCTGTACATTTGGGTGATTTTCATTGAAATTCAGCACACTACGTTGCAGGCAGGGAAGTCTGCCAAAGATTTTATTTTTAAGATGCAGCAGCTACGTGACCCATTTTTGCCTTCAACAACTAGCAACTTCTCCCTCAAAAGAAAAAGGAGACATAAAACCCAGTGCGGATTTGAGTACCTGTGTTTTGCTTTCTCCCTTACCACAGAGATGATGTGGAAAAGCAGCAAGGATTGACAGTGGATAGCTACTGAGATCTGGCTGGTTTTTTAATTCGTTCTGTTTTTAATCCCCTCATGTCCAGAAGAAAATGTGAAAGACTATGTGCCTGTTATTCGCCGAGGCCCTAAGAAAAGCAGAGCTCTTGTCTGACAGCATCAGGGTAAGAGCAGCATTTGCCATCCCCTCCAGAACAGCAGGGTCCTCGACCACCCCCATACACAATCCAGTTCCTGCTTTGGCTGCGTGTCAGTCAGCTGTCCTCTCGCTGCAGAGATGGCAGAGGTCTCAGGAGCTTGGTATTTATGTAACACTACAGCAGAGGAGAACAGCCTGTTCCTCAGGCTTCCTATGGCTCACACTTCCAGGAAGAATTGGACTCACTGCCCACGGGGAGGAAAAAAGTGGTTTGTCCAATTCCTCAAGCTGGGATGGACATGGCAAGGCTGGAAAGTGCGAAGTGGAAAAAAATAAAAAGAATTAAAAAGCCCAGAGCAGCTACAGCACAAATAGACACAGCTGTGCTGTGCCTCACTGCACACACCAGCGGGGAGAGATGTGCTCCTTATGCCTCATCAGGACAAAACTCACCACGATGTCCCACTTGAGTCCCCCAGCACACACACAAATCTAAGCCACAGCTTTAAAACCAATATTAGCCATGCCAAACTTTTTAACCCCCCTCTAGATAATAATAAGGTAGAACAAAACACTGTTTTTATAGTTACAATTTTTTGCTTGCTTGGAAACTGTCAGATTCATATTTTCAAGCTTCTCTGCACTGCAATTACTACACTTGTTTTTGGGTTTTTTTTATTTTTAACTGAAAACTGGGACTCTAAGTGTTTGTAACTGCAGGAAGAAGCCAAGCTCATGGAATTTTTTGCAGGAAGTATAGGTAAGCCTATTTCCACTGCTTCAAAACAGAAATTTTAAATTTGGTGTATCCCAATTTAAATCACTATATCTGATGATTTAACACTGCAGTAGATGAGTACTCCAGACTTCCTAAGACAAAAAGAATGGAAACTTGCACCATGGTTTATAAGGAATACACAACAAAGATACACAATAAAACTGCCATTGAAAGGTGCAACTGCTTCTGGCTCTATATGCACACTATAATAACCCTCTCCTGAGAACACTCAAGATCAGGAAACAGGCATGATTGTATGTATTTTAGTAACTAAGGTTACAGAGTATCCAAAAAGTAGGAATTTGAGAAAGATTTATTGTTGTATGATGCCTGTATTTACCCTCTGTTGCACATACAATATCCTTACTATAATTCTATTAGTTGCACAAGCACACATGTAAAGGAAGACCTCATTTATGATCTAAATATGTCAAAAATATCACATTTTTTGAGCAGATTAACAAAAGACTATTCATTTGATTCTCTGCTGTAGAGATGATTTGTACTCGAGATCAACATTTCCTGATCCCTGCTTCTCTTGACTAGAGTTCCAAGCAAAAAACCAAAAATCATTTATGTACGTTTTTATACATGCATATATATAAAAAACACAATGAAACAAAAATTAGGAAGGCCACACAGTGGATGACTTCCCAGAATGCATTTGGCTGATGTGAAGACTGACAGGACGAGACAAAACACAGGTAAAGTAAAGCAGTCCAACTGAAAAGGAGGATCTCCTCCTAACTGAGAAGAAATTAATTAAGAATTAATCCAAATTAATTCACTTGTTGCTTCTTTGAGTTTGTTTTGGATTTTTACTATTAATTTCTATCATTTAAGGAATCAGGCGCTTTTTTTTTTTATTTTACCAGAGTACAGCAGCTATGATTTTTTATTGTGGTTTGATTCCAAAATGGAATTTTCATAAAAAGTAGAGAAGCATCTCATCCAAACTCACAGATTTCCCTGTTTTCTGATACAGGCCTCAGAGATTCAGTGTTCATCCTTTATCCTAACTCTCAGAGCAGTCTAATGTTCAGAGGCCTTCTGGTGGTTCATACTCCACAGTCACAGCCAAAGAGGGTCGTTTACTGCCTCAGATGTTGCTGTGTATAAAATAAAAGCTGCCTGCACACTATTGTCCCTTTCATCAGATTTTTCCAGGACCTTTCTGCTGTGTTTGCCACCACAATGGTTCAGAGGCCTTCCTAGGAACAAGAATGTGTGTGCACAATGGGCACCTGAGAATCCAGAGAGACTGAACACCACTTGAAGCAGTTCCCTAAAAACATCAAGGGACAAAGATCAGTACAACAGGGCTGGGACTAATAATAGCCAAGCCACTACAGGGATGAAGTGAATCAGATCTTCAGCGAGATCTAAGAATGTTTTCAGGCTTTCTATACTTCTGAATGTCTTTCACAAAGTCAGAACAATGTAAGGAGGGAAAAAAATGAGGGTGCTGGCTTTGGATTCAAGATGGGAACTACCAAAGCCCTGAGATACAGACAAAACACGCAAGTTATTTTAGAGAATAAACCACAGGATTTAAAAAATGTGTCTAAATTCATAAGATCACTGATAAAGAGTAGTTTTGAAAATTTTACCTACAAAGGTTGAATTAATATGGATAGAAAGTAGAAGCAACATAGGTAACCAGTTGTAAGAAATAAAGACTGAAGAATGCTCAACAGCCATTTCTCCAAAAAATCACTGGGCCAGAAATCCTGGTAATTTATTCTGTGACTGCCTGTAAGTTTTTGTATTCTTCAGGAAGCAAGCCAAAGAATTTTGTGTCCTTGTGCACAACAGTCTGAAGAGAGAATTCCCCCTGTGTTTGTAAAATATTTGTATTAAAATATTTAATATTTTAAGACAGAATAACACAATAAAAGTCAATAGCATAGACTGTGGCAGAGGTTGCTTTGGTATTTTTGGTCTCCAGCAAACAAACCCACCCTTGTTTTGGCTGGCTAAGCCTGAAACTCTTTTGATCAACTACTTGACCAAGCATATTAGGGAGTCCTGTGAAAGGTAAAATGAAACCAATTCTGTATCCTGCAGTTTCTGATATCCCTTCTAGTTCCATACAGTTCTGTTCTCCACAAGTTTCTTACTTGAATTTTAAACAGAATTATATCAACACTTTCCATTAGCTTCAACTGCACCTATAGCATATATTTCTTAGAAATCCTTGTAACTGCTATATAGTAATTTAAGGCTGCCACTTAATGCTCTCTCATATTAAGCAACCTTTAATTTAAGGAGCCCATTTAAAGTGGCTAAACACACAAATTACAGAGCACCAGATCTTTTCCTCAAAATCCCTGTAGTAATCCTATTTTCTTCATATCCTTGGGTGATCAAGTAGTGTTTCACTGTATTTTAACCCAGAACACACTCTGAAAAGGCAGTTATCACAAAGTAATTGTCTCAAATGGATTCAATCAAATTCCTGCAGTGAAGCTGGTTCAGTTAATGATTAATTTAATTTTATCTATATTTTCTTTCACGTTAAACATTCATTTGCTCTGTGCTACTAAAACAGCAGCAATAAAAAGGACTTTGGTATTTTGTTTTTCTTTCCTTCTTTGTGCAAAACTCCATGTTTTCATTACAAGAACACTTCAGTAACAAAACTGTATTTTTTCCCCAGAAATTTTTCTTGTAGCAAGCAGATTATTGACCATAGCATTGAATTATGAGAGCTGATTGATCAGTTGACTTTTGTCAATTCTGCCCTCAAGATTCCCATGTTCAATTGACAAAGCTGGTGGAACAAGATATCTGGGGGCAACATGAAGACACTTTTCTTCTTTTTCCAGTGAAATTCTGCTGACACAATACATTGATACAGAAAACACCAAAGTCACCCAAACTCTGGATAAGCTACAGTGATAAGACACCCTGGCACCACTGGCAAATGAGAAGTGCATACAAAGGAAAAATGCAAGAAATTGGAGAGTCAGAGTGTGTCTTTTTTCCAGAGGAAACTCTCTGTTTCTGGCTCTACCACCTACAAGAGAACTGAGAAAAATCAGCAGGGACAGCCTGTCAGGCAGAAGAGAGGCTGGAGCACACAGGAAGCTCGGCAAGGACAAAACAGCCAACACCTTTCCTTTCACAGAAGGCTCGGGATGAGCAGGTGCTTGTGCAGAACGTCCCTGGCTTGCCCTGCTCCCAGCTCACACCAAGAAACCAAAATCCATCAGAACCAAGAGCACTGCCTGGATGTGGACTGACAACAGCACAGGGACTCGTGTAGCTCTAGGCCAGGCATAGAAGCATTCCTGCAGCTGAGTCACAGCACCAGGGAGCTGTGCGTGGGTGTGTTAGAAAACCACAAGCCTACCAAGGGATGACTGTCAGAGATGACTGGTGGCTTTTGCTTTGAACCAGTTTGTGCCTCGTGCAGGTATCTGAATGCTTTCTTTTAGAAAGATAATGGTTGGAGCCTTTTGGAGACTGTGTCCTTTTGGCTGTGGCAGGTGGCTGTACAGTCACAGTCACTTTACCTGTGAAATACAGGAGGTCAAAATGACTCAATATGAGTTCTGATGGGACTCGGAGTCCATGACCAGCTACTGCTTTTGTGAACAACATGCAAATATAAAAGTGTTGAACCACAGTAACAAGTACCTATATTGAAGTGACCCCAGACTTTTTTATTATGGAAACATGCACATTAAAACAGAAGAAATGATGGATTACATGAGGTGGGTTGTTGTCCAGACTGGAGAAGGTTCCAAGCAGACCTTAAAGTTGCATTTCAGTACCTACAGGTACTGAAACTATAGGTACTGAACTACAAGAGAGCTGGAGAGGGACTTTTGACAAGGGCATGTAGGGATAGGACAAGGAGGAATGGCTTCAAACTGACAGAGGATAGGTTTAGACTAGACGTTAGGAAGAAATTCTTTACTGTGAGGGTGGTGAGACATTAACAGGTTGCCTAGAAAAAGTTGGGGAGGCCCCATCCTCGAAAACATTCAAGACCAAGCTGGAAGGTGCCCTGAGCAACCTGATCTAGATCATCATCCCTGCCTGCCCACAGCAGGGGGCTGGGAACTAGATGAGCTTTAAAGCCTCTCCAACCCAAACCATTCCCTGATTCTCTTTTCTGATGTGCTTGAGCCAGGAGCAGTGAGAGGCTGCATATAAATGGGGCTGCTCCGAGGCTGAATTGTTATCCTGCGTGTGACAGAAGCATTGAACACTCATAGAATTGTGGAGTGGTTCAGGTCAGAAGGGACCTCAAAGATCACCTGATTCCATCTCCCCTGCCATGGGTAGAGACATCTTTCACTAAACCAAGTTGCTCAGAGCCCCATCCGACCTGTCCTTGAACAGTCCCAGGGATGGAGCATGTAAATCTCTTCTAAATGTCATGACACTCTTGACTGTGCAATTCAAGTAAGTATCAACAGCAAGCATTAAAGAATAAAGCTTTTCAATTTCTCCAAGCACACAAAGCACATCCCTGGATATTGCTCCTGGAGATCACTTCTGCTAATTCCATGGAACAGCAAGTAATCCCCCACACTCTCTACCCCCTGCCAGATTTAGGACAGAGAAAGAGGTGAACTGAGCAAATATATTAGAAAATAAAATAATTGTATGAAAACACTTTCAGACATGGTCTGGGACACAGTTGCTTGGATAAGCAAGGTCACTTTAAAATTTTATCTTTAAACCAGAATACCTGAGGCATGGTCATGGCCAGATATGGAGGGAAAACAGATGCTTTTAGTGGAAGATGCTTTATACACTGCATTTAAAATAAGTTAAACTTGTTAGATACTCATTTTGGATACAAAACCTCAAATGAAAGAAATAGTGCTTGTAGTACAAAAGCAGTAGACTCACCTGACCTTAGGAAAAAAGATGGAACTCATCCCACACTGTCATTATGGAAAGAACTGTTTGCATTCATACTGGACAGAGCAGTGAAGTGGATTTCTATCTTCTCTACTTTTAAAACCATGGAAAATCTGTGCTTTTTAAGTGGATCTTGGAAGAACATCTGGATACACTGTGCATGACTTAATATATTACTTTTACCCTTTTCAGGCAAAAAACCCAACAGACTTGACATTTCACAAAATGTTTTTCATCCATCAGGACTTGCTTGAGATGAGATTTGTTGAAACATATGGCATAACAGCACCTCCTAAACAGAGGTATTTATTAAAGAAAACAGCTATAAATATAGAGCCAAATAAACAGCTTTCAGTAAGAAAAGCTGTCCAGCTTTACCTCCTTTGTTTATCCAGGCTAGATCTTCCTTGGAGCACAGAGTACCAATGGCTGAATATTAGTGCAAAATATTACAGTGTCATTATGGTTTGCTTAAAACCAACTTTATACTGTTCTGGCTCCTCTTTTCCAAAAACAGTCCTTGGTCAAAACAAACCAGCAAAGAGAAAAAAACAAAAAAAACAACAAACCAAAAAAACAACCAAATCAAAACAGAAAAGTTACTGAGAACACAATTGTTTATTCCAAAGGGGATAACTAGAAAGATGAAGGACAGACTGACTGCTGGCATGGACGATGGCTCATAGACATCTGTTCAACATCAGCTGACCCACATCCACTACACAATGGACTGAAACATCTACAAATTAGCTACTGAAATCCCCAGTTTATAGCTCAGTATTGTTTTAGTGCATTAAAAGGCTGTGGGTTAAACTGCTGGAGCTCAGCAATGAAAGAACAGGGACAGACCAGAGCACTGGGGGTTCTGACCTCTTTGGTCTCACTATTCCCACCCACCAGCCAGAACTAAAATGTTTAGAGAACTCAAGTTCAACAGCTGTGTTCTGTACATTTAATATTACCAATATAAGCAATACAGAAGTGTTTCACTGGTGTATTGGGATTGAGGTAGGAACATGGCTGAGGCCTAAGCTGCTCTGGAAATAGGTATGTCCAGTTCCAAGAGAAATGTAAAACGTACATTTACAACCCAACTTTACCAACATTCCAAATTTTACAAGCATTTTGTGCAAATTAAACCAAAGGATTGCGTTTAAGGTTCCTTACCACAGCAGCCTGCCTGCAGTCCCATGACAGCATTGCAGCAAGCCAGAGTAATTGGTGACTTGGCTTTATCATAGCAACCAAATTCTTCAAATTATTCTTTTTTTTTGTTTTACTAAAACGAGATAGGGATTGGAAGGATTGAACACCTGCCACTTTCTCTGTCCTTCACTTATTGCCCATCTGCAGCTGACAAAAGTGTTAAAGGATACAAACAGCAGAGGGAAGAAAAGCAGAGCAGCAAATCTTCTCTTTGATTTGCGTCGTTTCTCCAGGCATAAATTCAGCAAAAGGCACAGATTTTCTCTCTCATGGTTTGCCTAGTCTAACAATTTGCAAAACAAGCTAAGTCTAGAAGAATGGAATCTCTCATCCTTGATATCAAGGGCATCTCAAAGGTTTCAACCCAGACTTCAGTATTAACTTCACGTCCAGGTATAGGAGAACTGTGATATAAAGCTGCCAAATCCCAAATGCCCAGATCAAACGAACACTTACTCTTTAATTCATAAGGACGTGGATGTAAAGTAGAAAATTTCAGGCCCTCTGTAGGCAAGACATGAGTTTAGGACTCATGAGACAAAAGACCAAATACCACCTCTTCCCATCTAAGGTGTGACCTACAGCATCCTAAATTAAGATCTTCCTACTCTTGCTCTGTTGTAGGGATTATCTAAGTGAGGCTCACTGTGCCTCTTTTCTTTTATATGCAAACAGTTCTGACTGAAGAATAGGTTTTGTTTCCTTTCTTTAATAAAACCTGGAAATAAACACATATGTCTTCCTCTCTTAAGGCTCAGGTTGGAAGATAAGGCAATCCCATGGGCTGTGGGATGCTGCCACACAGCACAGGGATTTTATGCACTATCAACCACACCCACATGGGTCTCTCCTAACTTCCTTCATGCCCATTAAAAAAAGCCAAGCAAATAAGGGCTTATTTTACGTATCATCATGACAGGAAACAAGCCCAAAATTATATCTCCAGTGTGGGTTAAAAGATGTTTTAAATTCAGCTTGTGGTCTCTTACTACTGACACTCCCATTATGAACGATTCAAGGCTGCTCCTGCCACAGAGGTTTGTCCAGCCTGCAGCGTGCTTTGCAGTTGTATTTTTTAATCTGCATTTTACATGCTTGAAAGAACTCACTCAGTTGGTTTACTCAGAGCAATGGGACCATTTAGACATCAGGAACATAAACCACTTTAAATATTTGCTATTACAGAATAAGCCCAGTCTGGAGTACCTCCGCTACAAAGTGCATGCCCTGGATAACTTCACCTGTAAATCTCTTTTTTATTCTTAAACAATTTGTATTACGACTTACCATCTGATTCTGGGAGCTCTAGAAGAGATGGCATTGAGCCTGGGTGGGCAGAACAGGGACACAGAGTGAACTCAAGAACAGGACATGCACACCTTTCCCTTTCTTTCCCTGCTTCCACGCAATAAATCTCTCTGGCTCTCCAGCTCAGCCCTCTGCTCTGTCCTCAACGCAGATAAAAGTGATTTCACATTCTTCTGACCAAAACAGAGCCTGAAACTCTCTCACTAAAGTGTGATCCAGGGCCTCAGAGACAGTTCATATAAACACTTTTCGATCTCATCCTGCCACGTCTGTATTTCACCATGGCTTTTAGGCACTGCTCTTAAAACTCACACAAAAAGGCTCAGCCCTCCTCACACTCCCTCACAGATCTGAAATCTCAGTTCAGGACTTGTTTGCTTTGTCCCCTTCTTTTCTTCTGAGCCAGATTTTGGTTGATACAAATAAAGACAAACCTAAAGAAATCCACATTTAGGCATTACTGAGAAATTGTCCTACGAGTGCCCATTAAAATCGACAATCCAGATGCAGCCTGACACAGAAGTCCTTAAATCACTGATTGCTAGAAGCTAAAAGAGCAGTCCAGGAGAGTTCTTGCTGTTCTTCCCTCAGCACTTAAAAGGCCACTGTAGAGAATGAAGATAATTGTACCTCATCTGAGAGTGTGCTGACTTTGTGTCTCATCATCACTTGTATCTTTTGAGGGCAGAGAAAATGGTCTTTTTGGTCTGTATCTTATTTTGTGCTTCCTGTATTCAAACAGTGTCAAGAAATAGACCAAATTTTCAACATTGTGGTGGTGAAATGACACATTTTCCTATCCCAGAACCAAAAAGAAACAGACATTCCTAGGATCTGGTACAAATTTTGAATATTCTAATTTTTAAAAATTGGAATAAAATTAGATTCTCAGGTTTTCTTACCTTATGAGTCACTGTAATTCCACCATTTAACAAAGAGGAAGTAAAAAAAAAACAACACAGACAATCACAATAAAAATAAGCACACTATTCTTTGAAAAGGACAGAATTTCATCAACTTCAGCTCCTCCAAGCTAAGCTGAGTACTCAGCACTATGACAACAACATCCTGGCACACTGTTCAAGGCCAAAAGAAACCAGTGAGTGTTTGTGCGGTCTCTGGGAAGGCAGCAGATCCCACACTCACCATCTGGCTGGAGCTCTTTGGAAGACAGGCAGTTCCAATACAAAATCTCCAGGTTCTCCATTTGAGGTTGACAGGCAGAGCTCAGCCTGTCTCACTGTGACAATAACCAGAACCACGCAGACCTTCAAATTCATCACACCAAGAACCTTCTGTTGAGATAATTTCGTCAACTCTATTCATTACCGATGTGCCCCTGAGGATTCTGCCAGGAAGAGGCTGTAGCACAGCCTTTCTGCTTCTGGGTGTTTCATTGTGGCAGAAGTTCTCATCCAAGTGATTTGTCCCTAACAGAGATAAACACTGTGTTCAGCTGGACTTCCGCTGACAGCCAGAGCCCTGGGTAGGGCCAATCTTTTGTTCCTGGGACAACTATCGAGAGCATATCTGGGTAGGAATTCTGATGAATTCTTGATTAAACATTACTGAACACAAGTGACATGAGTATGGGACAGAGTTTGCCCATTTTAACCCAATAAAGTTCAAGTTTATATATGCAATAGACTGATTTTTTTGTTCAAGTATTCTTTCTACTACACACACAGTTAAGAACCTAGTGTCCTTGCCAAACTACTCTGTTTTTACTGGCTGGAAACATCAATCTAATTCTCCATTCAGGGAGCCTTACTACACAATTATGATAAAATTAAATGTTTTCTTTCCACCTGTAGAGAAATAATCTCTTGGCCTGTGGCTCCAAATCCACTCTCCTCTGTGTTTCATGGCTGTTCTTTAAACTGTATTTGTTACAGCTATGGAATTGATTTCATGCCTTACAATTACTGCTGGCTTTGCCAGTCACGATGTCCAGTCATCACTTAGGCTGGCAAATATTCTCTATCTGAAGCTATAAATATAGATAAGTATTTTATTTTGAGTCCTTTAATAGCACCTGTGTTGCACCTTGCAGCAACTGCTAGGTATGACCAAAGCATTGTTGCAAATAAATCCCAATATTTCCCAATATTGCAAGTCATCCTTGTAAGACTGGTATGCACATTCAAGAGACATTTCATATTAACCATATTACAAAGTTAACTATCTGCAACACTCTCCCTCACACAAAGCTTCAAGTGAAATGTCTGCCAGCAAAATGTAAACTCACCTCTGCTTTTTTTCAGAGGTAGAACTATTCCTTTATCCCCTAAAATGCATTTTGATATCATAAAACTTTTTTTTTCTTTTCTTCCTCCAATGTAAAAACAACTTTATCTTCCTTTCTTTATAGGCATTAGATTCAGAGAGACACCATTCTGGATGACTTTATGCCCATAATTCATAGTTTTAAGCAACTAGAAGTAACCTATAATACAGAAATAATCTTGCTTTCTACTCTAGTGTCTTTAGCAAGAGTGTCTTTAGCAAGGCAGGTTTTAGATCTCCTGCCAGTGTGCAAACCCAACTGAAATCACATTCTTAAGATTGCATTGAGTACTCAAAGAACCTGCTACGGCATTTATAGATGCTTATGTTTCTTTTTGTGTTCAGGAAACTCATTTTGCTACCTTGTCATGAGATATTTGGCCCACATTTTGCAACACATAGTACATATAAAGTCATGAAAGACGCGCCTGCTTCAATCAGCACTACTTCAAGAAACTTAAAACTTTCATTCTGGGCTCCTATGTAAATTTAGTATAAATTTAGCAATTGTTATGACCAAAGTATGGACACTGAAACAACCTGCTCCTTCAGACTATTTGCTGTAGTTTGCTTAAAATGAACTTAATTATAATATAATCTTAAACCACTTAGATCAGTTCAGCCAGGCAACTGTATATTCTTCTCAGCTAACAGAGAACCCCACTGCCTTAAACAAACACCATGCAGAAGGCATGTGCTGCTACTCCTTGCCCACAGCTCTTCACAAACTGGTTCCACCCCAAGCTAGCATACACAGATCCAAATGGAGACGCTCCAGAAACAGCATTTCTCTGGTATTTACTCCAGCAATCCACAGTTAATCTCAGAAATCTTGTGATGTATTCCATCTATTCCTTTACACACTACATTAAACATAAGCAATAATGCCATGTATGAGTTATTCTCGCAGTGAAGCAAATTCTTCTCTGGCCCCAACATAAAAACTGGAGTGACATCTGCTGTTTCGCATGCAGTTTTAGAAATAAGATTTTTCATTTAGCAGCCATTTTGGTTAAACAGATGCAAAATATCTTCTTAACACCTAAAACACTCACACTCTCCCCAGAATTCTGCTCTTCTGTGGAACGCTCATATAAAGGATTCCTTGATGGGATTTTACATTCACGAAGACATAAAGTGCATACAGCTTTTTAAAATTTTATTTGATGCTATACTATTTCAGTACCCAAAGGAGGATTTTGCACACCAATTTTTGTTATTAGAAATCGAAACTAATTTCTCTGCTGCTTTGCTTTGGAGATGAGTTCTTTATTTGGAAAGGCTCACACTACACCAGTAAAAAAAGAGGAGACTGGATTATTCAATACAGGGTTCAAGTATTCCCCTTTCTTAGCATTTTGTATTATATTCTCCTAATTAGTTAATTTCAAAGGTAAGAAACAGCAAGGGCATCTCCAGCTCTCTTAGCTACTACCCAAATAACCATGTTTCAGCTGAAAACAACTTTTTATTAGAAATGCTCCCAGCTGTAGAATATTAACACATCTGACTGGCCAGACCAAATAATTTATGGAACAAAAAAGAATAATTTATGGAAAAATTCACATTTACAAGTATCATGACAGGACAGCTCAAAACCTGATTCAGCAAAGATATCTGGGTCAAACCAGAAGCATGGAAGCCAATGCAATGCTGATCACGACTACATGACACATCACTGATAAAGGGACAGGCAGTTTCAGGACATGCTTTCTAGGATCATGATTTTAAAAACCCCAAAAGAATTCAAGTAAAACCTAAAAATCTAATTTTCCTTTCCTCTCCTCTGCTGGCGATCCCAAAGAAAGACAGCACATCAGGATTAAAGCATGCAAAATCAAGTGAAGAATGTATCCTACCTTTGTTAATTACTGGAGAAATATTTCCTTGCTTGCTTAAAAATGAAAGGAAAAAAAGAGAAAAAAGGCTGGCATACACAGATATGTCACACAACTCCCTGCTTAGCAGGCACAGTGCTAATGCAAAGTAAATGTAGAAAACCTCACTTTTTGGAGTCATCTCATGAACTGCAGCACATGTGATGATGGAGGGGCCATGGGTCAATCCTCTGTCTCATACACGCTTGTATTCTCAGACCACTCCTGAGGAGGCTCTTATGGGTGTGGGCAAGTGGTCTTCCCATCTGTCTTGGAGTGACTTTTGTCTTGGAGTTTATCCTTTGATGGTTTATCCTATGTCGTCTGCCCATGCCCAGAAAAATGAATTTTATGCCTTTCTATGTCTTTAAACTGAGCCTGAGAGGGGAGAGGAGAAAA
>VZRF01012008.1:85827-96474 GCA_013396875.1 Vireo altiloquus | reverse complement strand
TTTTTTTCCTTTTTTTTTTTTTCCTCTTCACTTTCCTCCGGGGACATTTTATTTCCCGAACCTGGTGGGGGGGAGGGGCCTGCTTTCCACCAGGGATATCCTCCTCTGAATTTGTCTCAAACCGGGACACCATCTCAACTCCCTCATGAAATGCTGCTGGGCCATTCCCCTTCTCAAAGATACTCTAAAGCGATCTCAGCCTTCCCAGAAACTGCTCACAATCTGGAAGCTCCCCAGTCCTTAAGCACACCATTGATCCTTGTTTCTCCAGAGGTAGTTCCCTGGGGTCTGTCTCTGAGGGGAGAAGAGCAGCCTGTCTCAGCTGTCCTGGATAACAACCAGGAGCAACCACGGCTCTGTATCATCACCCTTGTCAAAGAGAAGCCGGGTTTTTCTTTGCCTCTGCCTGTTTTCTGAGGTGAGCTCTCCACCCGGCTGATCTCCAGGATGCCTGTCCTTCCAGAAGCACTCACTCCACAAGGAAAAAACACATTTTCTCAGCACCTCCCCAGGACTAGGCTTTGCTGACAGCTCTAGTGCTCTTCCCCGGCTCCAGGTTTCATTAAACCAGAGATTTTTCCACACGCTTCAGCAGCCTTTGGGAGGGCCCACAAAATGGCTCCCTGTGGGGAACGGCAGGAGCACTGTGGGGCAGCAGGGGCCTCCCAGCCTGTTCCATCAGCTGCACCACAGGCATGTCCAGCCCTAGGCCTGAGGCAGCTCTGCCTAAGCACATTTAAAAAGGACAAAACACTGCTTGGCAGCAAGGAATTTAGGAGAAACGTGTGGGAAACATGGCAGGAGACGAAATTTCNACCTCCCCAGGACTAGGCTTTGCTGACAGCTCTCGTGCTCTTCCCTGGCTCCATGTTTCATTAAACCCAGAGATTTTTCCACACCTTTCAGCAGGCTTTGGGAGGGCTCACAAGATGGCTCCCTGTGAGGAATGGCAGGAGCTCTGTGGGGAGCAGGGGCCTCCCAGCCTGTTCCAGCAGCTGCACCACAGGCATGTCCAGCCCTCGGCCCTAGGCCTGAGGCAGCTCTGCTTAAGCACACTTAAAAAGGACAAAACACTGCTTGGCAGCAAGGAATTTAAGAGAAACGTGTGGGAAACATGGCAGGAGACGAAATTTCATCTTGATCCAGGATGTTTTCCATCCCGTTTTCTCTCTCTGTTGAGGTGAGGAGTGAGCAAGTAGCTGGGCAGGTGCATGGCAGGAAAAATATTAGTTACAAAGAGTAATAAACAAGGGTGAACTAGTTTTGCTTCCAGCTCTTAAAGTCACCAAGCCTTCCAAGAACTGCAAGTACCACCATCGCTACAATTCCCTGAAAAAAAAACCACTCAGCCACTGCCCGAGTGCACCATCCATCAGCAGAGCCTGCACAGCCCACACGCGAACGGTGACTCAGGATCCTTCCAAGTCATTGCCACAGATAAGGGAACTCATTTTCCCCAAACTTCACTTTTTTTTTTTACCAGGGATAACATATCAGTCTACCAATATCATAAAGCCTTAAAGGAAAAGAGACTCGACTTAATGGTTGATAAAAAAGTTACCATAAGGAAAAGCTGTTGACATTGCAATGCTGCCACGCAAATGCTTAGCAGACAGCATGTAATAGTATTAAAATAATAAGCAGCTAGTATTTAATGTGTGTTTAATGTGTACCTGAAGAGAGCTGATATTGTCCAGACAGAAAATAACAAGGACATCAGAAATCAGTTTGCAGAAGGCAGACACATACAGCTGGGGCCTTCCAGGCACATGATGAAAGCTTGAATAAAAGCTTTTAATGTGCAAGCAGATCTTATAAAAGCTCAAGTTTATAAACAAGATGTTTGCAGTAAGGTATGAAAATAAAATGTGTTTAATGGTTAGGTCAAGAATAATGGAAGTCAGCAGTTAAACTATGAAGTTCCCAGCCCAATCCTGGACACTATTCTGCAATTATTTTTATTGATGTCTGGAATAATGACATGGTGGTTCTACTTACATACACTGTGACTGCATTTCTGCTTCCAGCATAAAGAATAAATTTGTATATGCTTTTGCGCTTATGATGTGCAAGACAAATTTAAACCAGGCAATGCATACAGACAAAAAGTAAAGGTATTTCTTAACTGAGAATTTAAGATCACAGTGTTACTAGTAAAAAAGTTATTAGTACTGTGCAACTTGTCTCTGCTGGCAAACATATAACTCATATTTACAATAATGGATAAAAGCTACTAAAATTCTAGAACTAACCATTGTAATATGGCTTCTCAAAAAGGCTGGCTGGCAGGTTGTAAGCATGCTGGAGGCAGTCCCTTTGCAATAAAGTCCGACTGTTTCTGCATCTTTAGAACAGCAGTAAATGCAGATCCAGTTGAAATTCTTCCTATGACATTGACTGACTCAAAGATACTGATTTTTCTGAGACTGAAGAGTGTAATACTTGCATGACTCAGTTCACATGGCATTGCTGAAAATGTGATAAATACCATGTTTTGCTAAGCAGCACAGCAAAATAAGGGCACAAGTAAAATTCAAGAGCTGAGGTTTTGGGTAAGGTGAATTGCTTCATACATGCTCCACTGTGCTTGTGAAATTCCAGGCACTATTTTCCTTACAAGCTTTGACAGCAATCAATACTTTCTTTCCTTACTGGGACAGATCTAACAATGTAATGACTGGTCAACCTATAAAAGCCCAGAAAACTGAATTAAAAAAAAAAAAAAAAAATTAAAAATCAAGATTGTAAAGCAACAAATTACTGTTACACTACCAATATAGTAAGGTTGGGTTTCCCAAACTCACAAATCTGTTTCTAGTCTGTTTGCAAGAATTAGCATCATATGAATATCTACTCTGAAATGCAGAACACAGACTCTGAAGACATGATACTGTAAGGATTGCTGACATGTCTGACCTTGCTCATCTTGAATTCCAGCCATTCCTGCACAGAGCTTTAAGGTCACATTTCCCTGTGTGTGTACAGAAGCTGTACAGCAATAAATCATAATACTGGTAGCAACAGTGATATACTGTCACTGGAACTTCAGAGAACAAGAAAATGCATGCAGGTTCAATATAAAAAAAGTGGTGTTTTACCCAGCAAAATAATTTAAGGAGTCTTCATAAATCCTGATCAAAGTTCCCTTAATGAAATGACTCTAATATTTTAGTAAGGATTTATTTTAAAATATCTCTTTCTTTGATCCTGTGCAGCAAGTAGTCTTTCACTTTACATCTGGATCTTAGAACTCTTCACCCACAAATCTTTGTTCCCATTTTATAGATAGGAGAATAGACAAAGACTTCAGATATGGCCCAGAGTGACTCTACAGACTCACAGATAAGAAGCACAATCAACGAAAAACAGGTATTATGCATTCTTAAACAATGCCAAAATAATAATATTTAATGGTTCATCTGCTTGAAAGAGGTCACAATAGTAGAAAAAAAGGATCCCTTATATAACCAGCATTTTCAGGTCTTCACTTTGAAGTTTTAAGTATCAAATGGGAACTGAAATACCAAATAAATACTGAACTGAGGAGCAGCTATATTACAAGGGCAGCTTACTTAAATATGTTGACCTGAGTGATTATAATATCAGCACTTCTTTATTTCTCCTTCAAGGCCTGGAGCACGAACACAGCTGAGAAGGCTGGAAATGAATGTTTGTACTTCTTGTGCATTATCAGAAGAATTATTAAAGTTTAAATTAATAGCCTCAGAGCAATCTGTGGAAATCAGACATGACTGAAGTCATGATTAGAAAACATTTGTCTTTTAATACTTACGTAATGCTAATTTTTCCCACTGAACAAACTTCAAATGCCAAGAGTAACAGGAATAAAACTATACTGGCTTCACAGAGGCATTACAAATGAGGATGTTTCATTTTGTCAACTCTAAAACATGGGGGAAACCCAATCATTTTTGTACCCAAATTTTATCAGAAAACATAAAAGTTCAAAAAAGTTACTTTATGTTGCTGTTATACTGAGAGACAAAATTCTTTTTACTTGGATTTTAAAAAGTATCCAAAGTTGTACTCCTCCTATGTTACCCCTTGAAGATGAGGCAAGGCTAACCACTAAGGGTTCAAGCATATTGCAGTACAACTAAGAACTGTCCACAAACAGCAGAGCAAGCTGCTTATTTATGCTTTTTAGTCACAGTAGGAGAAAAAAATTCATTGTTATTAAAATTACCTATATATGAAACAATCTTTAGTTCAGGTATAAATGGATTTTTAGCTACTTACCAAAAATTATAATTTAATTTTTCCAGTTTTCTAATCTGTGACTTTCTTTGGGGGAGAATAAAAACCATTGTCAGCTCTGATTCAAGAGCTGTGATCCGACCTTCAGATACCAAGACAAAAGAACACTCACAACAACTTCTACTTGAATATTGTTTTAATTTTCACTTCACAGCTGTAGTCACTAAACTCAACATTTTCACACTGCATAACAAGCTGCTATTATAAGAAGTAAAATAGCATAATTCAGCACTCTGAGCTGGAGAATCATAATTAGATGAAGTATTACCAAGATCCTTCTGTGCCTTAAGACACATGCCATCATTTGGCTTCATTATTCCTTATGTTTTCATATAGTTCATGGCATTTGGGAGGATCAAGATATAAAAGCAGCCTTTTTAGTAACCAGCTTTGAACAGCCTCCATTCTCAACCCTTGTAACATTCTTCCACAAGTCCCCAAAGGATGTCTTATAGCACTGAAGCAATCTTTTTGGGTCATAAAAAGATAAAGAACTTTAAATAACTCTTCATTTTTTTTCCCAGTGAGAAAATGATTACTTATGCTCTTAAAATTAAAAGGACTTTGTACAAATGGTCTGAAAAGATCTGGTTTTAATTACATATTTCAAAACTGACTAAATACAGAACAACTCTACTGCTTATATTAAATAAATATATTAAAAACTTAAGAGACCAGGAAAAAAATAAGCAGACTAGACTACAACTGACTTGGATGTTTTCTGGAAATGCACCATGAACAATTTGTCCCTTGTGACTGAAAACAAAGAGGGAGAAGAAAAGTGGCAAAGAAAATGAGTTGAAGTAAGAAACTCTAACACCCTTTTTGATCTTGCATGCAAGCTGAGAATGAGAAAAAGTTTTGATCATTCAGTCTACAGTCTTATTAAAAGATCAAAACAAGCCTGAGCAGCTTAAAGCCTTACTTCATTAAAAGAAGCCATGCACAGTCAAAGAGTTAATTGAATGGTAAGTGGGACATTCTTTCTTGCAGCTTTGCTTAAATGATAGAAACTTCATTATAGACTGTCCTGTATCCCACAAAAGACAATCAAGGTCCACTTGACAAAGTTTTTTCCACCCAGTGTGCCATTTCTTTTCAAATCTTCTATCAGCTAGCTGCTACCTAGCATTAAGAGCTCCAGGTTAAGTTTTTATAACTTGTTAAATAAGTTACATATATGAATTAAAATATTTCAGCCATTTAGGAACAGAAACTGCATGCAGTGTATGATGACAAAAAATTCAGAACCAAATTAAAAACAAGTGGCTCAAGGTATCTGCCAAGCTGAGCCTTTTTTACCTACAAAATTAAAAGTATCAGGGATAAAGTTCTGCTGCAATACAAAAGTCTCTTTGAATGTGTAAAGCTTTTGCTGAGACTATATAAATTCTAATACATAACACATTTTCTCAGGAAGATAATACATTTTTCCCACTCCTTTGAAGATCCCACAGAGCTAACAAACATCCAAAACTTTCCTTAATGCAGAGGGAACAGGTTGAACATTTGAAAATGCTTGAGAGCACAGCAGACTAACAATGAGAGAACTATTCAGAGGCCAACTGTTGAATTTAAAATTTCTGTCTGTTGTCCACATTCTAAGCAATTCAAGTGTTTTAACACATATACAATACCCTGCTTTCAATTTAGTGTCTTTATCAGGGATACAAATCACATAATTTTGATTTTCAATTATGAAGCTAATTTTGATCTTCAATTATGTATGAAAGATCCAAAATCAGGTTGGCTGTCTCCAGAGCTACTTGCAGGCCACTGCACTTGGCAGCAAAGCAATCCAGAGTCAGGAGGTCAGCAACCTTCACCGAGGGCTCTTTAGGGCAGCCCTGCACACCAGGAGAGCCAGACTGGCCTTGCAAAAACCTCCAGCTGAGGTCCTCTGTGTTATCCTTCATCCCACAACCACATTTTGAAACTAAATCTGACCACTTTGAGACACAGGGAAAACCTGATGGAACAAACCAACAGTGTCCATAAACCATGTCTATAAGAATTTCTCCATCATCATGACTTAGAGAACGAGCTACAGACTCCAGGGAACGGCAAAACCCATCAGCAACCAATTGGTATTGTGTCTGAGAACAATCTAGGTCTTTGAAAGTGCTGGCAGGCAGGCTAGAACTCTGAAAAAGAAACCAAAACCAGGAAAACAAAGTTAGAACGTTGTTTTACAGAAATGATTTTAAATATGTATCATACTGCTGCTTTTTTTTCCCAAAACAGAAGGTTCAGTTCTAACTAAAAAGTGTGTAAGTCATGACTATTCCACAATATGAAAGAGTCAAAGATGCATTATCATTTTTGAATATAAAAACTCTACGTATTTTTAACACTTAAAAACATGCAATTACTAGGATATCTAAAGAAAGATTGACAAGTACAAATACAGTATTAAGTTTAGAAGATATAATTAAAACTGTGATTTCAAATAGACCCCTTTATTTTATATTAGTAGTTAGCAAAAATGCCACATTGATCTAGAAAGGGACAAGTGTTTTAACTGCTGCAGTGATTCTATGTAAATTTTTCTCAAGCATCTTTAATATAATATAATATTAAGCATCTTTAAAACCCTTATGTCTTACATACCTTGTGTCTTATGTATGAAGCCAGGTGAGTTTCTGTACAGCCCCCTCCTAATAATGCCACAGGTTCCTTCATTGTTAACTGTAATACATGTTCTGCAGTTTCACAGACACGCTGAAAATCATATGAAATTCTTGTCAGACACATCATGATTAATAGGACTTCTCCCCATTGAAAAAAACATTGGAATAAAATTTTCAGGAGTTTCTGGTACAGGTTCCATAAACTTGAATTACATGTGGATATAAAGCTGCTGAGTGATTTCCAAAACCATGTACACTTAATGAGAAATTGTCTTTATTTGTCCACACTATGGAAAAGCAGAAATAAAAAGCTGCATTTTATTCCTTCTTTTTTCAAAACAGGACTATATATAAAAAGTCAATCAGTATCAATGACATTTCCAGGCCAACTGTTCAATGCAAAACAATGCTTGACTATCATTGTATGTGTTGCTGCTGGCTTTTTGCTAGACAGTTTTTATTTTTATGTTCTCATAGACCAAGTAATGAGCATGAAAATATATATCCAGCACTGGCCTCAAGAACAAGTCGAAGATGTGTCTGTCCCTAAACAACCTCCTGTATTAAAACAGAGGCATTATATAAACATGAGCACTTCAAGGTCTTTAAAATCCTGGAAACAAATAAACTTCATTTATGTACTGGAAAAATTATGTTTCTAAACTCAATGTATTTAATACTTCTCATTATTTTATTTTTCCATTAAAAATGTGACTTTCCAAGGAAAGAAAATTTGTCTACCTTCAACTCATCCCATGCTGTTTCACTTCTGTTACAGAGTATCAGGCTGCAGATAACTGTGTCCTCAGGAATTAGATGTAGAAAATGCTTTGAAGCAAAACTCTCAATGCGCAAATCTTTCAAACTGCCGTAACAGCCAGGAGACAACAAATGTATGGAAGCTATAGGCTGTGAACCTGTCAATTAAAAAAAAAGCAGAAAGCAGTTTGTGGTACCATCATAACAGCTAGCAGGTGCATTTCATAAAGCACAAACTTTATTCCTCTTGGCTTTTTAAATTATATACATTGTTCAATACCAAACATTTCAATTTACACAGGAAACCACAAACAGAAACCAACATGTTCGAAGTGCAAGACTTGGTGGTAGTTTGAGATAAGATAATTGTTCCAACTGCCTTGAATCTGAGACTGAAAATAAAGTCACTGGAATTAGACATCCCTCATGCAGCAAGAAGTAGTAACACCTGTGGTATGCCACCATCAAGGGCCTGCAGAAGACCAATCTCACCTCAAAAAATTATTTTCAGACTATTAAAGAACAACTCAGCTACTAAGGTAGGATACAGAGGGAAATGAGAGATTCCTTCCTCTGCAATGACATCCCCCCTGGGTAATGTTCACCTCACAACGAAAACTCCACGACAATGGTTGAGGCTCCTTACCTGTCATGTGGCCCAGGGGCTCCATCAGAGACAGCCCAGCCCTGTCCACAACAATGACACCATTCTCCTTCAGGTACTGCTTCAAGGAGGGATGCATCACTTTCTGGCATATTACAAGGCCCACCTCGTCCTTAACCAGCTGCTTCCCCACATTAAGCAACTGATTCAGCTCTGACGCTTCCAGAGAAACTCCATGATGGACTGCTATAGTTCCTTCCTCAGGGTTAAAGCCATCTCCTGACATGGACACACTGAAAAGTGCAGTCTTGATCACGTTTGAACCAGTCCTTTTGACAGCAAGTGGTTTTCCCAATTGAAATTCCGGCGTTTCTATCAGTAGTCCAGGAAGAACTGTAGAATCCACAACTCTTCTACCTTTCACAGGTACTATTACACACTTCCCTAAAACAGCATTAGTCTCAACATGACATGGAACAGTAAATAAAAAAGCCTTTAAAACCAGTGTGGTGAGATGATCAACTTCTGTTTTATTAAGCATGCAAGCAGGTTTGCTTGTTAAAATGCTACGTATCAAACAAACAAGAGTGTCAACACTGCTAAAATCCACGGACACCCGGCAACCACAAGCCTCAGATTTCAGGTGGTCCATGCACAAACTCAGAAGATGCTTGCTTATTTTAATGACGGTGAAAGGTGCAACATTCAGGCTCCTGAAATTTTCAACGAAGCCACAGCAAAGGATGGCAGTGAACAGGCCACAGTCACTGAAACGTGACACGTGGTTCTGTACGGAGGCTGTCAGCACACGCAGCACGGCCTGGCTGGTGGAAAGGTGCCCCAGGAGGGCTGAGGATTGGGAAGTGGTACAAACACAGCCCCCCACACCATTGTGGAGCTGTTTGAGTCGACCAGCAGGACCGTAGGAAGATTTTAATATTCCACTCAGCAGAGACAGCGACTGACTCACTGCATTTCTAGTTAAAGGTTCACTAATAAATAACGGAGGCTTTTTAGCTTCAAGGCGAGACATTTTGAAGGTAAAATTTTAATTCTATCCAACGAAACAATTCATTTTAATTGGATTCACAGCAATTTTAAATTTTAAGAGTAGCACATTTTAATTCTTTGCAGGCACGGATTATTATTTTCAGTGTGAAACAGTACATACAACGTTCCTGAAACTATTCATCACCTCTCTTAAAACGACGCTTAAATCATGTTGCAGAACTGATAAAATAGGAAGATATTTCATTCATGACGCTCTCTTTTAGCATCAGAATGCGATTGAGCAGACTTTTTTGCGACATAGTTTACAAGCATGCTTCCTAAATGGACACCTATAAGTGACAGTCCTGCTACAAGCAGAAAGTTCTTTCTACTCCAGGTAGTTTTCTTCATCTTTTGTGACAACAGTCACAGACGAAAAGCTTCAAGGTTAGTTATACCTACAATAAAAACCAGAAAGGTATTAGAATAATCTTATGAAAATATTGTATAGCTTGACCTATTTTAGTTTTCACCAAAAAAAAGTCACAGAAGGACAAATACTACGTCACAAAATCATTTAGATTGGAAAAGACCTTTAAGATCGAGTCCTGCTGTTACCTCAGCACTGCCAAGCCGCCACTGAACCATATCCCCAAGTGCATCCATTGCATACCTCCAGGAATGGTGACTCAGCCACCTCCTGGTCAGCCTGTGCCAGTGCTCGCCACCCCTTTTCTATGAAGAAAATTTTCCTAATAGCCAATCTAACCCTCCCCTGGTGCAACCTGAGGCCGTTTGCTCTTGTCCTACCATGTTTTACTTCGGAGCAGAGACCGACCCCCACCTGCCTACAGCCTCCTTCCAGGAGGTTTCAGTGGAGTTGCCCTGAGCCTTTTCTCCAGGCTGAAGACCCTCAGCTCCCTCAGTCCCTCCTCACAGGACTACTACCCTTCTCTGGATTCATTCAGCACCTCAGTGTCCTCTTTGATGGGAGGTGCCCCTCACCAGTGCTTGAGCACAGGGGACAATCACTGCCCTGGTCCTGCTGGCCACACCACTGCTGATTCAGGTCAGGATTCCCTTGGCCACCTGGCTCACCTTCAGCTGCTGTCACCAGCATTCCCAGGAATCTTTCCAGCCACTCTTCCCTGTAGCTTGCCATAGGGCTGTGACCCAAGTGCAGGACACGGCACTGGGCCCTGCTGAACCTTGTACAACTGGCCTACATATGCTAAAATGCTTTTTAACTGAGAAAATCTAATACGATTTTACTACAAACACAGTGATCAATTATACCTGTTTGCTAATAACTTCAATTCTGACCACTGGTCTATACTGCTATCAGCAGGTCTGTAAGTAACAGGCTACCATAAACTTCACTGAATT
>VZRF01012008.1:3547-84826 GCA_013396875.1 Vireo altiloquus | reverse complement strand
ACATAGTTTACAAGCATGCTTCCTAAATGGACACCTATAAGTGACAGTCCTGCTACAAGCAGAAAGTTCTTTCTACTCCAGGTAGTTTTCTTCATCTTTTGTGACAACAGTCACAGACGAAAAGCTTCAAGGTTATTTATACCTATAATAAAAAGCAGAAAGGTATTAGAATAAGCTTATGAAAATACTGTATAGCTTGACCTATTTTAGTTTTCACCAAAAAAAAGTCACAGAAGGACAAATACTACGTCACAAAATCATTTAGATTGGAAAAGACCTTTAAGATCGAGTCCTGCTGTTACCTCAGCACTGCCAAGCCGCCACTGAACCATATCCCCAAGTGCATCCATTGCATACCTCCAGGAATGGTGACTCAGCCACCTCCTGGTCAGCCTGTGCCAGTGCTCGCCACCCCTTTTCTATGAAGAAAATTTTCCTAATAGCCAATCTAACCCTCCCCTGGTGCAACCTGAGGCCATTTGCTCTTGTCCTACCATGTTTTACTTCGGAGCAGAGACTGACCCCCACCTGCCTACAGCCTCCTTCCAGGAGGTTTCAGTGGAGTTGCTCTGAGCCTTTTCTCCAGGCTGAAGACCCTCAGCTCCCTCAGCCCCTCCTCACAGGACCACTGCCCTTCTCTGGCTTCATTCAGCACCTCAGTGTCCTCTTTGATGGGAGGTGCCCCTCACCAGTGCTTGAGCACAGGGGACAATCACTGCCCTGGTCCTGCTGGCCACACCACTGCTGATTCAGGTCAGGATTCCCTTGGCCACCTGGCTCACCTTCAGCTGCTGTCACCAGCATTCCCAGGAATCTTTCCAGCCACTCTTCCCTGTAGCTTGCCATAGGGCTGTGACCCAAGTGCAGGACACGGCACTGGGCCCTGCTGAACCTTGTACAACTGGCCTACATATGCTAAAATGCTTTTTAACTGAGAAAATCTAATATGATTTTACTACAAACACAGTGCATCAATTATACCTGTTTGCTAATAACTTCAATTCTGACCACTGGTCTATACTGCTATCAGCAGGTCTGTAAGTAACAGACTACCATAAACTTCACTGAATTATCAAAACTACAGCAATATTCACCTGATTTTACTCGAGAACAAAATAAGTCAACTAGTCAGCAGTGCTTGCCACGCAACAAAAACAACGGCTTTTGATGTTCAAACAACCTTAAGAAATCTGGCTCAAACAAAGGTTTCTCACCTCAAGATGACCACAAAGAAAGTTTTTCAGTTCTTAAAACAGTAAAACTTAAATCAATGTTTATTTCTATTTCTATGCAAACTCTACAGTATTTATACTTGTACTTCATTTTGTTTCATTCTCTATTGTAATCACCAACCCTACTAACACAGAATATGTTACTATGTAAGTCACAATTTTTTCTGGGCAGTTTTGAGCCTGAAAGGACACTCTTATAGATCCAGTCAGAAAAGTTTGCTGTCTTGAAGTTACTGGAGCTTGTTTTTACATAGCTTTAAGACATGTCATACCCTCACTTAATTGATCCCATCCCGTGGGACTTAGCAGTAGCTTCTGAAATTTATGATGCACTTTTTGGGTCCACATAGGTACAAAAAATTAACTCAGTTGCAAAGAAGAAGAAGAAAATTCTGAAAGACTAAAGTTAGAACACCAAGGCTGTATCTGTTCGAAAATTCTCAATTAATTCATCTCCCTCAAAGACACAGATAAAACTAATTAGGCAACTTACCCAAAAACCAAAGTACTAATGCTACTTTTCCTTATTTTTGTGATCGCTTTGCATCATGAATGTCACAATCCCAGGTTCTGGAACAAAATCCTCTCTCTTCACTTGGAAAATAGGACTGGACTTCACGTATAACCAGCCCCAGTGCACCAGCCCAAGGCTAGCTCCCATAACAATCAGAACTTTGTGGTCCTTCCAGAAGGTTTTAAGACCCATTGCAAACTGGCATCTACCTAGGTGAAGATAATTTATTATTTTAAACATGTTCTAGAAATCCTTTTTTTCTTACTCTATAATAATAACAACACTCAACAGTCGAAGCTGAATGTTAATACCTTTAATTGCAGTGCAGCAGATGACTAAAACACTAAACAAAAAAGCCTTACTTTGTCAACCTAAAAAAAATATACAAAAATAACCTCAATTCAGACATTTTGAAATGTTAATTGCTGCATTTGCTTCGAGCTTTGGCATGCTAAATCTTAAACACAACAAAGCTTTATCTAATTACAAGCACTACTGCTCAGTTGGTAAATATTTGAAGCCCAAAAGCAGGTTCAAAAATATATCGTCCCCCTTCCCCCCCCAGAGTTAATGAAATTCAATGACTAGCTGAGCTTCTAAGGGAATATAGAACTTTTAAATTGCAGGCAAAGCAAGGTGTGATGCTTCTGATACCACTTTACCTTTGCACAGCTTTGCCTGAGCACCTTATGCTATTCAGGGACAGCACCATTACAAAGAGAATAAATTAATCCCTATATTATAAGAAACAGGAAAACACTACTTTCTATGAGATTTCGTCAAGAAGTACCTACTTCAAGAAGAAAACGCACATATACTCAGGTTTTCTATCAGAACACTTCACTGGTTTGAACGGCTACAAAGCCACAACTCGGAGAGGAAATGCTCCTACACCATGCCCCTGACAGGTGTAACCCGCCCTACCAACCACCCCTCCATCACGCTGCGGAGCCCTCACATCCCACTGCTCCACCTTCTCCGCCTCCCAGCGACCTTGAAGCGCGGGCGGCCGAGGGCGCAGCGGCTCCCTCAGGCACAGACCGCGGGCACAGCGCACCTGAGGCTTCTCCCCCCTCCGGGAGGGAGCAAGGACGGAGCTGCCCAGGAACCGTCCCGGGGCGGAGAGAACTCACCCGCCCCCCGCACGTTCAAACGCGCCCCGGCAGGAAGAAGAAGGGAAAGGAGCACGACCCCGGAGGTGCCGCCTCTCCCCGCTCGCCATTAGCCGAGCGTCGCGTCACTCGCGGCCCGGGCCCGCCTCGGCCGCTGGCGGCCATTTTGCGTGCGGGCAGCGCGGGGCGGGCGGTGGCGACAGGCGCGGCCATTTTGGGTAGGGCAGGGGAGCGGCGGGAGGCGGGCGCGGCGTGGGGAGAGGTATGGCCGCCTTGTGCCGCCCGGCTTCAGCCCCTCGCTTCTTCTCACTTAAACCTGTGAGGGGATGCTCGGGGAGAGCCCGTGCTCTGGCGGCGGTGCCTGTCGGCTCCCATCGAGCCTCCCTCAGGCGCCGCGTCAGCCGCTCTGTCCTGTTCCTCACCACTACCCGGCCCGGCCCGGCACTGGCCGGGCTTAAAAATATGTATATGAGTATATAATGTCTCTGATTTTTCTTCCTTGCTTACCTGCCGCTGCAGTCACTCCGCCTGACACCTGCGCCCAGCTTGAGACTTCCTGTGGGCGGGCAGAAGTGCCCTGCCCAAAACAAGTTCAAATAGCTTTGTTCCCTGACCTCTGCTTTTCCTTATTTTCCTGTATTCATTTTTCCTGTATTCACTCCTGTAAGTACAAGAAATACTCCTGTGAATACAGTAATACTTTTCATGTGTTCACTCTTCTCTCTACTCCTGCAGTCGCTGTCAATATCTCGTTTTATATTCACGTGTTAATGAATGGGTTTGTTTTCATTTATAGGTGCAGGGGTTATAACTGTAGCCGAAAGACAAGTGTTTAATGCCTGATCTCCATGCAGAAAGGAGTATAATTTTTTTATTGTATAGTAATTTTTAATTGTTAATTGCATTCAGCTGTTTCACAGAAGTTCAAAAAGACACTTATCAGTGAAAAAAATATAATAGTACCTGTCTGTGACAGTTCTCTGATGTTCCTCAGAGCCTGTCGTTCCTCAGGTGCTAGGCGGTTCTGTGGTGAGTGGGTCATGTTTTTGAAGCTGGCAGTTTATGAATGAAGGAGTGTGAATAACAATGAGGAGAAAAGGTGCTCAGTGGCTGGAAGAGTGCTTTTCAAGGGTTAAGTGCAGCAATTGGCAACAGTGAGCATAAAAGTCCAGAGTGGCAAAACTGGGAACATTCTGGTGTGTCTTTTCAGAACTAGAGATGATTTACTGGATATGTGAGTAGCTGAGCATTGCACTGCTCACCCCAAGCTTAGGATCCGGTCCCAGAAATGGACAAATGCTGGGCTGGAAAGTTCAGAAAACTCCTCTTTTGTGTAGTGATAGCTCATTTCGAACTACAGACAATAGTTAATACCGACTTACTCTGCAGAGTTCCTTAATTAGCGTTCGTTTGTTTCTGCTGTTTTCAGGTGTCCCCTCTCCCCAGGTGTGGCGAAGACACTCGGCAATGGGCAGTGTGTGAAGTTTGCTGCTGTATCTCTAAGTGTGTGGCAGGAGTTTGCAGTTCCTCGTTCCTCCTGAGTTCTACATTTCCTCACCACTGGAAACTCCTTTCCTAAGGTAAGGTGCTGTTCATCAGCTGGCACAGGACACTTGATCTTGCAGTCTGGGTGACCATGTTTTCTGGCTTCTCCTGAGTATCCACCACTCCATTTGACTGAAATTTAGGAAAGAAAGATACCCTGCCACATTATTTTTTAAGGGTGTCTCACTCTAGCTACAGGCAACCTGTGTGTTTAAATCATGTCTTCTTGTACAGGTTGTATCAACATTTTAAGTCTTGAAATACTACACATTCCACATTAGGTCTTTTATATATATATATATATAGTCTTGTGAGAGGAGTTTTTCTGCCATATTTGCTTATCTTCATATATCCTTATAGAGAGTTTATGTTAAAGGTTTGCAACACAAAAAGCATTCCATAAAAGAGAATCTTGCTGTCAAACAGTAGCAGTTGTAATAGATCTGTGGGTTTGTTTTGTTTTGTTTTTTTTTTTTAACACAGGAAATACAGCAAAGTATTTTGGAGCTAGTTGGTTTTTTTTTACTTGGACAGTTGATGAGTGGTTTTCCTCATCTTCTGATGTCTTAGTATTGAATATTTTTTCACCTGTGTCAGTTCAGTGATTTTCCTGATGGTTCACACGTAAAATATTTTCCTTTTTGTTTTCTGAGGATTTGCTTACATTTTGTCTGTCTGCTGTATTTCCTTTGTCTTATCTGTGAGGTCAGTGCAGAGAATGGGGTAGTTGGCACACTCCCAAAGTCAGCTTACTCCCAGGAAGAGCAAACTGAACCAAAACTAACTTTTCTTCTGCATATTTTCCCTTTTTATGTTTTTCTTCTATTATTTTGTAAATTGTATTTGGAGGGAATTTCTGCCTGCCAGTGGCTCGCACATGAGTAGTAGCAGACGTGTTGCAACAGTAGTGTTCTGGAAGGTAAATTGTTACCAGAAAGAGATCAGCCATGCCAGGCTAGGTTCAGCTGATTCATCCACCTGCTCTGTTTGTTCTCAGGCAGAACATGGGCATTTGGAGAAGAGGTAATGCTCTGCCACGTTATGTTGCAATTCTTTTTTGTGTTATTGCTGCTGTAAGGATTAATGTGAAAACATTAGCACTCCAAATATTGTTTATTGGAAGCAATGTTTTGGGGAACTGAGCTCTGTTGGTTTTCATTTGGTGGCTGCAATTTCTCTTCAGCATCTCTGCTGAACTAGTTCTAGCAGCTGCTCTTTCAATAGCTTCTGAGTTTTATCTCCTACTGAGAGTCTTCATGTAGTTTCTCTACTCTGTTTACTTCTGTAGAGTAGCACTTACTACATGACTGAACTGAAATAGGATGTCTCAAGTGGTCCAGAGCACTGTTCCTTGCATTGTGTTTCTCAAAATTGCTGTCAGTAAAGTTGACAGCAGGATTTAATCCGATAAGATGAAGAAGTTTCCAGGGCTGTTTGGTCCAAGGGAGAATGATAGTGGCATGGCACAAGGCATGATGGTGTTCCAGCTTCTGTGTGCAGGACTGTTAAGTATTTTAGGATTCAAATCATCTGTGCTATGCTGTGTAGTTGTAAAGTGGGTGCTTATCTTGTTTTGCACTTTTTTGAAGTTAAAGAATGATAATGACCGCATTTTGAAACATGTAAGTGTAGTGTCTGACAGAGACACATATCCCCAACCTGACTCGTGTCCTGAAATTTTGACAGCTCTATCGTAGTACTTAATAATTACTTGAAGTATGCAATAACAAATGTGTACATATTCCTCAATTTTTAGTGTTTTCCTATTCCATCTCCTACAAAATTGACCAGATTTTTCCACTTTAAGAGACTAATCCTTTAGGAAAATTTAGATTACAAAAGGCAGCTCTATTCTGAATGTGGTTTCTGTTGCTGCTCATCTGTTGCAGATGGCATCTACTAATGCTCACTTTCTTTCTCCATTTTGAAGCTTAACCTGTATTGTTTGGGTACTCTTATCTCCTGCCTCTTTACTGAGACTCTGCTTCACCTGATTTTCTGACCAGTCCAAGTCTCTGTTGTCTATTGGCTCTCTTCCTACCCTATGTGAAAATAGAATGTATCTTAGTTTTTGCATTCCTGTTTTTTGTAGCTATTAACTGGTACCACAGGGCCTGTTGCATGTCTCTCCCGAATCCCAACATTGTGGAGTTAGCTGGAAACACTTTCATGAGTTTAACCTAATTTTCTCCTTTTATGACAAGCTAATTTTGAGCTCCTATTTATGTGGAGGATGATGAGCTTCCCAAGTAGCTTCAGTGCTGTAACTGTAATTGTCAGTTTGGAAAAAAATCTTAGCAATTAACTGAGGGGCTTTTTTTGAGCCCAAGGGAGTGTTTAACTTCTAGCACAAATTAACACTTCCTGAGCTACTTGAAACAGTCTGAGGCAGGATCAGGGTCTGTGCAGCTCAATGTACTTCACTCAGGATCCCAAATTAAGTGATTTAGGTCCTGTTTGGGATAAGGAAGAGAGGAGGAAGTCCAAAGTTCACTTTACTTTTGTGCAACCACCATATGACTCAGTGTGTAGTAGTCTAAAATTTTAAATGTACATAATGTATGTGGATGAATGGATGGTTACCAGGTGAGCCAAAAGCTATAGTTTCTTCCTTAAAAGAGTTCTAACTTTGTATTTCCTGTGTTGAATGCAAAGTGCCTGGGCAGTTATGAGGTTCACTAAAAGAAACTAACACAGGTAGCTAAGTAATTCTCCTTTAAATGAGGGTTTTCTTAAAGCAGACTGTATATTTGAAGAACAGTAATAATGAAGGAATGAGCCACAGATGTAAAACCCCTTCTTGATTGGTACTGAGATTTGAGTGTTTCTCCAGTGCTGATTGCTTTTAATTGGTATTTTTATAGGACCAGTTCACACTGACCTATCATGGCATCCAACAAATTTGTCATTAAGGTGAGTAGAATGTCATAGCTTTGGAAAAAATATCTGTAAATAACACTTAGAATGTGTCAGTTGATACTAAAAGTGCATCCTTCAGGCTTTTGGTCATAGTAGCAGATTTTATATGAGCTTTTCTCTCCTTCTGGAAGCAAACTTGGAATTACTGCTGTATCATGGCAGAGTGCATCTGGGATCAACTGAGGATTAAAATGCTGTAACTAAAAGTGATTCGTTGTGCAGTTAGAATTAGAAACTGCATGAATTCTCAGCAAAATGCTATTTGCAAGCTGAAGTAAAATTTTGGGTGGATTCTTCTCTTATAGTAATCTTGTATTATTATTTATGTACTTCCTAAGTGTAAGGGTTCCTGGTTTAAGGTGTCACAATATTCTTGAACTATTTATCACACTTGACATTAAATTTGTCTCTTTTTTAGTTTCTTTTTCCATTTTCAGGGATTGTTTCATGTCCAATAAAATTCCATCAAAGTTCATTTTGCAAACAGTCCCAGACTTTTGGTTATGTGCTGAAGAGTAAGGCTTTTCCAAACATTCTGTAATAAACATAGCACTTCATAATTCTTCTACTGTAACTATACCAGCTAATCAATAAATATACCTTACTTGTGATTAGCACAACATATTATTCTCTTGGAAATGTTTTTTTCTAGGAATTTTCTTAAGACATGAGATTTTTCCTCTGTGGGTTTGCTTGGGGTTTTTTGGAGGGCAGCTACAAAATCCTTCCTGAGTGATCAGACTGTGGAAGCTGTTGAAGCTTGGTTTTGTGGGTAACCAACCTGTTTAACAAGAAGACCAAGCACTTAATTTTTGTGTGCTATGTGTTTTTTGCAAGGAAAACTGCTGTCATTCAGTGGGATGTTTGCTTTAAATTCTTACTGTTTAACAGGACTGAAAACCTTCAGTTAACAGTATGATGTCTGTATTATCCAGTGCTGAGTTGACAGAGGACTTGCAGGAGAAATATCTTTGATTTTGAGCACATTTTAGCTGATACTGCAAGTCTGTGCACCACTGATGTGGGTTAACAACAGGAGCTGAGGCTGAAGGCATTGCTTTTCTCGGCTGAGAACTCTTGATATCATCAATATTCATGTAAGAGCCCAAGAAAACAAGCAGTGTGAATTGGAATGTCTTTAGTCCATAAAGAGCCTGAAGATGCTTAGTTTCTGACCTGCATCATTACAGCTTCATTATTCAGCCAGGATATGTTACTGGTATTCAGCATGGGCCTTGCAGTCACCAAGTTTAGCATCCCTGACTGCCTCAGCAAGGGCTAGGTTCTCATTGAGGATGTGTTTGGTGAGCACTATCACAGATAAAGCTTTTGAGAAAGAAAAAATTGTATTTCATTTCCATTCTTCTATCATTTGAGAAATGAGAGTAAATTTTTGCATGTACCTGACGCTGAAAATTAACTCCCTTGTCTCTACAGGGGAATTACAGGAAATACTGTATTCTTAATTTTAGATTCCTTGTGTTTAAAATTGATGGGGGAATTTTACTGAGTCTGAAAGTGTTCAGGACAGATGTGTTGGAGAAAGTCCACAGGAGGGACATGAAGATGATAGAGGGATGGAGCAGCTTACATTGAGGAAAGGCTGAGAGAACTGGGATTGCTCAGCCTGGAGAGAAAAGGCTTCAGGATGACTGAATTGTGGCATTCTGGTACCTGAAAGGAGCCTACAAGAAAGATGGAGAGGGACTCTTTACAGGGGCACATAGTGACAGGAAAAGGGGATAGGTTTAAACTGGGAGTAGGTTCAGATTAGGTTCTAGGAAGACATTCTTCCCTCTGAGGGTGGTGGCACACTGGAACAGGTAGCCAAGAGAAGTTGTGGATGCCCCATCCTTGGAAATGTTCAAGTCTGCTCGGAGCCCCATCCAGTCTGACCTGTTGTCTCTGGCCGTGGCAGGGTGTTGGAACTGGAGAAGGGATGGTCTCTAAGGTCCCTTTCAAACCAAACCACTGGGTTGGATGTGAAACTTTCCGTGTTTCAGGTGTCTCTCCTCATCTTCTACATTCTCTGCTTTTAAGCTTTTAGATTTTGTAAAGTTGTGTATGTGAATCTTTTCGGTAAGAGAGAGAAAAGTGCAGGTTATCAGTCCGTCAAATCTTAGCTGACTGTCAAGTAATTAAGTGCAAATCCCCTCTAATTTGTTTAACTTTGTTTCTTTTCATCGTGTGGTTTATCTGTGGGTCTCTGCACCCAGGTGTAATGGTCGATTACTTCCAGTGGAGGGAGCAATTGGTCTGTTTTTGAGAGGCAATCCTAAACTTGCCTTTATGGGCAATTAAGAGGGATTGAAATAAACTACTTGATGCAGTAAAATAGCTTTAAACCTTAGTACAAAAGACACATTTAGATCCTAAACACATTTTCTTTATCTACCGAGCAGCTGGATGATACAGTGTTGTGATTTGCAATAGATAATATTTTATGCAAGTTAATTTGATAATCAATTTTCAATTTTACTTTATATTGATACTTCATAAAGCATTGCATGGTAAAATACCCCCAGCATATGAATTTAATTAATCTTTCTCTGTGTGTTGCTAAAGTATTTTACTGCTGTTCTAAGAAATAAATCTTAACTTTAATTGGTAAGGCTTAAAGCAAAATCATGAACTCTATATGGATTTCAAAAATAATATCACTAGGGCCTTGTTTAAAACTTTGGACAAAGTAGAAAGAATTTCTCTTCCAGAATTGTGTAAATTGACTTTATTCGTGCCAAGCTGCAGAACTAAATATAGTGATTTTTATGGCTGCAATAGAAAAATTTCATTTACTGTTTTCTGTAATTTGTTCATTTGCCAAAGATGGAAGAGTAACTTGTTACTACATTTCAATAGCTCAGCTCAAAGGGAAGCTTGTTTTACTTTGTTTCCTACTTGGAGCACTGTTCTGTCTCAGATTTGTAGGCCTTAGATTAAGAGAATTCTATTCTGTGTTCCCTCTGGTCATCCAGCTCACTCTGCAATTGATTTTTCAGCATTGTTGCTCCTTGTTACCAATTTAAATTATTGCATGCTGGATGTATATGTACCTTTTTTGATCCTTCCTACTAATTTTTTACTTGCTTTAAGTGTCAAGTTCATTTGAAACAGCAAGCACAGTTTTTTATTTTATATTGGGAACAAAGATGGAAATATGGATATGACTGGACAGGAAAATGATAGATTTTAATATGATCAGTTTGTGTACTCTGTTTTTTTATCATGAGGTACCTTAATGTAATCATTAAGATACTGACTGATAACCAAAGGGGCATCCTAACATCTGTCTTTGGAATCGCAGAAGTGTTCCATGAAAGAAAGTTTGTGGAGCAAGAACATTGGTTATGGGCTTTAGCAGTAGGTAGAAGGAAATGGAAAACTATCTTCCTGTCAGACAGTGTCCCAGTATGGACTAACAGCCCTGGCTTGGGTCAGTTTAGGGTCTGCTCACACACCTGTGGATTGCCTTGGGTCTGGAATAACAAGATGAGCATTTATTTTGAAATTTATTTTGATATTTCCAATGTTTTCTTTTTTTAGCTGCCAGTTGAAATGCAATACAGTGACAGTACATCAGCAAAGATTTCTCCACCAGTTGTGCCCCTCTGGATGATTTTTAGGTGACATCTCAGTGGGCTTGACAGATTAAAGTTCACATTTCTGTGAAGTATGTCCACTGAGTTAGCTGATCAATATTTCTGTAAATATTTTTGGTTAGGCCATAATATTTTTGTGAGAAAGTGTGTTTCCTCCTTCTTGGGAATTGTTTGGAGAGGAAAAAAAAGTATGGAGGTAATAGGTTTTCTTACCTGACTTTATTTATCTGATCCCATATAGCCAGTGATATAAAGGATAGTAGATGTGTTTACTTCTATATTAAGTCCACAGATACATGAGTGCAGTGCTCTCAGGGGAGAGCAAGGATAAGGAATGCTGTTTGTATTTAAAGTAAATTTCTATATATTGTGACTGCTCAGAGTTATAAGACTGAGTCTGCAGCTGCTTTTTTATGTACATAGTTGTGAGCTTGTTAGCATTCTGATTTCTGGTTTGAGAGTTAGGGTTTTTTAGAGAGTACTTAGTTAAAGTAGCTAATAAATACAATATTTTCTGATGTTCATTTCTTTTCCCCTTCACTGCAAAATGAAAACATTTGTATGTGAAATTCCTGTGGTTGGAGTACTCACAAATGTTTCAACAGAAATGTGCTAAGATTAGGTTTCTGTGATTTAAATAGAATTTTCTAAAGTATTGTAAATCTAAAACTAAGACACTGGTGATCTCCGAACAGATTAAGAGTTGTTGAGTTTTACATGTATTTTGTGTTCTTATATTTGCTGTTTGGGTCTTTAAAAATTAAGAAATAGTTATGTTAACCATTAAATAGTGGTTTTCTAGAGATAGAGCTTTCCTGAAGTGGTATTGCTCAGAACAGCTGAAAATACAAGTGGTTGAAGTTGTTATTATCAAGTAGCATCACACTTCACTCAGCTGTCATGTTTGTTTCTGTATAAATGGATAAAATAGGATATGTGTCTAAAAGAGCTTAGAAGTCTAAGAGTAAGATGATGAAAAAGGGGCAGGAGGGAATGTGATTTAAAATAGGAAGTGCAAACAATAATAATGGCTGGAGGGACATCTATTTAGTTCTCTTTCTAAATGCCCCATTTAATTCCCAATTTCATGGGACCAGATATGGAATGGCTAAAGTGATGAGTAAATAAGTTCCAGAAGAAACAAAAGAGGAAGTTGGGAGGTAGAAGGGGGAGGAAAATTAAGTGTACAATATAATTCTAAATCTCCTGGAGTCAGTGGAAGTTTCCTCACTGACCTCAGAGGATTAATTTTCAAGCCTAGGGAAATGATGAGTGGATGAAGAGTTGAGAGATTAAAGTGTTAGCAGAATGAGAAAGGAATAGAAAGCCAGAGGGATAAACAACAATAGTGGAAACACTGCTTTCACAGGGATCACTTCAAATAAGGAATAAAAGGATGGTTCAACTTGCATTACTTCTTTTGGTAATTCAAATCTGATTAGTTTTTTAAGTACCACGTGTGCCTGAAAATTAGGTTTTTTGCTAACTATAAGCACTATATTACTGCAGCAGTGATATGGGATTCTAAATACCCACCATACTAAGTAATATGGTATTTTTTCATCTAATTGATTCAGAGATGTAGATTCCATGTTGCTTGCCACGTGCTTTATTTCTGACCAGCACTACCAGATTGTTCTGGTACACTCCAGTTCTACACCTCCACTGTGGAGATCCTGGCGGTGCTGCCTGCCTGACCCTGGAGTCCAGCCCTGAAGGAGGAAAGGATGGGAAACTTAGAAGCAGACTTGAATCTCTCTGAGTCCAGCAAAACATGAGGGCTTAGCAGCGATGCTGCGTGGGGTCACTGAGTGTCTTTAGGTCCTGGGAGAGGGTTCAGCTTATGCTGTAGGTGAAATTCTTCAATTCTTTCCTGTGGGTTCAGATGGAGGTTAGTAGGCTGGGAGGTAAAGGGATCCATGTTTCTTGCAGTACCTGGTAAAGACAGTTTCATGATGCAGTGATGCAGTTTTTGCTCTTGATGTTAGGATAATGAAAATTTATTATAATGTTTTTTGGTAATTTTTTATGTGGCCTCTCCTTACTTAGGACAATGTAGATGGATTCTGGTATGTGGGAGCTATCTGAGTATTTGATGTAAGAGTGTGTTCTGACAGGCCTATAGAGTAAAGGGGAGAAGAGTGACAACACGTTTTTATTCTTTCCTGATGTTTCATCCATGTAGTTCACAACTTCCTTAAAAGGCATCTATTTTTAATAGCAAAATTATTGCTTAGTTTCAATTCTCAAATAAAAGCTTCGTTTCGGGACATTTTGTGTTCCAGTTTGGGGACATTTTGTGCTCCCTGCAGCACTTATTCAACCGTGACTTTGCAGTATTTTTCTTGAGTCAGTAGCCAGACTTTTCCTTAAATAATGGTGGCACAGCACATGGGCCCTGTCTGATTATTGTGCTGCAGTCATGGCTGTGCATGGGCACCGATGACGCTCGGCTATTGTGAAAAAACCCTTTAAACTGCTGATAAAACGATGACTCATGGTCACCTGATGAAAACAGATTCATTACCATGACTCCAGAAAGTTTAGCTCCCATGGAAGTGTTTCACTTCCCACACTAGTTCTTCTAAAAGAGATGATGCTGCAGTTATTTTCTAACAGTTGACAGCTGCCCAATTAAGCTGTAACAGTGTGGTTGGCAAAAACTTGGAATTCCAGACTTCTTTTAATAATAGTTTAAGGAACTAAAATCTCTATGAGCTGTGAAGCAGTCACCAACATTCTTCACAGTTACTTGGAGTGATTTCTAATCAAATTATACATTTTGGATTTCATTTACCACTATTGAATTAAGTTCTTTTTGCAGTGGATCTGACCCAAACCTCACTGGAGTCAATGGGCTTTGGATCAGAGCCTGTAGGAGTATGTTGGTAGCATGCTGTAGCTTAACTAAGGACACACTAATTTATTCCATAGATGGCCTTCCTCAGTCCAGTTTATCTGTGTTTTTAATGTATTCTGGTTGTCTATAATGTCATTATGTAAGGAAGTTAGGTCGGAAAAATATAGAAAAGTGATAAAGCCAAATAATAAAATATAAATTGGTTTTAATTCCAGTATGAAATGAGTAAAATTAAATCCTCTGCGTTACTGACTTGTGATTCCCCAGGGACTGTGAAAAGATGGGTGAATTAAGGTAGAACTATGGAAAAACCTGTTACATTAGACTTAGATGTGTATGATTTTATGTTGAAAGGCAGAAAAAGTTTCTCAACAAGTACTTGAATGTAGGGTAGTGTGGGATGGTTTATTCACTCCTAAGTGATCAGGAGTTGGACTGTGATTTTTGTCTTAATCCGGTTCCTCTCTTTTGACTGGAAGTATCTCTTGACACCTGATGCTTAAGAAAGTCAACATATTAAATTACTCCAAATATGAATGATTGAAACTTGCTACGATAATGATTAATGTAAAATGAACAGATATTTACTAAGTAACTCATGCTTTAAAATTTAACATTCAAACTCCTACATTTCTTTAGTTACATCTTCATTTCTGCTTGGGTTTTTTTTCCCATTTATTTTCCAACTGACTCATTTTAAACTTAGATAATGAACGTCATATATTTATTTTATGCCAAAAACTTGTCCAGTTTGAAAAAGAATGGTCTCATCAGAATTGAAAGTTAACTTTAGATATTAAAATAAAGGTAGAAATAAGAGAGATTTCTTAGATGTTTTAATATCAGTCATACAAACTTTGTCAACAAATTACATATGGAAAAGTCATGGCTTGTTTGTGCTGTGGTGTTTGTTTTTCCTCTGAATACCTCTCCACCATTTTCATTACCACAAGCAATGTTGTAATGGCGAGGCAAAATGTTGCAGATTTAATAAAGAAATTAAGTAATAACATTAAAAACCCCTTTGAAATATAAGCCCCAATAGGTAGTGAAGAGGTCTCTTGACTGACAGAAGAGAACTCTTACTGCAGAAGGCAACTTCTGTAGAGTGTGTCTGTATTGGGGCCCTTCTGCTCTTGTGTGGTGTTGTTTTTTCAGAATCTGTCAACTTCTGCCTTCGTGTGATGTTGCTTGGCCCAATGAAAGAAAGAATAAACACCTTTCTATATTGAATAGGAGTCAGATCAGCTGTGGATGTTCATTTAGTCATACAGAGATGTTAGTGAAGGTGGGTCCTTACCAAGCAGTGCTGTCTGGCCCTTTGCATGTGGAGCTCATCTGTTTATTTCCCTGCTTCAGGGAATGCAGTACTTTGAATGAGGCCAGCACAAGAGACAACTCTGCCTCCTTACTAATGAACTGTGTTTGTAACTAACTGAAAGCTTTTCACTTGGGAAAGTGGGGAGAAAATAGTTTGTGGTCTAGATCATGTGCAGATATTTTAAAGCAAAATCTTCACTTCTGTGATTTGAGTGTTTTCCTGTTGGCTCCGTACAGTTTGCTAGGGAAGTGGGGTCCATTTATGAAGCCTTAAGGGCTTTTTTGTTTTTGACTTTCACTGAGGGTTCTTTGCTGTTTTTGCTATAGGTGTGTTTTACAGACAGGAAGTGCTGAACCTCCAATCTTCAGCAAAATGGAGATTTTATTCCTTTTCCTGTGTAACTTGCCAGGTCCTATGAGATAGGATTCAAGTGGAGAATCACTGTAAAAATGTTGCATCAAAGCTGGTTGGAGAACAGTCAGTTGTGAGTCTCAAGGGAGAGTGAGAACAGAGATAAGAAAGAATGACACATTGGTTTCACCCAAGAAAATTTCATAGCCACAGACATTTCTCAGCATTTTCATGTTGTTGATGACTAGCTTTGTAAAGTTACTTCAATAATTCTATCCTCATTTTACTCTAAAAAGTTATGCAATAAGTGAGCTAAACTAAGCTCTGTTCTGTGTGCAAGGTCCTCTTTGCAAGTCCCTGCTTAGTTTCCAGGAATTAGTATGAGGCCTGGCATATCTGACACCACTCAGCTGGTGAAACAATAGTTTATATAAAGTATAGTTAAATACAGCCTTTCAAGCTTGAGCCAATATTCTCCTATTGTAAACTCTGAGGATTGTCTTTGTTCATTGAATATCCCAGTGATTTAATAGCACTCATAATGGACCAAATATACATGGCTGTGGTTTATCCTGCTTTGTATCATACAGATAAAGGCTGAGAGAAGAGCAACATATAGATCTGAACAGAAAATATTTGCTGAACTAAACAGTTGAGAAAGAGCTAACAACTCTTGGGCTATTAAAGAGGATCTGTTCAATGCTAAGATCCTAGGATGTGACAGTTAGTAGGGTTATGCAGAATATAACTTTCCCTTCTTTATTTTGACATTCCTATAGCATAAAAATAGGAAGGAGAGTCATTTGAGCTGTACCAGAGTGTGCTGCCCTGCCATAATAAGGTAATCTTCAGCAGTGGAAAACAAACCTCCAAAGAGTTACTCATTCCCTTTGTGGTATTGTCTGCAAGTCTCTGGTTCTCATTTGCCTGGGTGTTAAACTGACACAGTCACAATCCATGGCTCAGGGAATTTACAAACAACTGGGATGATAGGATTAAGCCTGACACATCAAAAGTTGAAAATGAAACCCATAATTTAAAAAAGCAATGAAACAGCAACATATTCTCATCTCAAACAGTGAGTACCAAATGTTTGTAGCATAACATAAAATAGCTGAACAGTGATTAAATCATCATTGGCTGCCATGAGTGGAATAAAAGAGCAACACTGGTTAATAGATTTCTTCAGAAAACTGATAGAATTTGTCATTAGTTTAAAATCTTTATGTGTCAATTTATGCGTGTTTCAGTAAATTGAACTGAATATTTAATTTTGCTTCTATTGTTTGGTGGAAACAGGGTGGTGTTTAGAGATGACCTCAAAGGACAAAAAATTGTTAAGGAAAATGTGTCTTTGTCTCTATCCCTTCACCCTGATAATTGGCCGGAATTTTGATTTGTAGAATATTTGGAGGATACAGCTAGGGGTACTTTTTGATTATGAACTGGAAAGAGATTTAATTACAGATGCTCAGCATATTCTACATAGTTCAGAAAACTCTTTGCTAATTTGAAGCCATTTTCTGTAGGGTTATTAGAGATGGTTCATTTGTTGTTGCTGTTTTGGAGAGGCCTACATTATTAAGCACGTAGTAACTGCTGGGATTTAATCTGGTTTTGTAAATTCCTATTTAAACTATGATACAGATTTTGGGAAGGAAAAATCCAGTGATGAAGAATACAATAAAAAAATATTGTAAGTTCAGAAGTGAAATGATACTTGGAGATTGTTAGAACCTGTCTTTTTTTATCTTTCCAAGCATCAAGGAATCTCACAGTATTTCAAGCTGTACACCTAGAAAGTCACTTAAAGCTCTGTTGTTGGTGGCCAGTGCTGTGACATGTTTTTCATGTACCATTATGAGGCAGCATTCACACTCCAAGCCGAGAAAATTTAAGCTGGCAAAATACAATTTCTATATTTGTAAGTAGGCCAGGGTATTTGAGCTGTTACAAAGTGTTAGGAATACCAGTGATGATCACAGACTCTTAAAACCTAATAGAATCTTTGATCTTAACTGTGGACTACAAATCTACAACTAGTTTAGAAGGAGAAAAAACTTCAAAAATTTTATCTTGAGATGTACTGGTGACTTTAAATTGACACAAGTGGTAGTTTCAGAAAAGGCAGCATAATGATACTTAAGAAGGTAACCTCCTTCCCCAAGAGCATCTACTCTGTAGTAATGCCCAAATCCAAATTATCTCTGCTGCTGCTGGCTGCCATCATATTGGTACTTGGTTTTGAAATACTCCTTCTTTCTCTTTGGATTGCCACACAGATTTGGTGGTTAGGCCCTGATCAGCAAGTGGCTTGCTCATTTCTCTCATTTGACCATCTGCAAGTCAGTTCAGTGACCCTTATGATGTTTAAATTAGTTCCCTTGTGTTTTCAGTAATGCTTTGGATCTCCTCAAGATGTCCATATGCTCCATGTTTAAATGTTAAAATAGTTAGACATTAGTCCAAATCTGTTAAAATATAATTCAGTTTAAATTCTGTGTTATCTATTTCCTGACATGTGTGGTGAAAAACAGCAGTTTGTAGCTCTCTTGTGGGCTGTGTAATGGAGGTTCCTATGTATTCAGGGTGAGGATTCCAAGCTTTTCCACAAAGTGAAAACACAGTGGAAATTACATTGTGTGAAGGCTCATTCTCAGCTGCAGTGATCTCTCTTGCTGATATTTTCATGTTTACAGCAGCTCTGTATCGAGGTTTAAAAATCAGACAGAACTAGGGAAAGAAGTAAAGTGAAAAGTGGCAGCATCATGGAACAGGCTGTGGAAGGTCTGTCCTATGTGGTATAAGCTGTCACCTGTACAGTTTTTCATGAATAGCAGGGGAGTTTAACTTTTTAAATTGCAGATAAATGCAGATAATAGGCATAAAAATGCAAAAAAATCACCATTAACTTCCTGAGGAACAGATTGCACATGAACAGGTGATGGGATTGGAATGAGTACTCTGCTACCTAAAGAGAAAGGCAATCTCCCACTGAATACTTGTGTATTCTGGAGTTTCCCTCTGTGACTTCCAAAGGAAGGTTTTGAAGGCTGGCATCATACAGAATAAATTCTCAGGCTTTCCTCTGTTGTTTGCAGCTGTCTTCAACCAGTCCATTGATGTTTCTGGACTAGAGCAAAAGCTAAATGTTTACAAATCATTTCACACTGAAGAGATGTGTAGCATAATGCCTTATTTACCAAAAAATACAGGTTCCAGCAGCCAGGCTCCAATAGCCAGGCTGACAGGCCAGTAGAGCCATGGAAATCCCATAATGCTGCTTGGATCTCCCTCCCTGGGACTCTTCATCCATCGAGCCCCGTCCTCCTCTAAGGAATGGAAAGTGGGGATAGTGCACTGCAGTTATGCATTACAGAGCCATGCTGCTTCCTCCAGGAAACTCAGAAGGACCCCTTTCAAGGGTCATTTAGTGTTTGTTTTTGCAGTGAATTACCCTTCATACATATTTCTTTTCTATTGGCTCCTTGATCGTTTCTCTAATTTGGGAAGTGTACTTTGAAAGACTTTCGGTGACATGTTTATTTTTCTTAAATGCTTATGGAACAGAACCTCAGCCTCATGAGGCATGTGTGTCCCAAATGGAATTGGAATGATCCCACAGTGTTAATTCTGTTCATCCATTATGTTCCTGATTTTTTCTCTTCTAACTTTAATCCTGTCGTTTTAGAGAAGAAACTGTTTTGAAGAACTTTGCTTTCTGTGCACACATTAAATTATAAATAGGGTATAAACATGTTGAAAACTTAATAGGTTATTTCTCCTTCCCCCTTCAGCTTCCCACATAAGCAGATGAATATTAGGACCAGAAATCTGTCTCAAACCTTTAGACAGATGCAGATGAATAATAGGACCAGAAATCTGTCTCAAACCTTTAGACAGATGCAGATGAATAATAGGACCAGAAATCTGTCTCAAACCTTTAGACAGATGCATTCTTGATACAACCTTGTACTTTCAATCTTTTTTTTTTTTCCACTGAAATCTTAGGAATTTCAGCCGTGGGTAGTGAGGTTCACAGATAGATGCTGAAGGATGAGGGCCTCTGCTTTCTGTTGCTGGCTGTGGCAGGAAGTCTCAATTAGTGTGAAAAATATTGTGAGTTCTTGCGTTAAGTGATTGAAGTAAATATTTTTATTCATTCTGCATTCTTGCATTTTAAAATTACCTGTTTGGTTGATAAACATAGAGAGTGGGAAGGTGGGACAGTTTGATACACTTTACCCATTGGCAGTCCTTAGCTGTGTGAATGGGAAAGTTGCTAATTGGTCTCCCTATAGTACAGGGAGCTTGCATCTTCTTTTCATTAATGATTTCACAGTGCTTGCTTTCCTCAGTACAGCTTTGGTTCTTATCAAAAAGAGCAAAAAAAATTGTTGCAGGAGATTTTTCCAGTGATTCCTAACTAAATTACTACCAGCAATTTGTAAGAAAAATCAGCTAAGAATCAGCAGATTAGAGGTTTAAGACATTTTTGAACTAGAGCTGTGATATATGTTATACTTATAAAAATTCGAGTAATTGAATGCATTTTATGTGACAAAACAATACAAGTGAAATTACCATAGTTTCAGAATGTCTCAGCTTTTAGCGATGATGATGTTTATTATTTTTAATTTCTTGATTTTTTTTTTCTTTGTAAGCAATGTAAAGGGAAGAAAACTTAATTTTTGTGAAATATGAGTCCTCTGTTTACTTCTAGAAAAGCTTTGTTTCAATTTGTTTATGAATTACTTTTAGAAAAGGAAGTAAAAATTAAGTATGTAGATACATGTATGTCGTAATGCTCCTTTTCAGAAACTTAAATCTCAGTGCTTCTAATATGTGCAGTCTGGCATTGATTGTAAGTATAATAGGTTATTTCATGCTGCTTCTCTTTATATTCATGGCTATGATACTGAAATGTGAAGACCACACACAGACAACAAGATCTCCAGCCACTTACGCATGTAAACAGTCTGGCTTTTTACAAAGTGGAAAAATATTTCTTGTGCAGTATTTTAACATGATCAGCATGTTAAGGCTCAATCTGCAACTGTGTCAACATTTCTTTGGCTGTAACCATTAATTCTGTAGCCTCTTGATAATATGTAAAATGTGAGACTGGTTTGTTTACTACTGGGATTTGTCAGCAATTACTGTCTGCATTTAGCTTAGTGCTTTCAAATATATAATAGATCAAAGAGTTATTTTGCATCATCACTGTGGTTTTAGTAAAACAAAGGACTTTTTTTTTTTCCCAACTGGCTTTGGGACCTTCAAAGGGCCATTGGAGCAATAATTTTCATAAATATTGTACTTATACCTGTTTGATATTGGTAGGCACAGGTACAATACATTAAATAACTTTCTGTAGCTACTGTTTGACATGAATTTAGCTATTGGGACAGGAATGCTCATCTCTTTCAGCCTCAGTTGTTGTGAGGCCTGGCATGGCTTCAACATAGCTGGGAATTTTTGTTTTGCTTATTTTTGTGTAATTAATGCATGTTTAGAGCATTCTTCTTACCATCAGGAACTGCAAGTGCAGTGGTCATGTGCAATATTATCTAAGTGCCATATCATTTTCATCACAAAGAAGTGAGGATTACAAATTCTGATAGACAAGTTCTTCATGTGGATATGTATGTATGTAGCTAAAAAGAGTAAGATTGCATAAAAGCATTTTAATGGGCAACATACCTGTTGAAATTATAAATATTTGGGTTTATATCATGTCTTTTATCTCTGTTCTCAAAGATAATTTATTAACATATTTATTAATTTAATTTCAGTGTAATTTTGAGGTTTTGCAAGTAACAAAAAACAAACCCCCTTTTTGTTTAGTTAGAAGTAGGCTGTAAAATTGGTTAAACTTGCCACTGCTCATGAGAAAGTTGCCATTAATTAATTGTGATCTCAGGGGCACTTGATTAAAATATTTTGCCTGAGCTTTGCTTATGACTTTGTACAGTTCTGAAGTGCTTGTTTTTTCTATGAGTATTTTATTTACGAGATAAAAATAATGGCACACCAATCCATAAGATTGACTAAAGATCTCAAAATGCAGATCCTGCAATATGGATAAGGGAAATTATTGGGCAGTTCAGTTTTAGGGATAGTCAGATGACAGAATAAGCTTTTATGTGAAATTCTTAAAAGGCAAACCTGCATTTTTAAAGTCAGTATTATAAAGTATTTAATAAATGTGTCAATATTACTGCAGGAGATTAAGAAAGCTTTCAGTTTGCAGATCACTATCTTTTTTTTTTTTAAGACTTAAATGCTCTTTGCTGCTTTAATTCTGTTGCTTCTAAGCCCTACTCAAACCAGATGTTTTGTTAAAATTTGAATGAATATTTTGCCCAGTAAAACACTAAAATACTGTTCTCCTAAACAGCATATGAACAAAGAGAATTAATGTTTCAACATTCCTGTTCTGCTGTCTGGCCCAGTTTCATTTCCTTTGATGAAAAAATGATAAATATAAATTACAAAGTGAGGCAGCAAATGATCTCTATCAGTTAGTTAAAACTAAGTTCTTGATACCAGTTCTGTTTTCCAAGATTTTAAGCATTTAACTTAAATTATGAATTTCATGGTAAGAATTTGTTTAGTAAATAATTTGAACAGAATTTTTTACTCATTTTTTCCCTGCAAAGGTGTTATTTTGGACATATCTACCAGCTGTGTATCCAAGTCTTTTGCATGGTAACAAATTCCAGGCTTTAAGGAGCAGCTGTAATTTTAAATGGAGTTTTGTAATGAGCCCTTTGCCCTTGGTTTGGAAATCTCCCCACCAAGTTATACACCTTTGGGAAAAGCAGTTTTTAGATTCACTTTTCATTTAGGGAAACCCTCTACTGAGAGTGAATCTCCTGTGATTGTGGTGGCCCCTGCTGCACTGGAGATGAGAAGGGTGAGATGAAGCCTGTCTAGTTTGAAAGTAAAGAGAAAGGGTAGGATGACTTATTTAAACAAAATAAAAATAATAATAAAAACAAAACAACAGCAGAAAGAAAACAACCCTGCAAACAGCAAAAAACCTGCTGAAGATTCTTGTTATTTATGGAGCAGAGCGAAGGTGGGACAGGCACAGGAATGGGCTACAGGAATATTTAGTAGTTTGTGTGAGGAGCAGAGACTGATGATGATAGGAGAGCAGGAGCAGGAACAAGGAAAAAATGAATGATGTATGTCAGTGCTGGAGCAGGGATGTGCAGGCAGGGTCAAGCTGAGAACTGAACTAAAATGTGGAGAGAAGGTTAGGAACAAGACAAGGTATGGAGCAGCAGGAGTAAAACAGGAGTTAATAGTGGCTTGATAATGAGATGAGGATTAGGAGTGGTAAATGATACTCAAAATGATGAAAAACCTCGAGTGGCAAGATGAATTGGTTGAAAAACTGTTTTCAGTGGCTTGAGACAGGGAACAAGCTTGATCAGGAGTATCCAGATGCTGGAAAGTGTAAATTTTGAGGGATTATGGGCACAACTGTCTGTCTCATGTTTCGTGTTCCCCTTTGTACCCCAGAAGGAGAATGTAAGGCCCCCGAGGTGATGAAGAGTGGCAAAATGTTTTATCCTTCCCCAGTACTAATCCAAAGAAAGGCTGATGGTTTACTGCAGATTAATTGTATTGATCCAGTCGGGGGAGACATCTGTGGGGCTTCCAGTCCTGCCCATTTCCCTGTGGGAGTCAATGTCACCAGATGGCAGATTTTCCTTAATCACTTTTCCACTTGCCCTTACCAAGGTCATATTCAGAGACTGTTTAACTTCATAAATGTACTTGCAATCATCAAGGTGCACATGTGGTGTCCTTGGCCTTTTTGGAAGTCTTTCTGGAGGATATTGTGATTGTGTTTTATTATAGCACTGCTTCACTCTGTCCATTTTTATACAGTTCTATAAAATATTTCATACAAAAAGGGTGTATTTCTCATGACAGCTTTTAAACACTTCTATATTTACCTGATTTTTTTTTTGAGAAATACTTGGTTGATAAAATTGAAGTATTTTTGTGGTTTGTTCTTCTTCATTGTTTCGCTGAAAAATGAATGAAGGGAGGTTGAAGGCCATATTGAAAAACTTTAAAGCCAGCAAGATTTGGAGTATCTAGCCATCCTACCATGTTCTAATCATTAATATTAATGAATTAAAATGTTTACACACCCTGATCTCTATTGTTCTCTTTGATGTTAATTACATTACAGTAGATCATGAGTTCATTCTTCATATCAGGCAAGTAAGGAAATATTTCCTCTTTATTTACCTGTGTCCCTTAGCAACACAGCAGGTCTTATTCATTGTTGAATAATGTGTTTTTTGCTGCCTTTGCTATATACAAATGCTTGTCTTTCCATCTTTTTAAAAAGCCCTGAGTGGAGCTTTATTACTAAATTCAAGCAAAAAATAATATAAATATACAAATACACAGCCATAGGTGAGTATAAGGAAGCTTAATAGTGTTCTTGGACATGTTAAAACCAAGTCTTTTTTCTTTTTTGTCTTGCTCTTATTAATGTGAATCAGATGAAATGGATGGTGTGTTCACTTGTTCCTGTCTCTGTGGTTCCTGACATCCAGGAGCTGTAATCTGTCATGTTCTGTCATCTCTGTTCCTTCATTTCTTTTACCAAAGGCAGTTGTGCAGCTAGCATACTATCAATTCTTTAAATTAAAAAATGAGCTGTTGCTTTCCAAGGGGTAATTCCCTCTCAATCTGTAAAGTAGGTGTGGTTTTTGGGTTTGTTTTTTCCCCTGTTGAAATTCATGTAGAAAATAAATGCAAGTTTTTAAACTTAATTTATCCAGGGTACTCTTTCCTGGGTGGCTCTTAAAATAAGATGCAGACTTGTAGGAACTAAAATCTCAGCCATAGCTATTCTAGTTCTGCAGATATTGTTAAAGTTCCTTAGCTGGCACAGTCCTGTCTTTGATAGGTGATTTTTGCAGCATATGAGGGTTCATCCTTTAGTTTTGCTCTTGTGGTTTTCACATTTAAATTGTATGACAGGGTTGGGTTTTGTAACCAGTGAAATCACATTATATTGGTAGCATCTGCTGTCATTTATTTTAATATAAAATTCCTGACTTCTGGTTGGCATTGCTTAAGTTCCATCAGAAATGTTACTGCTGTATACAAAGAGGCCTTTCCTCCTGTCAGCCTGGGCTCTTGAACACAATGGAGTTCCAGTACAGGGGTTGCAGGTGATTATTGTACCAGCAAGGAAAGAAACTTTCTGCCCTGTAATACGATCTGTCAGTTGGAGAAATGCTTCAGAAATCTGTTTATCTGCTGCCTGCACAGGGTAAATCCTACTGCTGCATGGCCTTTTGAAGAAAGGGGAAGTCTATTTCTTACAAATGATCTTGAAATTCATCTCTGAAAGTCTTCAGCAAGATGCACGCAGATTTTTGCTGTTGAAGCTGATTGCAAAGTTTATAAATGTTAAGAGTTGCACATTTTCTGGGATTATTGCTAATTTTATTTAGCTGAAAAATTCAATCGGGAATGTAAAACTTCTACTGGATCTACAAGCTTAAAGATACTGAAGGATAAGATTTGATGTGTCTGTAAACTTGTTCTGCATCTATGCAAAGTGTTACAATGGCAGAATCTAACCATGTCTTCTAAAAATCTATTCCTTTCCATTGCTTCTACTATTGGTGATATCCTTTTTTTTTGTGAGATGGATAATTAATGATATTTTTTAAAATATATTTTTTTCTTAAGCATCTGTATCCAGAAGTATATACAGGAATCTTTATTATCTTAAAAGGGACTATTTGAACAAGGTAATTAAACATAATGCAGCATTATAAAGACTGTAGTCTTAAAAATTGTTTCTGTATTATGCCAAATGGACCTTGAGTTCTGCTGTTTCTATATGAGTAAAAATGCTATTGGCAGATGAGGCTTACACCTTATTCATGCAGAGTTTTCTTCTAGAATTCCAATTCTAAAATTCTTTCTTGTAGTACTGAACTGTAAGGATATTTAAGCAGTTACTACCTAATTTCCCATGCATGTTGAGTGAGAGCACTTTTTAAAAACCCCTGGAAAGCAAACCTAAATACAAGTCTTGTAATATCAAAACTTCGGTGGACTCTGGCAGGTTACATTTCTTTCATAGTTCTGTGTTTCCTTTGAAAGAAAAACTTTCCCAGATGGTCATTGCAGGGTACTGAATGAAACCAGGTATTTTATGTAAGCATGTAAGTTCATAGCCCTGTCAGAACTCCTTATTTGGGTGCTGGATTCTTTGCAGAGGTTTTTTTTCATTTTTATCTTTACACTGTTAAATGAAGGCAAGTTGAGGGTAGGATTATCTGCAAGGTCACAGAGAAAACTTAAAGCATGATGGGCAAAGTATCCTTACCAAGTTGGAACTAGAAATAAACACACAAAGGGAAGGATAGGGCCATACTGATAGTTATAAATTAAGTGTCAAGGTTTCAAATCTGGGAAAGGATCATCAGAATTTATAAAGTCCTATTTAAATAGTCCATTCTCCTCACTTGAGACATCTGTTACTGGTTATTGTTTGAGTGACCACCATGTACATTATACAAAAAGGAATGTGTTTTTTGTAAGATCTCTGCTAATGTGGCAGATAAAATCCCAGTGTTTGATAGCAGTGCCAAAGGGCAAAGAGGTGCTGAACAATATTCCTCATCTTTACCATAACTTTCCTTCCTGGAAAAACAGGCTTTGACAGTGGGAAAATGAAGACTGAGATAAGGAGAGGTGGAAAGAGGCTTGGGAACTGAGAGTGATATAGACCAGAACTTGAGCAAGCAGGGAAAAAAAGTCTTCTCTTAGGCTGATGCACCAATAACTTTTTTTTTTTCCTTGATTACAAATAGGATCTTCATGCTATGGCAATAAATTAAAAGGAGTAGCAAGCTAAGGAACAGTTGTTTTTGTTGGCATGGAGCATAGTCTGGGCCTAGTTTTTACATCTCTAGCAGACTGATTGTTGCCTTGTGTAAAGTAAATGCACTGGTTTTACTAATGCAAAATGCTGCATCAGTCTCCAAATTTCAGTTTTCAGAGAAGCAGTATTGGAACTGATGAAAATTACTTGCTTACTCCTCAGGAGGGATGAAGCAGTTGACAGTGATGGTTCTCTTGTTTTTATTGATTATGGGCATTAAGTTTCAGTACAGCAAACAGGGAAGTTTGTTGCCTTTAAACTGTATTTCTTTTCCCCTGTGGAGAGCTAAGCAGGTGGATACAGGTTCTGGAAAATTAGGTGTGCTGCTGACATATTAAGTAATTCAGTTTTAATTTTCCATTTTAACATCTTGCTGGGTAGACATAAACATTGCAATTAAGCAGGATTTAATTCACCTAGGTGACATCTTAGATGCCCGATAATAGATGGCATAGATGAATTTATTGAGCTGCTTTCTGCTGTCAGTTTTACTGTAGCCCTTAGAAGAAAGGCTTACTTAGCCTGTTTAGAAGATCCATTAGGGAGGAATTTTGACTTTGGCAGGTGTGGAGAAAGTCCTGAATTTAAATTCAGGAAAAATGTCATGGAAGAATTAGGAGACCTATGGCAGGTTTTTGTGATACAGTTGCAGATGGAGCAGGGAGAAGAAGAATCTGGTGATTGTACAAATATTTGTATTTTTGGATAGAAAATGATAAAAATAAAAATTTTAAGGGACTGTTTTACAGAAGGCAAGGTTTTTTCAGCATTTTGGTTCATTATAGGGGGAATCTGGAAGACAAGTGAAGAAGAATTAGATTCCTGAAGGAGAAGGCATTAGCTTGAGCAAAATTCTGTGTATTTTCACACAACAGGACAGGGAGCTAAGATGCATTTGTAGAGTTTTGCTATTAAATAATATTTCACCTTTTTGAAACACAATGCATTAACTTTAGAAACTAGTTTTCCAGTATCATGATGCTCTTAGCCGCAAAAGAAGCAATAGGTGTTAATATAGTTTATTAATTTTATTTTGTTCTAGTTAATTTGTACTCTGCATTGGAATAAGTACACAGAAAGCCACCTTTTAGAATATGTGCGAAGAATGAACTTTGGCAGATGTTGCTCTTTTTAAACTGTCCTAGCCCTCATGTATGTGAAAGTGCCTTGTGGGATGGGACTAGAGAGTTGACAGTTCAATGTCTCACATCTGTGATGGGCAAATTAGCCCAAACTCTAGTGGGGCAGAATGAATTAGGATTAGTGTAATACATCAGGATTAGTGTAATACATGGGGAAAAAGTCAAAATACCCATTGTAAACAGAAGTCATGCATCACAGCCTTCTGGCATCTTTACAGGAGTGAGAGAGTGTAAGAGCAGGGGAAATCTGGTTGCCACAGCCCATTCAGATTCTCCAGAAGGGATTGAGGAGGTGCTTCACCAAAGGCTCTTGAAGTGAGCTGCAAAAAAAGGTCCATGCACAGATTCCCTGGCTGAAGGATGAAGGTGGCTGAAGGCAGTACTGGGGCCGAGCAGGGAGCTCTGGAGCAGATGCTCTGTTGGTAAGGCACCTGAGAAGGGAGCTCAATTACAGAAGGTTAAAATGCAGTTGTGCAAAAAGTCTCAAAGTATGGAGTGACACGATGATTTGACATGAACTAGAACATGTGATTCCTAATGTGTGTGTGATTTGATTTGGCCAATCCACAGGATGTTGGGGATGCAAACATTCAAGCAGTTTTATAATCCAGTTAACAAATTCTGAGAGAAAACAATCACCAATGACTTCCAAATACAGATGGAGCCTGTGAGATACAAAACCCAGGGTCTCATGTTGACAAAAGTAATAATCTGCTGAGGAAAGTATCATTATTTGCTTATGTTTTTAACCTTTTCCTGTAGATTTCTTGTTGCTGTCAGAGCATATGGGTCAATATGGACCCAATATAACGTTTTATATATTAAAGTCTACATTTTGTTGCATAAAATCAACACTATTTATCATTTTCAGTGATTTTAATGTTTTCCACATGTATTAGGGTTGGTGCTAATTATCACTGGAATTTTTCTAAACAAAATTGTGGGAAATATTTCCCTCATATTCCCAATTAGTAACATAATCCATGGGAAACTTGGGTAAAAAAAATAACACAAAGGCTTTGAAATGTAAAACTTAAACTTTTTAAAAAGGCATTCCTAAATAGCAGTTGAAATTCTAGGTACTGGTAGTCTTTTTTGACTGTACTAAAAGTATGTCCTTTTTAACTTAAGGCAACACCTTTTTTGATCCCAGTGAAACAGAAATGTTTTTTTGAGAATAAATCAGTCCTTCTTGCCATTCCACCCTCCTCCATCTGTAAAATAGAGCTTCTCTGAAATCTTAGGAGCATGTTGTTTCTATTATTCTTCATAATAGGTGAAAATGAGCAATGTGTTACCCATAATGTCTGTACATTGTGTTTTTCAAAAGTGTTTTTCCTTGGGTTTTTATGATGTGATTGACCACATGTGAAAATAATACCTATCCTTGCACTTAGTGTGAAAAAGAATTATAAAAACTGACAAAGCCAGTTAGAGATTAAGCTCTGCCTATGTAAAGTACTGAATTTGTTTCCTTAAATGTATGTTTTCATGTTAGAAGCAATCACACTTTTGTTTGGATCTCCCTTTCCACCTGTTGGAAGAGACTAGAGTCAATTAACTGATTTTTAGAAATTTTTAGAAGAAAAATGGTCAGTGCTTCCCAACCTCAGAAACTGAGTTGTGGGCAGAGGAATATTTGCAGAAGGATTCACTTTTATGAATTAGAAATTTTTGGTGAGCCTGCTGGGGGCATGTAAATAAATTCTGATTAACCTGTGCTATCTAATGCTGTACTCACCTGCCTTCCTTACAGGTCAGGGATGGGTTACTGGGGCCTCCTGAAGGCCTGAGGTTGGAGCACAGTCAGGTGCAGTTTTTCAGCTGCATCTGATTTAAGTTAAGGCCTTGTCATCCACCACCTGCTTTTCATTGCCCCATCCTCCTCTCAGAGGTTACCACTTAAGTTTGTTAGGAGAGATATATGAATAGTCACTTCCTATTTATTTCTGTCAAACTCAGTGGGTTTTAGGATGCTTTTTAAAACAGATGTTGAATCAAAAGTGGTTCAGATAGGGGACAGTTATATCTGTTCAGCCCTGGTTGGTGATAACCTGTGGGTAACCTGTGAGATGGAGGCCTGGGGCAAGGACAGACAAATGGGGAAGGAGCTTCCTCAGCAGGTTATGTTTTAGTCCCAGGAGCCTTTCTGGTGACAAACACTCCACCAGGTACTTCTTACAATTCATTCTTACTTTTCACCAACTCTTCAGTGTTCAGCTATGTTAATATTTTACATATTTTTATAAATTGCTTGTTGCTCCTATTTTTTTGCATCCATTTTTCTTTTTATTTAAGCATAAAGTCTATTTATTACATACTCTGTTCAATGCCAGATGAAATGAACTTTTTTTTCTTGGACATTAAAAAAAAATTCCTTTGCTTGCCAGCTGGTAATTCCTTGAGGTTTTAGCTGATCTGTTTCCATTTTTGTATTCTCCATCATCTGATTCTGCTTTTTCAGCAGTAAGATTTTGAACATCACTTGTTCATTTGAAAGACTCATCTGTTTCTTCCCTTGTACCTTTGTAGATAAAGCATTGAATAGTTTTTTGAACTCTCCTCTTCCTCTGCCCTGTGTTGACTTAATATGCTCCCACTTAATAGAAAAATTTTGTCCAAAGGGTGTCACTTTTGTAATATGCCTTTTTCAGCAGTGAGTCACTTTTTTCTTACGCTGTTTCTGAAAAAGCTTTCTTGCTGTTCTGAAACTTTCCTGGCTGGGTTTAGACAAATTACTTAAAACACAGAGTTAAAAAGTACTTCTTTTACATGCTTGGAAAATGCAACATTTCAACCATTTCAGTAAATGTAACAATATTAAGAAGTTTGGCTTGCTATACTTTTTTAGCAAATAAAAATACTTTTGCTTTATGTATTTGTCCTAAAGTCTGATCATGTGCAATCGATGTATCTTTAATCTGTTAAACTATTTTGGCATAAAGATTTAGCATCTGCAAATATTTTATATTGAAACATGGGCTGCAGATGTTGGGTTTGGTTTTGTGTTGCCTCTTGCTTCCCTGTTCAGTAGCTGTGTGCTGCGGTAGGTAATGTTGTCAGGAGAGGCAGGGAAGGAAGGGAATTGCAGTGCAGGTGAGACCTTGTCTCTTAGAATAAAAAGGAATCTGAAATAATTGCAAAGTTGGACACGTGGAACAACTTCCTGCGTGGGACCTGCCATTACTTCCCCGTTCTGTTTTTGTGAGGGGGAAGTCAGCCCATCCCTGCAGCTGTTGGACAAATCACTCAGAAATACATGCAAGGGTGCATCATGTGCTGGAGAATTGCTGCTCCTTCACCCCAGCAATGTGCACATTACCTTCAGAAACAAACACTGGTTTGCCTCTGCTTCACTTTATAAGAAGCTTGTAAATTGTGTTTTCATGCTGTCTGATGGCTGGATTTATTTCCTCTGACTGAGTTTACATCAGAAGATACTGAGGGTGGTGTCTTCACCTAATTTTTATTGCACTTCATTTTCTGGTATATGCAGAAACACAGTCAGGTGGTTACATTACTGAGATCCTCAGCCCTCTTGTATGGTGGCTCTTTTCATGCTGAACAAATCCATCAGTAACTTGCCAATACATAATTGGAGATCTTTTGTTGATGCTTTAAAGTCTGGCAGATTAATATTCAAATATAGCATGTCAAGCATGTATGGGAAAACCTGTAAAAATCATTTAACAAGTTAAATGTCTGAAAAAGGCCATCAAACCTTTTTATTACTGGCTGTAATTTCTTTTAAAAAATTATATTGTTGTGTTACAGTTAGCAATCTTTAGGAGTTCTGGAAGCTTTAGTAATCATTGCAGTTGTTTTGATATCTAATGCTGTAGTATCTGATAATTACAAACCAAGTAATTCAGCCGTGCCGAGTGTTTTGTACAAGGTATGTAGGAGTTCCTTTGTCTTTCCAGCTGGGGAAGAAATGAAATCCTAGCACTGACTTGGTAGAACTCCAAAGGAATGTCCCCCATTCCAGTTTAGTTACAGCAATGACAACACAATTTTTCTCATGAATTACTTTCATAATACCGAACTTTTATTAATATTGTTGATAGCTCAGGGTAAGAGCTTGGTACAGTAATAATCTTTATCTGCACCCACTTATCAATGATACACAATTATGCATTACCCTGTGGCACTCTGCTGGTGTGGCTAAGCCCTAGGAAGTGTCCTTAAAATTTACAACTAAGAATTAATTACATTTGGGTAGATTTTGAATATGTTCACTTCTCCAGTTAATATGGCCACTCACCTTCCCCAGCCTGAAGTGGCATAAAAGCAGGTTGTTGCACACATGGGTATTTCATCACTGCTTGCTCTCAATGCTTTAAAAAATACCTTAGTTTTTAGAATAATACCTCACAACAAGAGGGTGAAAGCAGCTTGTTGGAATCTCAAATTATCTTTTTATTATCTTGAGCAAATACCGTGCTGCTATTTCTGTTTTTCTGGATCAGTCCTGACACAGGCAGGGACATGGTGTATATCCTTTCAAAACAATGGTGAGATTGCACTGTTACTTGGAGATTTTGCCCTAAGGAAAAACTTGCTTTTTGCAATTGTTTGAGCTCCAGCTACACGACTCATTTCAATATGTGGGCTACAAAACCTCCTACGGAATTGGGATCAGACCAGCACAGATTGACAACCTAAATTAAGCTTAATTCTCTCATGCAATTTAGGTCTCTTTTTCAACATTGTACCTGATAGAGCAGTTCTCCGAGACCAGTTCAGATGTTTAGATTAAGTAATTACTGCTCAGCCTGACTGTGGGTGATGAACTGAAGGCTCTGTTAGCACTGCAGCATTCTTACATTGCTAAAAACATGCAGCTCCTTTACCTCGGCAGGTACTTGGTTTTTCTGAAGGAGTTGTCTTCCTTAATTTATTTTAATCTGTTGATTTGGGTGGATCTCTCACAATTATGTGCTTTAACAACAGTGTGTTAGTCCTCAGTTTGAAAGCCTCCAGTATCATACACAGCTTCATCAGATCTGAAACTTCTTATGTTTTTTTATGTTTTCCTAAGGGTTGAATCATTCACAAGTATTTCTTGTTTTCTTTTCCCCATCATTTCTTAAGTCACAGATCCTGTCCATCTGCATCTGTTAAGAGTCTAAAATGCTGCCTTGTTGTTGCATCCTAGTTTCATGTGTTGTCAGGCCACATTTATCAAAGGTTTGTTCTAAAGGCTTGTTCTCTGCTTACACCTCTTTGCTTGGCATGGGAACCTCTCAATGTGATCTTAATGTGCTTATAGCTTATTGATTGAATTTTCAGATAATTGCTTCTTCTCTTCCACTAAAACACCAGAAAATTAAACACTCTTTCCTTTAGGAATTTCTCATACATAAAATACTTCTTCATATACTTCTAAAAAAGGCAAGCCAACCACTTGTGAAAGATTACTTAGATATAACTCGTATGCAGGTTATAAAAAGGGGAATTTCCTCCCTGCTTTTGGAAAGTCTGAATGCATTTTAGACTGTCCAATTCCTGCTGAATCTGTGTATAATTGAGTACAGCTATCTTTGAGGATAGATCTTCAAGTTAGACCCTGTTATAGCATTGCCCTTGATCTGCTGCTCCCTTTTTACTGTTGCAGTGACTCCATAGATCTTTAAATGCAGGGAATTTAAAAGATCTAGATTATGTTAATAGTTCTTTAATAAGAAGGATTTATTGGTTGAAACTGTTCTACAACTTTAGTATATAAATTTATAACAAAATACAAGCTTTGTGCAATTTCCAGAACCAAGCAGCTCTTATCCAGAAAAAAGTAAATATGTGGAATATACCTTTTTTGTCCCCCCGTCCCCCAATATTTGCATCATATTTCTTGAGCATTTTGAAGAGTGGACTTGTGTCATGATCTCTTGGAGGGATTCTGCTTCTGGCTTCTTCTGAAGGCTTCTCTCATTTGTTCTGCTCTGTTTCTGAATCAGCTGTTGAGAAACGTTTCTATAATCACAAATTCCTCTTGTTAGGTGAGTTCCTGATTAATCTCATGACAGTAAAATCATTCACTGGTGACCTGTTCATCCCTAAAAAACCCTGAAAGAGAGCTGGGAAAACAACTTGCTTTGGATGTGAACCAGGCAAGCACTATTTCCATGCAACTTTGCTGCCTGGTGAAAAAAAATTCCATTATTTCCATCCCCTCTCCCCCCATTTTGGGTTTTTTTTCCTAGAAGGACAGCCTGCTCCCCACTCCCCCCACCAAAATAAAAACCCAAAACAACAACAAAAAAAAACTCAAATCCCTGGAGATTCTGGAGAAAAATATGTGGAAAAGTCATACACATATCAAATTGTAACTTTATCTACTTCTTAAAAGAATGAGAAATGTACAGTGTTAGCTATCACCAAAATTCTTTTGTCCCTGATAGCCGTGAGCAGTGGTGGTAGCATAAATACCTATCCTGACTTCTGTGTTTATACAGGCTGAGGTGTTTAAGTACTGGAACAGTGTCCTCTATGGTTTGGGTAACTCTGCTTTACCTCCAATCATTGTGCTCCTAGACATGCTTGGAAATGAAAGTTAAATTAATGTTGTATAATGACAAATAGATCTCTCGTGCTGTATGCTCACTTGCTTAAGTGATTTTTGCCTCTTGCCATTGCTGTATAAGAGAAAAAGTCAAAATATTGTAAAACATTGGTGCTAAAAGTATAAACAAAAGGAAAACAAATCATTTTCCTTGGGATCAGAAAGATAAAGGAGGAGGAGAAACTTCTAATAAGCCTGGAAAACATTAATTTTGTCATAATACAGTTGGCATAGCGTATTAGACCAATGACAATATATAATTACACTTAATGCTGCAGTTATTAGAACTTGCTTGATTCAATGCAGAACACTGGAAAATATTTAAATTCTCCTCTTTATTTTAAGACAAGATATTTTGCATAAGCTTTTTATGTGTGTTTTATTTTATTTTTTCCCACAAAATCTCTTGGCTGTGCTTTTTCCAGGTGGATGATAACATCCTATCAATTTTGTCCCAATGTCACAAAGGGCTTTCAGTGACATTTTTGATTGGTCATTAGGATCAAATCTATCTTTTTTTTTTTTTTTAACTATAGACATCATCTAAGACTGGAATAAAATTCTCTCTGTAACTACCAAAGTAGCACAGTGCACAGGGAAGAGCAAACAGTAGAAATAAACAGTTCCTATATGTTCAACATGGAGCAGTTGTGGAGTTCTGAGTGTGTGAGGGTTGCAGCTCGGCTCCTTCCTGCCCATCCCAAAACCCTGTCAAACTCTCAGATGTTTCTGTTCCAACTCGGATTCAATTAATTCTGACCCTCCAGCCCACATCTGTAATCACAGAAATGGGAAGCCCTACTATGTGCCTTGGGAGGTTGGTTCTCTGCTTTAATGATACAGCACATTTGGAGTGGTGTAACTGAACACGAATCCACCATGCTCATCTCCACCATCCCAAGGAATCCTTCTTTATCAGGACTGGTTTTATGCTGTTCAAGTGATGCAGTTTAAGGAAACAAGAGTACCCATTCAGGAGCCCACTGATCGTAAAAATGAGTATAGCAATAAAAAGTTTTTATTTGGGTTTATTTACTCATTGGGGAATTTGCAGTAATAATTCACCATCTAATATGTGCTTATTTCAAGATTTCAGTAGGTTATGAGCAGATAACTGTGCTTGACTGACCACTTTGTCTTGGGTTTTGTTCTGTTTACGTTACATGTCTGGTTGTATTTTCAATTTGCAGGGTCTCTGAAGTGTTTGATGTATTTGTATAAACAATTTGATTTCTGAAGATGTTCTGAATTAGATGGCATTGCTGTACAACAATACACTAACAACATTCTGAGATCATTTAAAGCCTTTTGTTTAGTAACACAATGAATGTCATTAAACTCTTACAGTAAGAATGTGAACATTAAAAACAGCTTGTAAAAATGAAGAGTTTTTAGAATTATGGAGGATATCAAATTGGAGCATCTGCTTCTGTCTTTAATTTTTGAGTGAAATGTTTTCATATTGATTCTTGACAAATGTGTTTCCCATCAAATCAGGCATTCAAATTTCAGTTTTGACAATCACACCTCAAAAACCAATTTTCAGTGCAAATTTTGAGATGGATGTTGAAAGCATGAAATTAAAAGTTGCCGTTCTTTTTGTTTGCCTTTCAGTTGTTGTACTCAGGAGTCACGAGTTGCATCTTGCAGCCTGCAATGCTGACTGGAAACACTTCATTTCCACTAAAATAAAAGCTAGTATTTTCATGGAATTGCATGCAATCAGAGTAAAAATAAAAATAGAAACTTCTATAAGAGCATCAGATCTACTAATATAAACTGTGTACATTTTTCTTCCACTTGTCTCTGTTCCCTGCAATTATTTGTATTGACATTTGGTCTTGTACAATTATTTGTACTCGTCCTTTGCTGCTGGTGCAGCTGAAGCTGTACTGGGCTGCTCAGTATAAACATCATCCACAGAGCTGTACTGTGTGAAGGCACATAAACCATAAATACAGGTGTAGCCCTACCAGGTATTGTGCAGCTCAGGAATGCAGGGGAGCCTGCATGGGAGCTGTCGTTCATATCAGTCCAGGACTTAAGAAAAATAGAAGGTAATGAGGCTCAGGAAGGTCTGTGCTTGTATTCTCTGACTCCCCATCTTTCTCTTTGCCTGTGCCACTTGTGCTTCCCTGTATCCTGTCCCAAAGCTGTTCTGATTGTGTGGCAGAACTGTTGGCTTGTGGTTATTGAAATATTTCCAGGTGTGCTGTCTACAAGAAGAGTGCTCCAAAGCTCAGAGGGATAGAATTCTTCCATTGGGAAACCTTATCTATTAGAAGGATTTAGGCATTATTTATATGTATTTGTTTTTGCTTTGAAGTATTACAAATGTTAGGTGTGTTTGTAAAATTTTAAAGATAATTTTAACTGTTCTATTATGTAGTTTCGAATGGGGTTCGTTATTTTCTTTTTTTCCAGTTATTTCAAAGTTGGCAACTGAGACAGTGCCATTCAGAAGAAAATAAATACAAGCATTCTCTCTCCTTGAAAAACAGGTCTATATTTTGCGTCTATATCTATATATAAAGTTTTGTAGTCAATAGAAAATTATGCCAGTTAACATGGAGCATTTGATAATTTGAATTTTCTTGATGTATCAACTACTTGTTTGTTGTTATCAGTGCTGAACCATGAATAATTTACTGGCTTTCACTTTATAATCTGCAGTGTCTGCTAACTTTGAAGTTCAGTAGTCAATTTAAAGTTTGCTGGAGCTGACTAATGATTCACCAGAGATTTTTGTGAGATATTTTGTCATCCATTTAAAGCTTGGAAAGGTTTGCTGTTGCAGCCATCTGGCAATTCTTGGTTCTCTAGAGGAAAGAGAAACCTTTTGATACAATAGATCAAAGCATTCTGCTCTTTCAGTGACTGATACCTATAAGAAACTTAGAAGTTTCTCAAAATGATTTCACAATGCCTGTCTCGTTTGCCAAACTTTTGCATTCTAGCTACAATACAGTATTGGCTATGAATTACATTTGAATTGTATTTGAATCAGTATTTAGAAACTTCTATTTGCAGTTGATTTACAGATCCAAGTGTTTTATGAACCCTGAGGTTTTTAATTTACCAAATATGCTGTTATGATTAATAAAATCAATGCTAAATCTTGTTGCTCTTATGTTGGCATAGGCAAGGGTACTCTCAACAACTGTGCTTGTGCTATACCAAAAGCCTGAGATACAGATGTACCCCTTGGACTGTAGGTGATGTAAATCCAGGGTCTAAAACCCTATATTACACTATTTGTAGAACTAACTCTTAGCAGTTGGAATTCTGAGGTTGGGCTTTGCAGATGTTTGGCAGTGAAGAGCAAGTATGGAGAGTGTGAGTGAGGACAGGAAGTGAGCACTGCAACGTCCCTTGAAAGGAGCTCAGTCTCACGCTGCATGCTCTGTGCACATGTGAGCCTGTCTGGGATCAGGATGTTGTTTCTATTCCATCAGACATTCCGGATGTGCAATTGCCATGACCACACATGTGCATCTTCTCACAGAGTTCATTGCATCACAAGTGCGCCACAAGCAGCCAAGCTAGAATGATGAAATTGGCTTTTACCTCGCACGTTATTTAGTTAAAGGGAGTGAGATTTGGTGCTGAGTTAAAAAGGGAAGCCATTAGCTTGTAACGCCCCATATCTCTGCACAGGACAGGAGGCAGGAGTGAATTAGTGCCCAGTGGAAGTGGAATGTGTTCATGCATTCACTCTTCCTTGTGTTAGTTCATTATAATGACTGATGTACCAACAAAGGAAAATAACCCTTGTATGTCACACTGCCCTCAATCAAAACCTATCAAGGAATTTCAGAAATAGCTGATGTGTATTCAGATATAGCCTATAGCACCCTAATATCTCTATTATAGTTTTTAGTAATAGGTAAGCCTTATTATTTAGCCATTCAGAGTACAGTATTGGCTAATGTAGTAACTACCAAATATCCACTGGTAAGTCCTTCAAACTTGCTGTTCTTTACACTAGGTAGTTTGGAGAGAGGAACAGACTGCTAAGATGCTGAATTTTTAAGCATCTTCATAAATTTTAAACACCAACTAGATAATTAATGTGGTACCAAATTTTCAGAAAATAGAATGAAGTGAGTTTGGTGAAGGAATAGCTAATTTTTCACACATTAAATTTTGCTTGAACTCAGATTTAAAAGTGGCATTTAGGTAGCGGAAGCAAATTCCACATACTTGTGCTTGTCACCTAAACATTTCAGTGAGCTGTCCAAAATAGGTGTGGTGCTCTTGTTTCTTGTCCACAAACAATGATAAATTTGTAATTCTGTACTTCATAAACTTCCACAAGTTAGTGTTTTGCCTGCTGTAACTCTGAATCAGATGCATGTGCTTACCTGATTGTCTATCTCCTCGTCTGCTCAACATGTGCTTCCTAGCAGCTACAGTTCAACATGTTTTTTCTTCTTTTTTTTTTTTTTTTCCAGTGTGGGAACTTTGCTGTCTTGGTGGATGTTCATATTTTGCCTCAAGGCTCCAGTAAAGACACCAGCTGGTTTTCAGATCATGAGAAAGAGGTACAACAAATATCAATTCTACTTCAAAAGCATGTGGCTGGAGGGAAAAAGTTGGACTACCTTGAACTGTTCAGAATTTTTCAGTGTTATGAGAATATTGTTAGTTATACCTAAGCATCAATGGTTGCCATGGGACCCCTCAGTCAACCATATGTGCTTTTTGGATCACTAATGACCATTTTAAATTTGCTTTTTTATTTTTAAACTCTGTGTGTTTGCACATACATTCATGCATGTGTGCATGCCATGTGGATTTTCTGACTTGGCTTTTAATTTAAAAAATACATTTCTCATGAACACTTGTAAATTATCCTCTGTGATATAAACCAGATTGTGCCAGGTATCATTTTGTTGGGGAAATATCTTTCTATTTTGTTTTTTTTCTCATTTTGGGAAGTATAAATGATGTTGCATTTAGAGGGTGCAGGAAAACATAAATGCACATGATAAACCACAGTAGAACTGTTGCATCTTATGAAAAGAAACTTCATGATTTTTAAGTGTATTATGTCTATATCCTGCTGAAATTGGGGAAAAACAGTGCATCAGTGAGCAGCAAAATTCTGCCTGTAACTTTCATCAGATTGTAGAGCAATCACACAGGATCTTGTGATGAGTTCCTGGCGGGAGCTTTCCCCTCTGTGTGGGAACTTGAGAAGTTCCCTATTGAAAATGAAGGCAGGACGTGTTTGGGATGCCTGTGGACTTTCCCGCAAGTCTCTGTTACGGTAATTTTCAGCAGATAGCTTCCCTAATAATGCCATCATTAACTTGTCACTGCACAGCGTCCCCAGACATCTCAGAGTAATACATTTAAGTGAAATTAAAAGAAACAATAAATTAATATCCTGAGGAAGCAAAAGCAGAATATTTAGCAGTATGTGATGCAACTGATTTGTGGTTTATTATGCAGAGAAATAAGAAAATAGGGAAAATCTTTTCAATTTCTTTGTCATAACTAAATGAATGCTCATTACCTTTTCTATTTATAACCAGTTTTACTCTCCTGGTTATCTGAGTTTTAAACATTTTCAAAATGTATTTTGTAAGACTGCCAAAACAAAAGAGATGAATTTCAGGAAATTAGATCATGATTGATTTAATAAAGAGGCATGACAGGACAGCATTCAGTGCATTTCTGGGACTGCACATTTTGAGAGAAGTACAAAGGTTGCATATTTTCAACAACTGAGAAGTGTGAGTCCAATAGCTTTGAGATTCACTTCCTGAAAGTCCTATGCAGAACCTTTGTGTAAGTGAGGGGAGGAAAGGTCCTAAAGAAAGATTATTCTGACATATTTTTTTATGAGAGCTTTTACATGCCCATCGCAAGTGATTGGTTACATTTTTGTTGTTTCCAAACTCGGGAAGATACTGAGGTGGTGCAGCCCTCTCTGCCTGTCTGTGGGAAATGTGGATGCCTCTGTAAGGAACACAATTCCTGCTGATCCCCTCCTTACCCTGGATGAAAGTCATTGCCTCGAGCTCATGGACGCTGGTGATGCTGTCCCAGTGGCCTTTTGGCTGCCAGCTCCTCCTTGGAGCACATGCCATGGAGGGCAGGATGGGAACTATGCCAGTGCCCAAAGCATGGCATTGGTGGAAGGAAATCCAGCTGGATGTTGGAATGACCACTCTGGCACACTACTGTGTGGATGTAGAGTATTCTTGGGATTGCCATGAGATGCTGCAGTTTTTCCTCTTCTTCTGCCCTTCCAATTTCCGTGCCTTTCCTTCCATACCCTGTTTCACCTGGAACAGCAAAGTCAAAGTTTCATCTTGGCTCTCTGAGGTCTGCTGGGTACTTTGTGGAGAACCATTTAAATAATATTTCCATAAGCCTAACAAGTAAAATATGTTCCATGTAAATGAAGGAAGTGCATGGTAATGTTTATTGCTGTAGAAGGAACCAAAGACATGCCATGTTTCTGCTGCTTTCTAGACCTTTTCATTCTAACCTGAACACAGGCCCATGAAGGAATGTAACAGGAACACTTTCATGACTTAAACAGAAGAATAAGCAAATACAGTAATTTATAATTGTACTCTACAAGCAGAAAGGAAAATATATTTCTTTCTGTAAAGAGAAAATACTGATTGTGATTGACTATGTATGTGCCCTTGCTTTCATTTAGAGCAATGCATTAAAAATGTGTTGTTCTGAGTACTTTTTACATTAATCAAAAGGAAATTTCAAGCCAAGATAGCTTAGAAACTACTTGCAGAATTTTATGTATTACTGAAACACATTATAGATGTAAAATTATATTTTTGTGTGCCACAAAGTATCATTTTTGTGAGCACATAGTTATGAACAGTGGAAAATGAGAATACCGAGGGAAAAGTCTTAAATATGTGTGTGTGTATTAACCTTAAAACTTATTCTGGTACTCAAGAGATGAATTTTTTGTTTTTACTCCAAGTTTGTTTTTTTTTTTTTTTGCTGGGTAATTCTGGCTGAAGGTTTTGTTCTTCCTAAGTTGTATGTGGTTTTATTGTGCTTTGTTGAAGAAGGTGTGAAAGATATGAACATTTGTGTTTAGGAGCAGAAAAATCAAAATTAATTAGAGCAATTAAGTTGCTGTGACCTAATTAGTTCAGAGTCTTCTCTCTTTCCACCCCCAACCCCCCCCCCCCCAAATTTACACTGAAGCAAAATATCTGTTGTGATTTATAAGGATTCTTCCAGAGAAATAGTGTGTTGACAATTCCTGAGAGGATTTTTAGTAAAATTTTGCTTAAATAACTCATGCTGTAATACATTTTTAACATGTATCCTACATTTTAACTTTTTCCTACTTTGCATGCATATGAAACTGATTTCTGATTAAAACGTTAGTATTGTAATATAATGTAGTTCATCTGCCAAGTAAGAATTTCATAATATACTTCCTCTCTTGTTCTGTAGAAAAATGGTTTGATTCCCCCCCTTGTTCCCATTAATTTCCTAATTCATGTGCTTCTGCTCTCAATGTTTTTCCTTTTAATGTGAGAGGGGGTAATTTTGTATTGATTTCTGCTGTGTGCCTGTGGGCATTTCTGTAAATTTAGATCAAACCAGGCCAGTGATTTCTCTTTCAGGAGGTCTGCAAGCTACTGGAAGAAGTTGTTGCTTCAAGGGTCAAACACTACTTGGAGGCACCTAAACAACGTGGTCAGTGGAAAGCCATGGAACATGGATCATCTGGGCCTTTGTTTCTTACCGGTAAAAGAAATTATTGAACTTAGTGTAAAATAAAGTGTAGTGGAAAATACTGTTCTTCATTTTTTCTGTGAGAAATTTGCCATCAGGAAGGCCTGAAATAGCTGATGTTTGGGTCTGGAATTACTTCAGCTATGTTAGTGAAAAAATGAAGTGGATTTTAATTTTCTGTGTTACTTAATAGTGAATGTAATGCTGGTACTATTAGTCTGAGAGCCTATCATAAGAATTAAAAAAAAAACCTTTTATATAACCCTTGGTCCTGCAGTATTGATTGAAATCTTGCTGGTTAGTTAAGTCTCCTTTCCACTCAAACATTTAGTTTAGAATTTTTAAATACCGAAATAATATCTTTACTTCTCTTGTTTTTTGGCAGTCTGTTCAGTCTTAAAAAGTTGGTGTGGTGTGATAAATGACATTTGTCATTCCACCAGTGCCACTGCAACCTTGGCAGCAGCACCCATCACCTTGGGAGTGCAGAAGAGAACAGTATTAAGAGCCTTCACCCAACTGAGACTCATTTTTTGTGTGTGTATGTTTGAGGGTTGAGACCAATGGGTGCCATTTCAGTACATCCACATTTTAAACTAGATATCACCATCACTGTAGCTTGTGCCTTCCTGTTGGATCAGCTTTGGGGCTAAATGGTTGCCAGTTTTTGTTTAATACCATGGCATTGGTAGCATAATGGTGGGGTTTAGGGTTGACAGGCTTATCCGTTGGTCTTTTACCATACCAGCAATTTATTTTTAAATAGTTCTTAGGCAAAAAATTACTGGTTTTTGTTACAAGCCTGGAACATGTTATAAATTTATCACAGAAAAGAGGGGCTGCAGTAGTAAAGCTCTGTGCTGGCCATGGTTTGTCACATTTCCTTAAATACATTGAGGAATCTCTGCTGAAGTATGACTTCTGCAAGGCATGTAATTACATACTTACAATATAGGATCACTATACTCATAAACTTTAGAATTCAACATGTTATAGTAACAATTTTTATTGTGCACAAATTCTTTGCCTCTTGAAATGCTTTCCATTATTGAAAAAGTATATTCCTGTAGAATTCTGTTAGATGGTTGCAGCTTTAAACACTGTTGTTGATAATAATGAGTGGCTTTAATGAGAAAACACAGGTTAGATGCTCTGTGGTTGGCTTATTGCAAAATTTTAGGCATATATGGGAGCTGGGTTCCTGTGGCATGACATGGGCTTTTTCCCCCCCCAAGGAACACAATACCACAGCTCCAGCAAGCAAGAGGTGCTTCAGGCCACTAAAGGATTTTCAAGCCCTTTTTTCTTCCTTGCAAGTTGTAACTACATTTTATCCCTTTAAAATATTACTAATGTTTGTCAAAGACATGAGCTTTCAGGCTACTGTACTTTTCTGATTGTGGGTGAACAAAAAGAATTTTCTTCAGTGAAAGCAGAGGGACATTACAGATGGTGGGATCAGAATTTCTAAGATTTGCTGAGGTTTTTCTGGGTTTTCTTTTATCAAGGGTTGTTTTTTACTATTTATTTTTTAAAGTTTCCTGCCTTGGTAAAAAGTAGGTTTTGAAAACTTATGATTTTATAAGGTTGAACTGCCAGACATAATAATTGTTTTTATATATGTGGGGAGATGCAACACTAATCTGAGGGTGTTTGTGAGAATTTAGGGTCTTCTATTTTCTTTCATGAATGTTTCAGTAAAAATACTGGTATGCTGTTCCAGGGCTGTGCACTGATCTTCTGCTTGACTCTTCCCCTTGTTTCCTGAAAATTAAAAACTTAGGGATATGCATTTGAGGAGGTCATCAGTAAGATCAGTGACAGTTTTAGATTAAAGGATATTTACTTTGGATGAGACAGAATGACTGTTCCATCAGTTTTCTGCAGTTAATCTCACCATCATTAATTAACAATAAAGAATTAAAGGAAGAAAACAGGCGGTGATAACGAACATTCATGTTAAGCTTCATTTCCAAAGCCAGCTCTTTCTTCTTCTCTCAGCCTCCTTTGCTCAAGGCTGTAATTTGTAAGAAAGGAGTGCTTTGTTCAAGTCCAAGAATCAAGTTTCTTCAAGTTCCATTCAAGTCTGTTCTTACCTGGGAAGGAAATAACAGAATAGGTGGGTGTTCACTGGGGCAACCAGGCCCTGCCTCTAAGGACTGACCCTTTGAGGTGAGCCACAGGGCCAGGAGTCTTCACAGTTACTTCTTGTGTTCTGCCATCCTCTCTAGGATCACAAGCTCTGTTTGTAGGCTGCAGGGAGGTGGTTTTGTGTCTTCACACCGATGAAGTGCCACACTCCAGGCCAGCGCTTGGCTGGCAGTGTTGTGTAGCACACAAAGGAGTGCACGAGCCTGGTACGTGTTCCACAGAGGTGCTGCTGGGGAAAGGCTTCAGCTGTTGTTGCATTTGGAGGCAATGAAAAGTTTCTGAGTTTGTCAAGCTCTATGTGGTTTCTTTTGCTCCAAGTTATTCAATCTGTGTGGAGTTTCACTGCTGTAAAACCCCTGCTATTGTAAGGAAGTGTGTATCTATAGAAGGAACCTTCACGTGCTTATGAACTGCTTACTTACTATTCCCAGTGTCCCAGGCCACCCCTGTGTGAAGATGCATCTTTTCAAGTCACTTTTAACTGGTTTGCTGTACACACTGTGGGGTGTTTTCAAAATTTCTTGAAAAGAGAATTATTAGACCAATATTAATAAGATTTTAGACTACCTTTAATGTCAAAGCATGTCGTATGTGATTTCATTTCAGAATTAGAAGCCAAGCTACATTACTTCGATGAGCAGATCTCATCCTACAAGATCTGTTGAGCAAGGAAAACTTGTTAAGTCTTCTACTTCATTACTACTATAACTATTTTGAAAAGAAGATTTTCACCTATCGTGGCTTCTTTTTAATATTAATGTTATATTATGTTTAATATTATTTGACACTACCTTTCATTTTTGTGGCACTTAATGTAAATATCCATGCAAGTTACTTGTTAATTTACATTTCTTTTTCATTTGAGTTACACCCACACTACAGTGTGTGGTGGGTCGCATACCAGCTCGTTAGGAAATCTGTGGGTGTTACACACAGGAGAAGAAAGAAAGAAGGAAAGAATGGAAAAATGAGAGAAAGTAGCCAAGACAAGCAAGTTCTTCTTATTCTTCCTTCTGTCTGAACAATTTCCACACCCCTCCCAAATGGCCATTATGAACAATTTGCCAAAGTAAGCTTTAATTTAGTCTTTGGACATAGGCTTTGGTATAAATTCTCTGTTTCCTGTGTTTAATTAATGTCCAAATATGTTTGACTTAAGTTTATTTTATTTTTTAAAGAGAAATTTAAAATGGGGTGGATTTTCAAAGGTTGAATTTTGCCTGCATATAATCTGCATGGCCAAAAACATGCAAATAGGGCATCAGCTGGGTATGGCTTGTGATTGCATTATTCCAGTGCAATATCCACAGCAAGTGGAGGGTTTCAATCAAGAGCATTGAAAGTTAAGAGGAGACTACAGAGGTCTGAGTAGAGATATTAAATAGAGGAGAAATGACAAAGAGAGAACTGAAAACGATAAGGAAGAAGGAAAGGTTTACATGGGCACAGAGGAAACAATAAAGAGAAGTGAAAAAAAATATGGCTGATAGACATGTCAGTGTTAGAAATGGAAGGAAGGAAGAAGGTATATTGTAAACTGACCTTCTTCCCCCTCTTGAGGGAGGAAAAAGTTAACTATGTTTTTCCTACAAGTAATTTTCAGATCTATTCTCATTCCTTCCCTAGCATCCTTGCTGTTTTTCTTGGCTTGAGGGTGGGACATTTTTGCTTTGATTTCAGATCTTGCCGTCACATGGCACAGTGAGCTCTCAGCTTGATTTTATCTGCTTTCCCTGGAATTCTGTATATTTTTTTACATATTTTTAGCTTTCTTCTCTAATGAAATGGGGCTTACTGTGATCATGTTTTCTCTGTCCATCTTTTCACCCAGTTGCTTTTTGCGAATGTGACTGTACTTTATTGACAGGTAGAAGTCTCAGACTTGAAATTCTCTGACATTAACTTCTGACAAGCTTACTAAAATGAGAAATTGGAAAAGGTACAAGAGCTATTATGAGTAGTTCAGCCTTACAAAGATCTGGAGTCAAAGTTCATGCCTTATTTAGTATAAAGAAAAATACATAAGATGCAATTTCACAAGAAAATACATTTTTCTTGCTTATGAAACGATTTTTTTGGCTCCTGCAAGCACACAAAAAATATACAATAAATCATGATGGTAAATATTCCAAACTCTTTGGCCTTGCATTTTAATTTGAACATTATGATGTTTTTAAGGGAAACACCCTTTTCAGACTGCCCCAGTTTGCTTTAGGAGTTTTCAGTATTGCTGTAGGACATGAATTGTGTGAAATGCTTGTAGGGTATGTCCCACATTTTAATCCTGTAACAGCTAAACTGATTTATTCCCACCCTCCCAGCTGTTAACTCACACTCCTCTGCTGTGAAACTGTTTGGTTTTAACTAGAATCTTTTCACTTGCCTTGCTTAAACAGCAGCTCTACAACACTTCTATGGGTGCAGCTACAGAATAAGCTGCCATAGGGGACTTAGGAGGAGTCTTTCAAATGAACTTTGATATTTGCAGTTGCACATTCTAATATCTGTCTCTCCAAAGAATTACATTGCGGCTTCTCTACAATGGACTCATTTATGATTTGTGGCCAAGTCCTGCAGATCTTTGTGAACTTTAAACTTACATTCATCTGTCTGTGACAACAGAGCTCCCTGAAGTATGCAGTAACTTATGCAATAACTTATGAAAAATGTTTTGATTAGTATCTTGTACTTAATATTTCCTGTATTTGCTTTAGATTACTTTCCCCCCCTGTTTTTTACAGCCAGATAATGGGGAATAAGGGCATCTTTTTTTCACCAAAGCATTTTCTAGAAGATCAGGGTTATATATCTGAACTCTTTTTAATGTCGTTTTGTTTTGTTCTTAGGATAACTGATATTTGACAAGAACAAAAGAAATGTCCATACTTACACACTCTTTGGGTGTTTTCTTTTTTTGTTATTTTTTTTTTCTATCTTACCTTACATTGTAATACAATAGAATCAGGAAAAATGCCAAGAAGGGCAACAGAGATGATCTAAGATGAGGAAATGCAATACAGGGAACAGTTGAGTGTGCCTGGACTCTGTAGCCTGGAAAGTATATAAATTACAGGGAATACAACCAAGATCTATGAAATAATTTCTTGTCTCATTCTCTTCCAGTTTGAGAGCAAGGGTGTATCAAATGAAGGGACTGGAAATGCTGTGGTAGTTAGGAGAGCTGTGGAACTCTTTCCCGAAGGATAATAGGTATGATAAAGGCTTTTGCTACATCCACAGCAGCATGGGAGAGTATTCCATGGGGTGGGCAGAATCTCCTTTGGTGTACTAAAGGCCTGAGTTGAGAGGCCTTGGAGCCTGGCAGAGTATCAGGGAAGTAACCCTGAGCACTTGGCTCTTGTATTTAGTGTCTCCTTGTAGGCATTTTACAGCCAAGGTGTTTGGCTTTAGGGCCCTTTGGTTTTCCCCTGTGTGGCCTTTGTTACCATTGTGCTCCTGTGTAAAACAAGACCTCCCTCAGTCAGAGTCGGTGGGAATCAGACTGGCAGAGGAAGTTCTGCACTGTGTGCACTGAAACATCTGCCTTGGGAAGGATCTTCTGTTGTGGCACTGATCCTGGCAGAGGCTTCAGCAGTGCCTGTCCCTGTCTTACACAGGGTATTTGCAGCTGCAGCACCAGGTGGGTTGAATGTGTTCTCCCTGTTTTACTTCTTCCCTGGTGGCAGCTGCCCATGAAATTATTTATGGTCTTGGGTAAGAAATGAGATGTTGTACTTATTTCAAGGATGTCCTGAATAAAGTGTTTTATGTAGATAGTATTGGATTGAAAAGAAATACAATTTATTTAAGACAACAGGAGAATTGTTTAATTTGGTGTATTTTTGTGAAAAGGAAGAATTTGCTGTTGGTTTTGAAAACAGTCTTGACCTCTAGCCTTTAAATAATCTCTGCCCTAAAGCATTGTATAGCTTTCTCTTGCTTTCATCTTGTTTACATTTTTTGTTTGTCTCTTGTTTCCATATGATTTTTTTTCATTTTGGGAGAAGAAAAAATAGTATGAAAATGACTCCTAGTTATGTGTGTGTGCAAAAAAAGTGTTTATATGCACAAACTCTTGCACATCTGTGTGATAAAGGTCTTCCTTTATCATTCAAGTATTTCAGCAGAGTGATTTTGCTGTTAGTGCTTCAGTTTATGCAAAGACACATATATTTATGCAAATTTAAAGTTTATCTTTGGAGTTTTCATTCTATAGTTAGGCAAAATATCAGCATTCATTAATCATGTGTCTTTACAAAGTGGAGTTATGTGTCTCAGTTTCTCAAAGTTGGCTGGAAGTTAATAGGTAATTTATCTCCATCAGTTAAAAATGAAGTTTAGGGTACTAGTTTGATGCAGGTGTTTCAAGTTAGGCAAGATGAACCCCACCTTTAATTTCTGATTTGATACTCACCTGAGAATATCAAAGTGCCTCTCACCTGAGCCAGGGAACATACCTTTGGAAAGAGGCCTTGGCATGCTTGTTCCAAGTGGGAATTCAGCATTTTTGGAGGGCACATGAAGCGAATTTGACAATCTGTCCCGAAGCAATATTTCTTACTTGACTGCCTTACTCCTCTTTGCAATGTGCTTCCCTCTTGGAGGTGCTTCTTCATGTGTGCTCTCCATAGGTTTTCCAGCTTCTCTAGTCCCTTGGAATCAGGAATACAGAGGATGGATTCTCAGTGTACAGCCCATGGACATGTTTTAGCACTAGGCACAGCTGGAAGAGGTGGCAGAGAGGTTTGGGGGTTTTTTGAGTGCTCATTGTTCTGGTTGAAATGTTTTGATTCTAAAATTAACTAGGTTTATAGTGTCTTTTGTGTTTAGTTCAACTGTACATTAAATGAGATGGAAAAAAAAATAAGGATTGATTCTTATATTGAAATTAACTGTCGGTTCCTTTAAAAAAATGTTCTTTATTAAATGTTTCTAAAGAGAGCAATATTGTTTTGGCTAAAATGGAAGCAAGAAAGAATAGGGATTTGAAATAAAACCTAAAAGAAATGTGATTTCCCTAGAAATGTTCAGAGGAATTTACTTAATTGCAACCAGAAGTTTGACCTGGAAGTGTAACGTTTTGACCTTTTAGCTGTCTGGCTTCCTAAATGTGTTGTTTTGCTCTCTTTAAACTGTGAGAAAATCTCTTTTTTACATCTTTAACCCTTGCCTTCCCTAAAAGTCTCAATAAAAGTCTCAGTAAAAGTCTGCAAACAATCACCAGCAAAAGAAAAATCATCATGATATTTTAAGGGAAAAAAAAAATCATTGTAGCTATGTGTTGAGCATTGAAGTCCTTTCTATTTTCATTTTAATTGGAAGTAATTGGGGGTATAATTTCACTGTTAAACATGAATAGGAATTTCTTTTAAACTTTCCATGCTACCATATTACACAATAATACTCTCCTTTGTTCTTCTGTTCTTAAGTTTCATTATCATATGACCAAGGTAGAAATTACAGCTTTTAAAACTGCAAACATTTTTGTGGGTTTATTCATATTTGGAAAATTTTTATAAGTCTTTATAGGAATCTGTCCAGATAGAGATGTAGGGCCAATTCCTGAAAAAAAATGTGCCTCTTTTCTCCTTGTAAGTAGTTCAGTGAGAGCAATTTCTGGATGTTTGATTCACCACTGAAGTAGCAGGTATGCTGTGGTTATTAAACACTAAGTATTTCTGTGGACTACAAAGGCACAGTGGCAGACCACAAACAAAACTAGCCCAGAAAAGCTTTGCAGGGCCCGTGCCTTAATTTAGTAAAATAAGAGATATTTAATTAAAAATTTAGTAGTGTAGCAAATAATAAAGACTTTTACTTGAAAACAGGAGAAAAAAAAGTTTGGCGTAATCTTGACTTTGTTGTGGACTTTGAACTTGATATATTCCATCCACTTCAGACAGACCAGAGATGTTCTAATGCACAGCAAATGACACATATTCAGGAAGAAACATTCAATAGTCACTGCACAAATCCATGTTTAAATGTCAAAACTTGCTTTAGAAATAATAGAAAATGACAGTTTAAACAGATTTGTTTACTGAGCATCTTTCTCCTAATTCCTTTAATATATTTTGTTTGGTGGGTTGTTTTTTTTTATGTGCACGCATGTGGGCAAACCAGAAGTTTGTCCATGGAATATGGGTGCTGCCTGCCTTTTGTCTGCTGGTTTTTTGCCATGGCACAAGACAGGATTGTGGAGTTTGGTCTTTTGCATAAAAGGCCTTAACGTTGGTATTTAGTTTTGAGGAAGAGGATGTCCTGTTTACTTGTTTTTTTGCATTTGGCATCTGTTTAGCTGATGTCAGAATGGAGGCTGCTGAGCTATGCCATTCAGGTGGTCCCTTACTACACAGTGTTCTTGAGTGAGCTAAAATGAGTGGTTTTAGACAAACCAATTTGCAGTCAGTCTCCAGCTCTTTGCACCAGAACCTCTGGTGGCAGTGAGCAGATGATCACAATCGTGGGGTTTCTTGGTCTCTTTTGGTGGTATCCTCTTTGCATGAGAGCTTGTGAGAGCAGAAGGAGATAGAGACTTATTTGGAAATAGAGCCTTTCAGCAGCTGACTTAATTAGGATCTGTTTGCCAGCATTTAAAAAGAGAAAACACAGAAGGCTCTATTGTGGTACTTTCCACCTATTTGCTATGCCCCAGAATTTCCTTCTGTTCTGAGTTGTTACAAATCTAACAAGAGTCTGTTGTATGAAAAGACAAAAACCTGTGAACCTCTGGCACAACTGGCTTTATTCAGACAGCAGCATGAAACTGCAGGTTCAAGTCCACACACGTCTCTTAGAACTTGCTTTCTTTTGAAGTGTCCTCTAGATGTTAGGGTAGAAGAGGAGTCATGACCATCAACATCTACCTCCTAGCTCTGCTGAGGTATCCTAACTGGAGTCCTCAAAAAAAAAAAAAGTTAAATATAAGAATATTTTTTGCTATATATCAAGATCACCTTTGAAGAAACTATGTTTTCATGTTCATGCTTTTTTTTTAAAGTTCTGCTGAATATTCCTGCTCCTGGTTGTTCTCTCCTTCTCATTCTCTCCCATCATGTCCCCAGTGGCAGTCTTGGGCTTTTTCACCAAGCCCAGAGCTTTTGTAGTCCTGTGATACAATATATTCCTGACATTTTTAGTGACCCTTGCCTAGAGACCTTGTTAATGGTAGAAGATTAAAGTCTTGGCAGCTGTGGGAGCTTAAGGGTTAAAACCCTTTCCCCTTGGGGGTAAAAGTTTTGCAGAAGTTATTTCCTATTGCCAGGCAAAAAAAAAAAACAACCTAGAGCCTCGAGACTTGTGAAAGATTTGATTGACTTCATTTGAAAATCTTTCAGCATCATGGTATTTTCACCAGTGATTTTGTTGTTCTAATTAACAGTAAGGGGAAGCAGTCATGTCTGATCAATTCCAAGAAGCTCATTTCCACATTTCGGTTGAGTTTTTGTGCTTGAAGAAACTTTGCTTTGTAGAGATTCCTCACCTTTAAAATACAGAATCCTCCATTTCAAGTACTTCATGGCTCAAAGATTTCCTGCAGCTCATGGATTTTCTTCAAGGAAAAACCACAGAGACAGGCTGAAAGTACATATTTTGTGAAAGAGGCATGTGCTGTGTTATGCATTCCCTAGCACCCTGTGAGTCAAACTTGGGTCCATCATGGTGTCTGTGTCTCATTTGAGCCAGAATCTACTTTGCTTTTATCACTGTGAGCAGTTCAGTGTTGGGAGTGCTTGGTCTGTTTGGTAGAGCTGTGTTTGTCCAGTTTGTGGGATGTACTCAGCCTGGCACACAGAAGTGGCACCAGACAGTTTAACTGAGCTCCATCACAGCACAGACCCTTCAAAGATCCTTCAGCTTCTACTGAGCTGCTGACTTGTCAGACAGTGTTTACCACAAGGTTTGTTTTCCAGTTCTCTCTGCCTTTTGGCTGGTAGCAACAGATGCCTTTCTCAGCCTTTCTCTTGGTTGTTGTGCTCATTCCAGTGGTTAAAGAAGTCCAGGCACGTGGCTTTCTCTGGAATACAGTTGAGATGTTCAAAATAGGGAGCATTCCTAAATAGCTTTCAGTTCGTGCCCGTCACATGCAATTAATAATGTGGTTATTGAGTCTGAGATCAACAAAAGGGTGAAATCAAATCTTGTCTCCTGTTAGAAAACAGTTGTCTGTGGTAAAGGTGCACTGACCATCAAATCTATTGCTCTACATATATGTGCTTGAATGCATTGGCAGGTGCTGCTGGCTGTTTCTGCTCATACATTATAGATGGGTATGGATTTTCCAGGAATGGATCAGCCTTTCTCTCCATCCTTAAGAATTAGTGAGGGGAAGATGGTCTTTTCCTTCAGAGCTGCTGTGTTCCCAGGACCTCCATCAGGGGCATTAATCATCTTGCAGCCAGATGGTCTCAGATGTGCTTTTCTTCGTTCTTTCCTCCAGAACAGCACTAACAGCGAGGCTAAGAAATGCCTTGTCTTGGATCCAGTTTGGCCAGGATAGTTCTGATTTTGCAGTGAATTCCCCACCTTTCCTGCTAGAGGAGAGCCCTACAAACCAACTGTAGGATTCCACAAAATGGCTCAGTCCAGTTTTGCAGTTTGTGGTTCATATTCTGAGTGGTTTAGACAGTGTTGCTGTGTCCAGCTATCCAGGCTGTGATAGCAGGGAGGATTCTTCTAGGCCCATCCCTTCCTGTCTTGATCACACTCCTTGAAAGGTTAATGTCTTTCTTCCAGTCAGGGACCCTGTTCCCAGATGGGAACTAAATCTTGTCCCCAGGTCCTTGGTGGGAAGGATTTCATACTTGTGTTCCATATTTGTGTTGGCAACTGGCCTGTGTTCAGAAGGTATGGCAGATAGAACAGCAGCAGTAATGCTAAAAACTTAATGAAAGAGTAACATGAAAAAAATCAGCAACCTGGTTTTGTCTGTACTTGGTTTAAGCTACTGCAAAGTACCCTGGAAAAAGACACAGATACCATTCCTGAATTTATTTGCATGTATAAGAGTTGGCAATACTCACTCAATACTACACCCAAGTATTTTTTGGTCCATTTTTCAGGCATATCAATTTAATGGCCTGAATGCTTTTCCTTAGCTATTAAACTTCTTTTTAAAAAGCTTATGGGCTTGATGTTACCTTTCTCAATACACACTTTCCTGTGTACTTGCTTACAGTAATCACTTTCTTTGAACTGGAGGCAGACTGTATGGAAGGAATGGATGCCATCTGACATGTTGCAGTTATTTTGAAGCCCACTCTTTGCTGTATAAAACTTTGAACTGGGCGAAGATGCACCTTGTTTAAAAAATAGCAAGTGGATTCCAGAAAAGGCTTTGGAAATCTCAGCAGCTTTTTGTATATGATGTCATGCATCTGCTGTCCCTATCTTAGACTTGGCTTTAAACTTAAATGGTAATATTTTTTTTTTTAATCTCTTCTAAATTAGAAATAGCAGCCTACTCTGCAGCATGTGGTATGGAGTTGGACATTTGTTTTGGGCAGAAAAGCTGCACAATTAACAGTAGGTTTAGAATAAAATGTTGCTCTTTTTGTTTGGTTTACAAACAATCAGGACTTTTGATTCTGTGGTGAATAATTTGAAGTGGAGAAATACAAGTGCTAAAAAGCAGTGTAATAATAAGTCTGTGGAGCACTTTGAAGATGAAAAGCTCTATATACTGTAAACATTATTACTGGTATAGCCTAATCTGTGTGGAAAAATTAATCTAGCATGAGCTAAGTGTAGATTTTTTTTTAATGTACAGTTTAGTGTTTCAGAAAGTTTAATGCACCTGTGTATTTACTTTCACATTGTAACATTAGGAATTTATCCTCTTATATTTTTAATATGTGCGTTGCAATTTACTTCGTTGTTGCTTACCAAACATAGAGTCAATCCTAACCCACAACAACCTTTCAGAAATGTGAAGTGTCTAAGCTGGGAGGGAAAATAGTATGATATAAAAATACAGTGTGATGAGAAATAGGTGCTTGTCAGATATGGAAATGTTTAGGGGGCAGTCAGCCTTAGGCTTGTGCTGTGGCTTTGGACAAGTCTGCTGTGAAGTAGGGAGTCAGGCAGGTGCTGGATCGTGCTGGGGAGTGAACGCCTGCCAGGCTGCTCCAGATAACTCAGCAGCTCAGAGGCATTTTCCCAGGCTCCCAGCTGAATGGTCCATAATAGCCGTGGGAGAGGGCTTCCCACTGCTCCACGCTGCTCCACAGCCGCCTCTTGGCAGCCTTCTGGAAGCTCAAGTCAGCTTGGCTGTGTCTCCTTTGGAAAACAAGTGTTGCTGGGATAGTCTTACAGGAGAGGTGGTGTCTGATACTTCCTCTCGGTGTCGTGGGACTCAAATACAACAAGCAGGGCAAATTACTGTTCCCTTAAAAGGCAGTGCTCACTGGTGCCTATTTCAGCTGAAACTGAACTGTGGCTTTTCTAGAACCACTTTTATGCAGTCTCCTTTTGGATTTCAGGGTCTATTTATTTCCTTGGGATTGGTTTGCTTGTTTGGTTTTGTTTTTCTTGTGTGTTTTTGGACCCTGGATCTGGTGATTTAAATGCCAGTTTTGAAACAAAAACCCAAAACTTTAAGTCACTAAATATAATTTTATTTCTGCCTGGGTGCTGGTAATCCACAAATGGAGCTTTGTCTGTATTGCATGGTGAAGAGGAAATTGAAGATGGGATCAACTGGGTTTGCTGAGCCCAGGATGTGTGAACTTTCTACATTACTGGAAGCAAAATTGTCTGTAGCTTGAGATTCAGACTTCTGTGTGGTGCTCAAAAGGAGTTAGTGATGGAGCATTTGGTACATATCAGTTGGTCTGTTCTTCCATGAGATCATGAACAAATTTAAACTCATGCTGAGGAACTGTGTAGAAAGATTTAAAAGCTGCAAGTTGCATGGGGTTCTTGGATAAGAAGGTTTTCTTGTGGTTTTCTTGTCTTATTTTTAAGTTTCTTTTTTTCATGAAGTGTAATAGTTAACTGGAAAATATATTTCCCCAGAAGGAGCTGAAAGAGGATATCACCATTTTTATAGTTCTGCAGTAACTTTAACCACTTTAAAACTGGGGAAGTTTTTCAAACTCCCCCTGACTACAGAGTAGATCATATGTCCTGCACAAGAGGGTTTCAAAACATTTGATGAGTGTTGCTGTGTGACACTTTCAAAATGCAGGTATCTTAAATGTAGTCCATCTTAATACTTTCTCCGGGTTAACAACAAGTAGCAGGAAATATCTGGTCAAGGCTTTTCAGGAAAGCAGTAAATAATCATGGAAATGAAAATGATTTTCAGGTGTTAGTCCTTCTGGGCTGAGCATATTAGCTGAGGTGCAATTCCCTGTGAAGACTTTATAAGACTTTCAGACTTGAGCTGATGCTGCAGAAATAGTTTCTAGAGGTGTCTTGATCTCTTACATAATTATTTCTTTTGTCAGATTTGAGGAAGGTGTTCTCTTCTACAAAACAGTAGCTGGCTAATCAAGGGCCTCTAATGAGAATTTGAAACTTTGTTCAATCAATCACATGAGATTAAACACTTAACCTCTCAAAGAATACCAGGACAGCAAGAAAAACAAACAGATATAGATGTCACTGATTTATAAAAGAATTTCAGGAACGAAGTATTGTGCTTTTCCTATGAAAAACAAAGATTCACACTTTTTCATTTTAGATTCCTTTCAAAAAAACCCCAAAACATGTGGAATATCACTGACAAACGAAGCTGGAAAGAAAAACTTTTAATATTTACTGTCTGAAGATTTGTTTTCCAAGTTGTACTTTTAGGAATGCTACTTTCTCAGCTTTCCAAGGTCACAATGGAGGATGTTATCACACTAATAACTTATTTATATACAGGGCAAATTCTTTGATTTGACTAAGCCTACTAGCAGTGATAAAGAATTGTAGATGCCAAACTGGAAATAGCTAAAAGTAATTTTCCTTAATTGTTCTTTTAAGTAAACAGTTAATAAAGCTGGTGGATTACCTCCAAATTTTTCTCTAGCACTCATCATTTTTAAGGGATGGTTCAACTTGTCACATCTTGACTCGGATCTCTAAAAGGAAGTCAAATTTTGGGTATCTTCCTGAGGGGAAGGAAAAAAGATGGCTGATAAATTTCAAAGGGATTGATTGTGATTGATAACTGTAGTTTTTAATGAGAGCTGAGGCCCAACAGCACTCGATGGTGAGCTCCAGAAGATCTTGTAGAAATAGGAGAGTGGTGGACCCCACAGAAGAGGATGTGCATTTATACTTAGAAATAAGGCATGCCTTGACACTTGCTCAGTAGGGATTGAGACAGCAACAAGCAAGCTTTCCTTCTTTTTAAATGGTTCAATTTTAAAAACAGCAGGAGCACTTAATATGCTAACTTATCTGCTAATAGCACCTAGGGTAGCTGACTGTCTTAGAAGCATCAATACTTTAGGTCTTGCAAACCCCATCCAAGTGAGGGGAAATAACACCAACCCTAACACCAACCCTCTGACACACTTTGATATCAGTGAGGTGTGCAGGGAGACCGGAGAGGATGAGTCACACATGTCAAGTTTTTGCACTTTCAGTGGGAGTCAGGTTGCTAAATACCTTCATGAATGAAGTGCTAACTGATTTACCAGGGTCATTTGGGAATTTAGGTAGAACAAAAGTTAAAGCTGATTTCCTTGGTCTAATACTCTCTCAGCCATAATACAATCCTGGCTGTCCTTTCCTTGTGCTCCCGGTGCACAAGGATTTCTGTCCACTTTGGGAATAGGAACTGAAAGAGCCTCTGGAGGTTACAGGTACCTGCTGAGTCAGCCGGGTCAGGCTCTGGCTGCTGTACTTACTGAGATGTTCAAGTGTGGGCATTTCTCACTTCATTCAATGGAATTTTAGATAATTAAGCCCTTTCATGTTTGGGTTTTTTTTGTAGTTATCTTTTTTTCCTACCAGATCTGTCACCTTCCTCCAGAAGTCAGTTAAGATAATGGACATCTGTAGTGTTCTCATAGAATATGTATGAAAACACTGTGAATAGCTCTAGTGACCATGACACCACTCTATTAAGCAAACCACACCTCTGATCAATTAATTTAATTTCTGTGGTATTAATTTGTGTAGATTTTTGCCCTGTTTCAGACACTAATTTCTTGAGACCAGTTTCTTTTGAAAAATATTCCATTAAAGTTGCATTTTCCTTTGTATTGTTGAGCTGCTGCTGCTTTCTCTCAATCCTGTCTTAGCAGATGTGTAACACTTTGAGACCAGAATATCCTTACACTTAATATTATCCCTTTGTTTTATGTTGCAGCCAACAGTTTGCACATTACTGCCTACTTTATGAAGAGATGGGTTAATCTCCGTTGTGCTCTAGGGAAACATTATCGTGGTAAGAAATCAGTTTCTTACAGAGTTACTTAGAAGAGGAATAAAGGAAATATAACTAAGGTTTTGGTCTACTTAATCAAAATTTCTTTCAGAGCTTAGGTTTTTTTCAAAGGTTTCCTGAAAACAAAAAACCACCCCCAAAAAAAAACAAAAACAAAAAAAGATAAGTGTTTCTTGAGATAAGATGGATTTTTTTTTAAAACTTAATTTTAAATTTGTGTATGCCTTGCCCCAGGATAATCAGCTAAGCCACACCAAATTCAGTAAGTACAACAAGACTCAGCATTTTCCTGAGTCTCTGCAGGGTGAATCAAGCAGAGGTTGCAGCATGAATCACTTCATTATTGCTCGTGTCTTGTGACATCAACATACAGTACAAGTGTATGCAGGAAAGGCTTTCGTTCACCTCAGCCATAAAATCTTGACGTAGGTGATGTCATTGGACCAAGTCTTTTCTTCATGTTTTCTCAAGCCAGGATGCTCTGGGAGGAAGTGATACCAATCCTGTCCTGCCAGCAGCAATGCAAAGGAGCTGTAATGATCACTGCCCTTTGTGCTGACCTTTTGCCATTAAAAAAAAAAAAGGCAAAATCCTTAAAAATACTGAATACTTGAATGGATATTTTAAAATAATTTCTTGTTTTTATAGGAATTCATGATATTCATAAATGTTTAAATCTGTCTTAAATGCCAACTGGTTGTTTTCTAAGTTCATAGTGACTGAAGAGATCAGTGTTGACTTTAAATATTACATCAAACTTGTCCTGTTAGAATAGAATAGCAGAGTGTCTGCATTGGTATCTCAACATTGTTTGCTGTCTCTTAAATCTGAACTGTTGTAAAGCATCAATGAATACCTAAAGATACTTGCATTTTGCTAGCCAGCAGATAAGATTGTTATAAAGTGTAACAATAAAAACATGTTACTGGAAGCAACTCATCCTATTCTTCAATTCTACAAAAAACATCAATGAGATCAACCTCAGAGGTTTTTTTCTCTTGTCTCTTTCTTGTCCCACAAAAATAGAGTGTTATGGCTTTGTTCTGAAATATAACAAACTTTAAAAATTATTAACCCTCTTTTTATAAAAACAAAACAAAAACCGGCAACAAAAAAACCAACCAGGGCTGAAAATATGAAGATACTGATCTGAAAATAATTCCATATGTAAAACAAGAAAATATCCAGCTGTGTTCTTCCCATAGCATTGCCAGGTACTGAATAAAGCTTTGTCTCGTCTGTTCTCATCTGAGAACCCTTCAATTTTTAATCCTTTTTAAATAGAAACTTTGTTGTGTTCATAACAAACCATGTGATCTTGAGTAAAATGTGTAATTCAGTAGTAGTTAACCAATTTGTTTAATGACTTCAAAGATCTCTCTAGTCAGAGTGTGAAACACTCTGCCCTGGCCTTATGCTGAGGTTTGATGCCAAGCCCTGATTGAATGTTGTTCTGTAAACCTAATTTACAGCTTTTGTGATGAAAAGACTCATCACCAGAATAGCACAAAAGAAATCCTTGTTAAGTGGTTTGTCTGTTGGTTCTGTCTGGTCTTTCAGTCCAGGGGTGCAGGTGGACTAATTTGCAGCCCTGACTCTCCTCTTGGGAACTCAATTTATTCTACTTATTGATTTTTTGGAATGCTTTATAAAAACAAAACAAAAGGAGGGTGGCGTGCTGAAGAGAGGTGAGAAGCTAGAGGGATGCATGAAATGAGTTAGTGTGCAATTAAAAAAATTAGTAATTTTGTTTACTAAAATAACGTTGTATGTATGTTGTTGTTGTCAGTGGCTTTCAAAGTGGTTCTGATTTTTGTAATCCTCTTGTCAATTCTTTTTGTGCAGAGCTCCGTGTGTTTCCAGAGAAATTTATCGTTTGTGTCAGTAAACTTGACTTTGATCCAAGTGCTTGGACATGTGACAATGGTGTACTGGTAAGTTCAAAACTGTTCTATAAATTTTGGGGAGTTTTTTAATAGCAGTGAGATGAATTTTATATATATAGATATAGTTATTCAAGTATTCGTTACTGTCATCTTGGAAGCAGAAAGTCACATTAACAGTCAGGCCAAAGTATTCAAAAGGACATCCTGAAATGAGCCTAAGGCAGGCAAAAATGGGAATTTTGAAAGCTCAGCATTTTCTGAGCTTTGTACGACTTGGGGAAAAAAAACCCATGTATTTAGAAAGCTGGGTATGATTTTAGCATCTTGATTTAAGGATTTTTTTCTTTTCCTTTATATTTTGTCCTTGTAACACTTTACTTTCCAAAATTATAATGTAGCTGTTTGTAATGTCCACGTTTCTTGTATGTTTTCTTAGCACTTGTTCTGCACAGCAACTGAAGCAGATCAGTGCTGGCCCTGCTGGGAAAAAAAAATCCCCAAACGTTTATGGAGGCAAAGGCACTGGTGTGTGGTTAAATACCATAAGCAATTCTCCTTAAATATTTCATCCTGAAGGCTTCACAGGGTCAAAGGCTTCTGAATTTTATGCTGCAGTTAAGTGCTGATTGTCTCAGGAGTGCTCACATGGGCCCAGGTGCCGCTCTGTGGCTCACACCGAGGGTCACAATTACACCCTGAGGTCTGGGTGGATTTTAGGAGTTGATCTTACATGTATTAAAGTGTATTTGACCCTTGAAAAAAAAGGTTTTCTTTTACTTATTCAAACCCCCCCCCCCTTTTTTTTTCCTAATACCAGGCAGGGTGTTCATATTTATGATGCTAAATGCAGATTTTCTTGTTTCAATTCCTAGCTTGGTACATATCCTTAAGTGTCAAAGAATCAAGCAAATGTTTTTTGCACTCTCAGAAAATATTATCCCTGGTCTAGAAGTACTTTGCTATTTTGAAAAGTATTACTTTTTCAGTATCTTGAAAACTACTTAATACTTCAAGTAAAAAAATCTATCTCTGCATTTTGACTGAGAAATAATTATGGGGTTTTTTTCTTGCTTAAGTAACTCTTATGAGATATCAAATTCCCTCATCTGGTATTTTGAATCTTTTCATAAAATCAGAGCTGAGAAGGTTTCTTTAGTTTTTCATGTGATTCTGTGTGGGAAGGAGAAGGCAATTTTAAAAATATGATGTTAGGAGACTTTAGCTTTACTATTTCAAAATCGGATCTTGATCTGTGGAAACTCCTTGTTGTGAAGGCAAGTTAAAAGTTTTCTTTTATATTTAAAAAGAAAATATCTCTTAGTGGGCTGATAACCTAATTGGAAATAAAGTCTTGAGAGTTTGCTTTGCTTACAGATGCAATGTGTGTGCACAGACCTGGCTGGGGATGGTCAGTGTAATGTGTTGGTAGGAGAGAGAGAAAGAGGAAATTCTCCCTAAGCATCTTCCCTGATACAAAGAACTTGGCAAGATGGGGGCAGACCTTCAGCAAATGTTTTGGAGCATCTGTTTAATTCTCTTTCACTTAAAGGGTCCACTCCAGACTGTTTTGTTGTTATGGGATTCCTACAGCATGTCAGGACCAGATTTGTCATATACTCCAGCTGAGTACTTTGCCAGACTGGGGGAGTGTTTGATTGCCACTGAGAGTTTTTCAAGTTTTTGGCACTCCAGAAGAAAGGCAAAGAATCTGCACTTTGTGTGTGTCTGCTTTTCTCCATACAGCCGTGAGTAGGCTGGAATTCTAAACTCTGCCCTACAAAAGACCACCCAGAAGACCTTTCTGTTGATACACTCAGCAGATTCTGTCAGGGGCTGGAAATGAGGCAGTGTTTTGTTTTCTTCTGTATGTTGTTTGGGTTTGAATAATGCCACAGGGTAGGATGCAAGTTCTTTTAAACCTTTAATCAGCTCACACCCTTGGATTTGAGGGCCTATTTGCGTTTTACAAAAGCAGTTGACTATACATTAATGGAGACTTTGTCACTTTCCTGTGTTGCTGTGACTGTGATTGAGTTAGTCAAGACTTGATGATTATTTATTTTTTTAAACTGTTTTTATGCTGGTTTATGGTCTGGGTCAAGCTTTCATTCCTGAGCTCTGTCAAGACAAATCAGGCTCAGTGCTCCCCTTTCCCATTACTTGGAACCAGTTTTATGTCAGCTTGGTTTCCTCCACTCACCACAACTCTCTTCCTTCACCTGTCTTCAGCCCTTTATTCTTTGCCTTTTCACTGCTTTTTAGGCTGTTCTGTGTATCTCTGAAATAGGCTGTGCTTAAACCAAGAGTTTCAAGGGATGTGGCCAGCTATGAAATGAAATTTTTATGTCCTGCACCTTAGGAAAGATTAAAATTAGATTGCTTTTGAGATATTCACGAGCATAAACCTCACCATCAGTTGCTGGGAGAACCAATTTGAATCCTGTGATGCCTCATGTAAGACCAAAGTTAGAGTGGATTAGACAGTCTCTGTCAAATTAGCTCAAAGCATAAACTAATAAAATATGTGAGAGTGCCTCTAAGGAGCAGAGATGAAATAAAATAGAAGAAAATCTATCGATATGTAATTTTCTAGGATGTATTTATAAATGGGTGTGTCTGTGGTTATGTTTAAAACTCAGGCTGCAGGCAGTAATTAGCATTTTGGAAGAAGGGAAATCTCTATTAAAGAAACAATATAGCAAGTTATTGAAATTACATAAGCAAATTGGAAGTCTTAAGGAAAAGATGGAAGAATAGGCTGGCTGATTAATGCTACGTTTAAAAATGAAACCATTGTTTCCTGTTTTACCAAACTATGTTTGTAATCTTGAATAGTTTTATCTTGGAAAAGAAGACAGTTTTGGGAACATGGCAAAAGAGGAAACCCAGGGAAATATATAAGAGCTCTGGAGAGATTAGTCATCTTTGTCAGTGACGACATTTTCTCGATTATTATTATGTAGAGAGCTAAAATGGAAAATTGGAAATGGGTTATCTGGAGAAACAGTGGAAATGGAAATGGGTGGAAGGCTTATGAGCACTTGAAAATGTGCAAACAATGGAGTATTCATTGATAACCACATCGGCTTTATACCAGAATCTATGAGAGGAAGCACTTCTAGGGAAAGCATGAAGGAGGTTAAGCTAAAGATGATATTAAAGTGGAAATTAGAAATTATTCTTTGAATGAAATCAAAAAAGAAAGTGGGGAGTAGGAGATCCTGTCTTGATTGAAAAGGTCTCGGGGTTTCCACTGAGCCTTGTTAAGTTACAGAGAATATCATACACCAGTTTTCATTCTTTTCCAGCAGAGTATTGCTCTTAAAAAAAGCCAAACAAAAAACCCCTCATAGGTACATGGAGAAGAAAAGCACTAAAGATGTGCCCAGTGCTTTTTAAATCCCCAGCAGGGAAATAAAAAAACTATTTCATCTTCATACACATGTGATTTAGAAATTGTGTCATTGTAATACACTTCAGGAGCATTAGAAAATTCTCATTCTTAAAACTCTTAAGAGCATTCATGACAGGGTTTGCCTGGGTTTTGATTATGCTGGGAAGAGGCTTCTGGTTCTTTCATGCAAAGGTGATACTTAGCTGTAATTAACAGGAGAATTGTCCCACTGGAGTGTATGCTGTTGGAATGGTGTGCCTGTTGCAATGTAGAATGAAAACTTCAGATAGCAACAATTTGTAAAGATTAGTACAAGACTTTATGTGGAATTTAGTTATCTTAAATGCTTTAAAGACTTATTGTTAAGTGATATCAGATTGGGTAGGGGAAGAAGGAAATGCTGTGAAATAGAATTGCACAATTCACGCTGCAAGTACAGATCTTGGCGTGTGTGTGTATGTCTGTATATGTGTATCAAATATTACAGTGAAACTGCTGTGCTGGTGGGCTACTACTGAAAAGGTCAGTCCACATCCCCTCTACATCCAGCCACATGCTCCTTTCCTTTCTGGTTACAATGGACCAAGTGATTCTTCAGTCGAGAATGAATTCGTTCATTGACTTGATCTAGCAGAAAATTATTTATTTGTGAAGTTTCTCTGGTTTTCATTGGAGGATTAGTTTTCCATCATGTCAGTTCACTGAACCAACTCATCCTGTACCCGCACACTTGCCAATTGTGATGCAAAAAAATATTGCAGGAGCACACAGCCAGGATTTGGATGAATGGAGCAGAAGCACCCTTTAGGTAGCAGCTGAGAGTTACCTGGGTTTGGAAGTAACATCCACAACACGTTAATGTTACATTTGTTGTAATATTTGTCTTGTTGCTGTTTTTTTCATGTCACTATCCTTTTAAAATTTTTATAAAGTTTAGTTTTCTGGGATTTGAGATAATGTGCTGAATTCTTTTCAGTCATTATGGGAAACAGGAGAAAAATAGTAAGCTGTAGTTGGTAAGAATGAACAGGGTTCAGTACTTCTTTCAGAAAGGTAGAGAGGGGAAACTGCAGACCAATGAACTTTATCTGAATACCACATTAGTGGAACAGGCAAAGAATTGCTTTGGTGAGCTTTCACTTTCGACACTTTAAGCTTCTGTCACTTTTTTTTCACTCATGTTCTGTTCTCCTCCTGCCTTCGCTTCCCTGCGCATTCTTGACTTCAGTGCCAGTCAGTGCTGGCATGTGTGGGGAGCCAGACTCATTCAGTGATCCCTCTGAAAACAAGAGGTGTTTTTGTTTTGGTTTTTTGTTGTTGTTTGCGTGGTTCACTTTCAGACTGATCCCTTCAATGTTGATCCTTGGCAGGACCACGTGTTGGGTAAGGGCGAGACTTCCCTTTCATTGTTGGTGTAGCTTTAAATTAGCTTGAATCATTAGGCTGCTGTCTCTGAGAAACTACATCTCAGAGTAATGATCCTGAAGGCTTTGACTTGGTCATAAAAAGAAAGCTACAGCAGCTTTACAATATTCCCTTTTGTCCTGGCTGGCTGCCTCTTCTCCTTGGAGATTAGCACTCCTGCAGCAGCGTTTGCCAAAAGGGCTCTGTGCCCGCATCTCATCTTGCTGTGTATCGCAGTCCTGTGGATTCATGCCCACCAAACTTCCCTGGATTGAGGGAGGGAGCAGCTGGGGCATGTGTGTGTGCTCCCTCCTGCCAGCTCTGAGTGGGGCAGGAACCTCCTGCAAAAGGGGAGGGAGGAGACCTGAGAGCAGTGATGCTGTGAATTGCCTCAGTGAGATTTGTCTGAACTTGCCGGAGTTTCTTCTTATAGCTTTTACAAACTGATTTATTTCTTCGTGGCAAAAGTCTCATGGTTGTCTGCTGTGTTAACTATCCAGAGGAGTGAACAGATGATGAAATGAAAAGCGACACAATTATTTCAATTAGTCAAGACCAGAGAAGGCTTTGGAGAATTTCAGAGAAACCTCCCAGAGCTGGGTAGAGAGACACTAGGGCTGTAAATGAAAATCATCTGTTGATAAATGCACAGTATTTTTACTGAAAAAAGCAATTGCAGTGCTCATGCAAACTGCTGAGTGAATTAACTGCATGATCACTGGGAACAGGCCAGGATACTGCTGCAAGAAACTTATTGGAAAACCTTTGTTCCGTAGCATTATTTATCTGAAAAGCAGACAGAATATTCGAGTATATGTGGAATGAAATAAAAAGTAATATTTATTGCCTTAAAGCCAACAAGTAAGCGGAATATATCCTCAATAAAAGTGTACTTCATTATGCAAAATCACGTGAAGCAGAGCAGAAATACAGATGGTCCTGTCGTTGTAGTATAAATGATTAAGCTCATAAAATGATTTCCGTATGAAGCAATCTTCAAAAAGTAGGGACAAATTGAGTAATCTTTTACTCATTTTGGTAGTTGCTTCTTATATGAGTGCTCCAGTTGATTTAAATCTAACTACTTAGCAGCGTTCACAAGATCTCATTTGTCAGAGCGTTGTGGTTATGTAAGATATTATCATCTGTCATCATCCTTTCACCTCCCTCATTTTCCTCTCCCCTCTGACTCTTCCTGTCACAGCTTCTGCTGGTGGTTCGTGTGGATTTGAGCTGATCCTCTGCTCTTCCCTCTTTGCAGACTCGGAGAGGATGGGCATCCCTGGCAGAGGGGCAGGGGGAGGGCTGGCAGGGATCATGTTAAAGCTGCAGGGAACTAAAGGTTTTATTTAGCTGATGGCTCTAGGACTTGAAAAGGTTTAACTTCAGGTTTTGACAGTAATTCTTGATATTCCTGTTGGGCAAAGAATATTTCTCAGGATTTTAAAAAATTGTTTTAAAGAGCAATCTGTTCCTCAACCTTCAGCAGAAATCTCTTAGAACTAATAAGACATTCATAACTTGACTGGACAAAACTGAAATATATGATGGTAAAGTTCATGGCAGGATTTTTGAACAATTTTTAATGATTTGAAATTATTTGGAGGGACAGATCCCCAGTGTGAGCTCAGAAATCTTGGGGGCTTTCAGGGTGGTGGTACTGGTGTTTGGTTTGGAAACCAAGCTAAAACATTAAATTGTTGAACAGTAATTATTTCCTGAGATGTGCAGTTCTTGTTTCATGTATTTTACTTCTGTATAACCAGCAAGATCAAGATATTAGTTATTCTTTACAAGATCTCCTCCAGTTATTGCATATTGTAATTTTATAAAAAGAACAAAAGAGCATAAAAATGATGTATTTTTTCCCAGACTTTTTTCCTGTAAGTATGAAAGTGTTGAGCACCTGAATGACATTGTATACATCATGTACTGTAAGGAGTATTCTCTTATGCCATAAAACCCATGCTATGTCTGGAAGGGCAAATGCTAAGTTTGTTTCAGGGTTGCTGGTGGGTGATGCTGATGGAAATCTGCACTGGTTGACCCTGATGCCTGGTGAGATTTGGTAGGGACACAGAGGATCCTCATGCCAGGCTGTGGAAAGCTGTAGTACTGGATTACAGGAGGACCTGTCTCAGAAATTGGCTCATGGTTTGTAAGTTGGAGAAAGGGGTCAAGCACCACATAAAATTGCAATTCCTTTATTTTATAAAAATCTCTTTCAAGTATGAAATGTGTGACTTGCATGCATGTCCTCTTTCATTGCTACTGGAGTCAAGAACCTAAAATTGATGGGAATTGATGGCTGAAGATGCATGCTTATAAGATACTGCTTTGCTTTAAAAAGGTAAAAATTCACTGTTAATATGCTTTAAATTTTTCTTCAGTGTCACTGAGAGAAGTTATTTTAGTTGAAAAGCTGTTGTCTACTCCTCCATTTCTTATCAGTGGACACTTTCTCTGAAGATAGAATCTGAGTCTTGTAGCATCAGTATATAAAATCAGAATGATTAATAGCTCAATTACTTAACGTTAATTTTAGCACTTCTTGCCTTCAAGCAAATGCACACAGCCTGTGTCACGTGCTGCTCAGTATGTAAATAAATCAGTTGTTTCAGGAGCACTTCTGTGCCTTTAGGAAGTGTGATGGGGATATTTGCTCTCTGTGTTACCCATAGGTCTGAATTTATAAAGACACTCCATTGCAGCTTTAGGTTTTAGGATGAATCACATTTTGTTTGTTCTATGTCATTTACAGCAGGAATTCTTCTATTTTCTCTTCTTTAGCGAGTGTTCAAATGCAAATCTAGACAACTCTGAATTCCTTACATTCAGAAGAGTGTGGGCTTCCTCCTGTATGTAAAATACAGTTAAAATCTGAACCAAACACTTCAAAAGGGAGAAGGCATTTTCCTCAGAGAAGTCATATGCTTTAAGCTAATCTGGTGATGCTTTGGGGACCTTTGGAATGTTTGTAATTGCCAGGACTTATGTATTGAGTGAGAAACTTGGGTTTGCACCTTGTGTTTTGAGAAAGTGGAATGTGTATCATGGGGGCTTGTAATAGACTGGGCCAGTGCTTGGACTAAATAGTACAGACCATAGGGTCCCCTGACAAGCAAAACTGAAGATCCATGGTGTCAAATTCCAAGGAATTTTGGTGGTAGATAATGAAGACTCTACTGATCCAGGAGTTTGATTTTGCTTTCTGTACTTGGTCGTGTGTAGGTTGAACAGTTCTGCTCCTCCTGGAGAAATGCAGTTTGCTCTGGCTGTGACATTCTTTTCAAGATTGAAATTGGAATATTTTTGAAAACCACCAGCATTCCTTAAAAATACCTGTTTCAAAGGCAACACTAGTATTCCAGTGTAACATGGAATGATCCTAGTGGTTTTTACTGGAATTTACTGACATTTAGAGCGGGACAGTAAACTCTAAAATGTAGAGCAATATTCCACAAATCCGATCAAGGAACTGTATTTCAGGTTGAGAATAATATCCATTTCTGTACTTGGAAAGCTTCTGCACGTGTTTTATGATGTGGTTGGAGTTCCTAAGTAGAACTGCCAGCACTGATGCATCACTACATTGGAAATGCAAAAAAGTTTGCATCTTGAAACTGTGGGAAGTTTTCCCTTCATGTGGATTGGGAGAGGGCAAGAGACGAGACCCAAAGTCCTGCCTCTGTCACTTTTTTATCAGTTAGATTGTAATATCTGACTCATCCTTCCCTCACAAGCCTCCTCACTTGCTTTAAGGAGCCCTTTTTGTTTATCAGATTGGAAGGAGTCCTGTCTGACCTCTCTGATCTGTCAGTCATCTGTTAGGACACCTCTGAAACCTAAAGGTTATCTTTGATGGTTGAGCTCATGATAAAGCTTGGAATGACACTAAGAGAAATCATGCAAATGCAAGCTTATATAAAGCTCCCCTAAATAAATGTTTCTCTCTTATTCATTTCACTAATTTTAGTTTTATTGTGTGTGCCTGGGATATTAGTTTAGTTCATAGCTTTTCCTCTATTATTATCTTTATAGTCTCCTCTCATTTGCCACTGTGATATAAAAATTGATTTCTTGCCCGTTGATGTATTCTATTAAGTATTTTTGATGAGCCACATTGATAAATGCATTTTAAAAACAGTGTGTCTTTTATTATGGGCTTGGTTTATTTTCGTTAACCAGACAAGAAATTTAATTATCCATTGGTCTTACTTTACTGGTACATAAGCTTGTGGCACTCAGAAGAGTAAGACACAACTAGAAAGCATGACACCAGAGAGGCAGGAAAGTGTTCACTTTGAAAATTTTCTTTCTATTAGACTGGAAAAAAATTGAGTATTTGTATGAGCATATTGTCATGCTGAAAAGGCCAAAGCTTTCACTCTGCTTCAGGGTAATGAGTTGTAGAGGTTCCTCACAAGTGCTCATCCATGGGTAGTTCTTTAACAGATTTTTAATGCTGTACTGCTGAATTCAGCTGTCCTGGAGAGAAGTTGGAGATAGCAGTGACCACTTTTACAGTTTTGAGGGTTTCTTTTTCAGCTTGTGTGACTAGTAAGATGGGTAAGATAGCAAAAAAAAAAAAAAAAGTCAATTTGATAAACCTTAAAGGAAGTATGTTCAGTGCCTAACAGTCATATTTCTCTGTAGGTTTTGATAGAGGTTTTTATTCCCCCAGAAATCTCTGGATAAGTATTAAGGATCTTAAAATCAGGTTTGGGGAGGCCAGTGTCATGAGCAGGTAGGCTGGGAAGACTTTGTAAGCTTCACTTCTGCAGGCCGTTCTCGGCAGTTTTAGTGACAAAAAGGACTGAGCTTACCCTGGGATTTTAAGAGCACGAATTTCTAATACAACTTGGCAGTTCAAGGGCTAGAGAAGCATTTTAATCTTTTGTGCCCACCCAGTCTCTATACAAATGTAAATATGTCTGTCTTTAACAATTTGCCAAGAAATGTGGTTTTAATTTGTTAGCAGCAATCCCACTCCCTGCAGCTCTTTCAGAGTCAAGTCGCAAGTCTGGCGGTGCTTTGACGTTTTTTCTCTGTCATGGTGTCATTGTTTATATGATGTCTGCTTCTGCTGTCCTCCCTTTTATGCCTGGAATATTTTTCTTTAATTATTTCACTGCCTAAAAGGAATTTGGGATTACTAGACAGGATGAGAGCAGATTAGCTTTTTTTCTTTCTTTAACAAGTCCTGAAGTTCCCATAGGAAATAAATAGTATTCCCAAAACAGACAGTGTGTTTTATTTTTTTTTTAATTAACTAAAATTATTAAGTCTAATAAAGAAAATAAAGGAAGTATCACCAATAATGGCTGTGTGTCTTAGTAGTATATGGAGTGCCCATTGTTGTTATTTATGACTCTTTCTGCCTTCTATTGTGGACTTATTCCAGCCTTAGGGAGTTTACATCACTCCTAATAGCAAAAGGCTCTCTGGTTCCCACAGAGTCTTTCAAAGACTGACTCATATGCCTTATGTTAATTGTTCAGCTCTCAAAATACAGCACTTACAGGGTGTGGTTCTGAGGGGAAAATCTACTGTACTTAGAGGGCATGTTCAGAAGTGTTTCACATATAAATCATTTCGATTTTTACTTTTTTTGATGCCTTAACCCTTTCTGTCACTGTTCTGTGCGATAAGTTATTTGAAAGCAAAACAAAAGGTTGATGACAGCACAGCGAGGGAATGTCTTAGCCCTGCAACTTGGGGCCATTAACTCCAGCCTGACTCAACTCACAAGTGCCTCTCTGCAGGGCCTGCTCCTTACGCCCTGACAGGACCGTCCCAGTCCTTCAGGGTTTGCAATGAGATGCAAGTTAGAACTGGGGTTTATTGCTTATCTGCAGTAGGGAGTATGTGTGGACAGGATTTAGCCCCAGTCCTCCCCTGGATTTTGTACCAAGGGCTCCTTTCCACGCATGGTGACAAGAGTTGCCTTGCTGGGCTGCTGATCCTGGCCTGGTCAGCGCATTGGGGACTGAAGAAGATTTAGCAGAATTATCCTTACCCGGTTCCACCCAGCAGGAACTCAGATGGGCTCCTGCTCTCTGGCCAAGTACGAGTGCTCTCCAGCTGCTTTGATGCAGCATGATTGTGCAAGATCCTTCAGACTCCAAGTTGTGTGACTGTTACTGGAAATCAAAATAGTTTCTACAGACTTTACAGTCTCTGCCTTCTCTTAAAATTATCAGAACACTTTAGTATCTTAATAGTACTCCTGTCTTTAATAGCTTAAAAGTATGAAAATACATTTAGTCAAATTAGGGGAATCTACCTCCAACAAGAATAGAAGCATCAATTAATCCCTCAGATTAAACTAGTTAAGCTTGATTTCTGAGGTTGGGATCACATTTCATGTATGCTCCATGTGTTTTCTGCCTGCTGTAAACACACTCATTGCACCATGAGTGGACAGAACTTCATGTATCGCTCAGTGCACACATTTGTGTAACTTTGTCTCTGAAAGGAAGGCTCAGAACAGCTGTAGTTTTTTTAAGTGCCAAAATGGTTTTACTTCTTTGCCTGACTATGCTCCTTCTGCTTGCAAAACAGGAAACTGTTTTCACTGGCTATTTCTTCTGGAAAGAGCATGGAGGTCCCCCCCGCCCTCTCCTTTAAAACAGAAATAAAAACGGGCAGGGCTTAATCTCCCCTAAGTGTCAGGTTCCCGAGGGGTGTTCCAGGCAGGGGTCAGGTACAGGCTTTGGCCTTGTGCCTTTGCTGCCTTTCTCTTTGTCCCTCAGTCGTTCCATATCACCTGCTTCCTGTGCCCTCGCTTCACCAAGGAATGGGCTGAAGCAGCACTCTCTGTGTTTGGGGAGCCCCTGTCAGAGGCTGCATCAGAGGCTGAGTGAGAAAAGTGCTCTCAAAGACAAGGAAATGCACAAAGCCTCTTCTTGACTTTACCACTTCTTTTTCTTCTCCTCCATAGCCTCGGAGATAATACTTTTTTGGAGTATGTGGTAGTTAATAGTGAAATCAGCAAATGGCCCTTCTCTGATTGAGATTGTTTCATTGTGAAAGGAAGTGCTCACAGCTTGAAGAAAAAGAGCACTTTCCTTCCCTCCTGCTCGCCCCAACCTCGTATTATATAAAAGGATGGTGCTGCTGTTAGCTGAGACCAGAAAGAATTCCCCTGTTGTCCTGTAGTAGCCAACCACTACAAGCTGCGAGCGTTTAAATGTTAGAATTAAAAGTTTTAACCCTTGCCTTGTTCAATGAGCAAATAATGCTGTGTATGTTTTTTTTTTTTTCTGTAAGTATGGAAAATTATGGGAATTCCTCTGAGAATAAGTGTATAGACCACTGCGCCAGTCAGTCTCTTCAGAAAAAAAACTGACAAGCATGCTCCTGTCTGCAAGAGAGATTCCTGGCATTTGTCACAGTTTGAGCCACAAAGATGTCAAATATTTGCCAACAGTTTCCTCAGATGGTTTGGAAAGCTACATCCTTTACATTGCAGTCTTGTTTGTTTGCGGTGTATTTTAGCATACGAAATATGTTGGTTGGGAATCAAGGGGAGGGAACTGACTAGACTCCCAAATATTAAAAGATTAAAAATAATTGTTTCTCTTAGACTGCTCAGATCAAAATAATAAAGAACAGCTGTATATCTTAGTATTAGAAATGGAGCTTTCTGTTGAATAATCAAAGCTTGATGTGTCATGTTTTAAACCTGTATTTTCTTTTGGAGCAGAAAGAAGAACTTTCCAATAGGACGTCTGAATATTTTACTGAATCTGCTGAGAACAAGAAGCTTAAGATCAGGCTGAGTGAACAAATAAAGCAAGACATCCTGAAAAAAATGTATGCCACTCTTCTTTCTAAGCTTTTGAATTTATACTTGGTAAAATTTGATTTGGTAAAATCTAGCATATGTAATAAAATTTAAAATAATATATAAACTACTTTACAAAATATTGTTTTAAATTACTGAAAGATTACTACTGTAGTGTGGATAAGCACATAAAATGATTGTTGTTGTTTTTTAGGGGAGCATGGAGAAAGCTATTACAACCCACACAGATATCACACATAGCACTAGGCAGAGTCAAAACAGGCTTTTTTTCCTTGAATGAAGCTCTGAGCCAAAATAAATATGTGATGCTTGAATCGGGTGAAAAACACTTCACACATATCTTTTTTTGTTAATTTTGAGTATCTGGATCATTGGTCACAATTAAAGAGTGTTCCTGGTGGAGTGGATGGGGAGGGTGAGCTGAGCAGCTGAACATGTAACTGCTCCTTGTGGTACCAGGATGCCATCCGGTCCTGCGTGAGCTGCTGGCAGTCCCAATCACCTGTGAAATCAGGGATTTGCTCTGAGCCCTGGCAACTTTGCTTTTTACCCATGTTGTCTCATCTGTGTTGTCTTTAGAAATGGGCTTAGCTTTGGAGGTAAGCCAGCTCTACCTGTTTTGGGTGAGCCCTCTTTGACAGAAGAGTTAGATACACTGACCTGGGAACTGCTTGGCAGCAGAAAGTGGTCTCAGCTTGGGGCCATCTCTAGTGATGTGTTTAGACTTAAAATGCAGCTTCAGTATGTGGGCATAAAGTTCATCTTATGGGCTGTGTGAAATCCAGATCCATAGGTAAGGCACTGCTGAGGAGTGTTTATGTACTGACACTCTGTCAGCTCCCTTGTGATCCCATTTTCCTGTATAATTCCTTTTAGAATATCATCTACTTGCATTACCTAAGTCCTTGCCAGATGAATGGGCTTGATACTAGATGAGTAGTGGTTAACTTTAAAGTAATGCTTTGAAATGTCCTGGGAAAAATTCCAGAGGAACATTCTAAAATAGAGATTAGGAACTCTCACACAGAGACCCACTCGCTGCCTCTCCCTGCCTGCCCCCTCTGTACTGTAGATATGCATTATGCATGCGGATATATGGGAATGGTTTGCAATCATTTAGGCACTTTGGAAATGCTATTTTATCTAGCCAGTTCAGAAAAGAATTCAATATACTTACGCTCTGTTGACCTTTAACATCTGTAATGAATCCAATTCTGCCTCTTGGAAAAGAGTGTGAACTCACTCCTTCTTGGCTTAGTCATTAATAAATAGGGTTCTCCCCTAGCACAGTGGAAAATCAGATGGATAACGCTTGATATTATCCACACTAGACAAACATTGCTGCTTGTCAAGATGTTATACAGGGCTTTTATCAATGTTCAGAAAGAGGGTGGCCCAAGTGTTGTTTCAGAATTGGAAAAACAGTAGATGGAGGCAGTAAAGGTTCTTTTTTAATTTAAAAAACAAAATTCCTTTTCATTGCAGTGCGAAGAGGACAAAACCAAGGAGGAGTAGTGCAAGCAAACCTCAAATCAGCAAGGACTCCAAGAAAGTGTATCTTGGCTCGGCAGACTCGCAGACAGAGAACAGAAAGAACGACTGTCAGACTTCTCTCAGTGCTCGGTCTGGTGTGAAACGTAGGAGTCCAGGCCTGCTGAAGGACTGCACAAACACAGCTGAGAACAGCTTGGAGCTTCCTGCATTAGAGCAGAGAAACGATGTTAATCAGAGACAGCCAGATGATGTTCACAGCCAGCAAAAACCTCACTCTCTGGAGTGGTTGGAGGCAAGTCTTCTAAGTGAGAGCCCTCCTTGCAGCTCTGAGTCAGCACTGCCGGCTCCAGAACAAAGTCAGAGAGTGACCAAAACACAGGCTCAGCTAAAGACCTGTGGTTCAGAGGAAAAATTGGAACATTTCATAAAAGTGTCCTCTGAAGGGACTCCTTTAACTTCTATCAATACAGAAATTAGTAAGTGTAATGAAAATGGCTTGGGTCCATTCCTGGAGGAGAAGACACCCATTAATTCCAGGTTGTTTTCAAAGCAAGACATGACAAAGACTGCGGCTGACAAGAAATCATTGACTTTGAGAAAAAACCCCTCCTGGTCTCTTTCTGTGAGCAACAGTGGGGTGCAGACAAGCCAAAATGAGCCAAGCACAGCCACTGAAGAGTTGCCTGCAGTGCCAATGTCATGTCTAGAAGTGCACCCCATATCTTCACAGAAGCTTTCCCAAAAAAGAAAAAAAGAAGTGGAAAATGGTCTCAGGAAGTTAAAACTGCGAAGGCTTAAGAAGTCACAATCTGAAATATTACCTTGATAGCACGAGTGATTAGGCAAGTTTGTGCATAAGCAAAGAGTAGGAAGCTATTCAAAATGATGGAAAATAATATGAATACAAACTCAAAGTTAGAGAACACATTTTAAGAAAATTTGGTTAACTAAGGAGTTAATTTCTAAGTTCATTTGGAACTGTAGTAAAGATAATCCTTTTAAGTCTTTAGGAATTAGACATTATTCACAAATCAGCATCATATTTATAGAAAGAATAAAATTTATATTATAAAATAGTATTTAGTAAGCAAAATTTTAGATTTATACCTATTCAGTGCTATAAAAAAGTCCTATCAGCTGGTGACAGCAAAAGTTAAAACCCCTTGTGTGATCTGTTAGCAGCTGTAGTTATTTGGTATCTTGCTTGTTCCTGGACATGTAGTTTATTTTAGTAAAAATCAACCCTTTCTCTATATTAGAAAGTTTGTGGTTACTCACATGATCTTTACAACAATAAAGCAAATTAAGGTTATTTCAAATAAATCTTGAACCAGGATTAATAGCTGATGATTTGAGACCCACTTTTCCAGAGAAGTTTCAAAATAACTAAAGTTTATGCTTGTGTAGTTTTGATATTGAACATTTATTTCTAGCCCATATTTTGGATACAAGTCATCATGCCTTGAGTCTTGGGGAAAAATTGAGGTTGTTTTTATATATTTAGATTTATCTATTTACAGCTGTATGTGCAGACATTGCTCTTGGGGGAAGTTCATATATAAACATGTGTACACATCTTCATGCATACATGTTTCAAAATCAGGCCTTGCTTATGTGCAAGGGCAATACACTGGTTTTCATGTGTTAGTAATACCAGAGTTAAATCTTACTGTAAGATAACTTTTAATTTCACAGTGCTTTTCCATACTACTTTTTTAACTTAAATGCTAATGAGATAAGGAAATGTACCTTTTTTATTTCATGCTTATCTTTTTTAAATGTGTAAAATAAATTTATAAGCCATTTTCTTTCATCATTCTTAAGATCAGTGTGACCACAGACACTGAGTCACTTGAGATGCACCAGGAGGGGATTGTCATGCTCTGCTCTGACCTAGAGCAGCCTCTCCTCGAGTGCTGGGGGCAGTTTGGGGCACTGCAATATAAAAAAGATATAAAGGTATTAGAGAACATCCAGAGGAGTCCATGAGGATGGTGAAGGGCCTTGGGGGGAAGCTCTATGATGAGCGGCTTGGGGCACTGGGTCTGGAAGAGAGGAGACTGAGGGGAAACCTCACAGCAGCTACAATTTCCTTGTGAGGGGAACAGGAGGGGCAGACACTCTTCTCCCTGGGGGCCAGTGACAGGACTGTGGGAATGGCCTGAAGCTGTGGCAGGGGAGGGTTAGGGTGGGTATCAGGAATAGGTTTTTCACCCAGAGGGTGGTTGGGCACTGGAACAGGCTCCTCATGGAAGTGGTCACTGCACCAAGCCTGACACAGCTCAAGAAGCATTTGACAAACGCTCCCAGGCACATGATGGGATTGTTGGGGTGTCCTGTGCAGGGCCAGGAGCTGGACTTTGATGATCCTTGTGAATCCCTTCTAACTCAGCATATTCTGTTATCTATGATTTTATGTGAAGTAATTTAGAAAAATCTCAGTGACATTCATTTATGACTGTGGATATCCTCATTGAGGTTAAGGAGATGATTCACGTCCAAGAGCATTAGAGTTGGTGGTGTAACCCAGGTCCTGATGAGAGTTAGCAGCTCTGCAGCTGACAGCAAGACACTGTTGATTGTACAGCTTCCTCCTGCTGGAAATGATTTCTGCTCTTGCTGCATGTGTTGTCTGTAGGACATGTTCTCTTTTTTGTTTCAGCTGTTTGGGTGATGTTTCTCAGTGCTTTGCAGTCAAGTTGCTAATATTTACCCAGCTCCAGGCTGTGCTAAAAGCTCTTTCCCAATACCAGCAAAACTAAGGCTGCAAAGAACCTGGTTTGGAGGAAGAAGAGCCAGAGGTATGTTCACTGTTGTCTTTTCTATGCACTGGAAATACTGGGCCGGGAAGGGAATAAAAAGCACCTTTTTGATGGATTTGAAAGAGGTATAGAGATATTTAAGTATTTATGAGAAAGAATAATTTGATAGTTTATGTTTAAGTCTTAACATAGATAACTCAAATATCAGAAACCACAGAGCAGCCACGTATGGTTTTTATCATCCCATACTGTTATTACATATATGTATTTTAACCTTATAATTGCAATTTCGTTTTAGTCTTAACTGAATAACATACCTGCCTGCACCCTTTCAAATGAATGTCAAACGTTTATAGGGGGCTTGGGTAGATTAAACTGTTGTCTGTGTAGCTAAGAACACTCAAATTTTCCTTTAGGATGTTTTGTTATGGTACTTAAAATGCTGTTTTCATCTCCTCTCTGATGCCTGGGAACATCTTCCTTTCAAAACAGTGATTGTGCAATAGTGAGAGATGTAAGGTGATTGAGGGTGTTGGAGCCTGGAGAGTCAGAACAAAGGCAGGTGGACTTTCTCACAAGTCCACAGCAGCATTATTCCTTCTCTCCTTGATAAGTTCTAGGCTCTTTGGAGCTGTGTATTTTTGAGCTTTGTTTCTGTGAAAAGTTGTGTCTTGGATCCTCTCAGAAATGCAACTCTTCAGGGGAAAAGCTTTGAATTCATGGTCATTTCTGGGTTTTAGATGGTGTTGCTGCTCAAAACTGCCTTCTTTTGTCTGTGCAGCAGGACTTTTATACCAGCTTCCCTTTTGCAAACCTGGTGGCGCTTTGGGGTTGCTGGGACACCCAGGCTGTGTCCGTGTCTCTCTCCTCCCTCTACTTCAAGCCCAGGGTCATCTTCTCAGACTTAGGATTTTTCTTTATGACCCATCCACCTGCAGCCAGAGGGCTGGCAGAGGTGTGGTCTGCCATGCTCTTGAGCCACAAACCTGATTTCCTAAGTCAGGTTTACAGGAAAAAAAGGAACTGGAAACAGCTGGAGTAAAATAAGCAGTTTACAAGTCTTGGCTTTCTATTACCAAATTGCTTCTGCACAGTATTACCTTTCTGTAAAATGAATGAATATTTAAGGTTCTGTTCTCTTCTGAAACTGCTATTGAAGCACAGAAACAATGTCTTTGGTTCATTTTTTTTATCCTAAACCAGCCAGCTTTGATGGGTTATTATTTTTAATGAATCATCTGGTTCATTTGGTCTGTGCTATTTGCTGATAATGAACAGTCTTTTCCTGGTGAAACACTTTCTACTGTGTGCAGATGATCGTTGCCATTATTCTTTACATCAAAGAAGTTAAAAATATTTGTTTAGTGGACTTTTATGGTTAAACACATATCAAAAGCCAGACCAGCCTTTTACATAATCGTTTATAAAGAGGAAGCAGCTCATGTGAAATCTCCCTTGCCCAGTGTTTGTTGGTAGGAAGGTTTTAAGTATCCCAGGATCTTGTGGGTACTAAGCTTTGTGCTGGTTCTGGTGTTACCTGCCAGGTAAGCACCCAAACATCCCTTCCTACAGAAGGTTTTGACCAAGTGAGATGTTTAGTAGCTTCAAAAGGCATTTATCTGGTCTGTGCAAACTTCCTTCCCTCTCACTGCTCAGCATGTGGATTGCATGGGCTGAGTTTTAATTGGCATTTTGTATCATCATCTCACTGGCTTTGACTGGAAAATGGTTTCTTTCTAAAGAAAAAAAATGGAGGAAATATTTTTCTGTTTGCAATTGGAACAAGAAAGATGTGAAATATAGATTCTCCCAGATTGCATGCTATTAGTAGTTATCTCCTTGGCTTTATCAGGACTCAGGGAAAGGTTTTGTTCTCTATTCAAACAGCTGCAGCAAACAGGCAATAACATTGAGCCTCTTTGCCAGCAGTGGGAAGTGTGGGTTGGCCTCAGAAATTAGCTTTAATAAAAGGCACTCCTCACTTCTTTGCTTTGTGCTTTTTCCTTTTAATAAACATTAACTCGCTTCCAGTAACTCGAGTGAAGGAGAAGATGTGGGCTGAGGGAACGGCCGCGCACAGAACCTTTCATCAGTGGGGATATCAAAGTGCTTGGCAGCTGAACCTGAGGGAGCTGGAAGTGCTTATTCTGACAGCTGGGGCAGCACTGAGGGAAGCAATGCTTCCAAGGTAAAGCAGGCTGGCTAGGGAACAGCACATTCTTTCATCAACTCACACAGGTCCTTTTGTCCACCTGTTTTCCCCAGATAATTAAAATTGAACCTGGGAGTGCATGACCTTGTCCTTTCCACAGTGGCAATAAGGTGACATTTTTAGTTGGGGACTTTTTGTCTGTTTGATGTTGTCTTATGCTGAGAAATCCTAAAAGTTGTGAAAATGGTGGAGTGTCACAAGGCATTTCAGCTGTAACCTGGAAGTTGTCCAGGAAATTAGCCAGAACTGACCTACCTTCTTTACTATCCACTTAAATTATTCCAGAGTTGAGAATCTGTTCCTGTGAGAGCTGACAGTACACCTTTTGTGAATGAGAATTTCAGTGATTTGCTCCCATTCTGTCCACTAATTAAAGTTAAATCCTTTAGTACAGTAGCAGGAATTGGTACTCTAGCTCCATAACTGCCTTGCTTTCTGGCATAATAATTATCTTTTTTATTTATGCATCAGATCTTTAAAGAAAAGTATCTTGAGCTCTAATTCTAGAGCTGGGCATGCCCCTTTTTAATATTAATATGACCTCATAGTGCTAGAATGAAAGGAATAGAGATTTATTTCTCCACCCTGTAGAGAAACTGGTTGAAACAATTTGCACATCACAGAAGGTGCTCGCTGGCAGATCTGGGCTGGGACTCCTGTCTGACGCCGTCTGATCCCGCATGGCTCTGCTGCTGCCCCAGTGCCAGGGAAGCAGCTGCTCAACTCACAGAGCCTGCACCCCTCTCTTCCTCCTCCCACCAGAAACTGCAGTTAATCCTTGCACAGCTATTTTACTGGGTTTTCCCTCTTCTAGGAGCAGTCACTGACCTTTGCTAGCAAACTCAGTGTGCACTGGCAAACAGTAACCATGATAGCCACTGCTGTCAATGCTGAAAAAAGAGGAAGCCAAAAAATTCTTTAATATACTCAAATATTCTTGCTTCCGTTTGAAGGGGAGGGAGAGGTTACGCAATCACTTCCATCTTCTGGGGAGGAAAAGGCTGAATTTGGTACTTCCCTTGTCAGAACTTCTCGTCTTTGCAGGAACTCCTAAAACCCATGAAGGCTCTGCCTTGTGACTCCACAGATGGCAGGGCAGCACCCTGAACCTGGGATAGCAGGGAGGCAGGGCTGGATTCAACCTGAGGGCTGGCAGATAAGGAGCAGAATCAGGCAGTCTTCAAGGAGCAGCAGGGAGCATAACCTTGTACATTTTAGCTTGGCAGGGAGCTGATTAATAACATTAACTCTTGCTGTGCAGGTGTCAGCTGGTGGGAGAACAGGAGGTGTGTCTGTGCAAGGGAAAATGGTTTCACCAGGACATGACTGGTGCACGTTTGGACCCCAGCCTGGTTCACGTTCCTGGCCTGAGGGGCTTCAGGTCCCAGCGCTCGCCAGCTGCCCTTGGCTCCTGTCAGCAATGCTGAGGGAGCCGTTCCCAAGGCTGGCATTCCCGGTGACATGAATATGTTGGTGTGAAGGCTGATGTAACCTGCACCATCAGCACCTTTCCCAGGTACCTCTACGTAAGATGGGCCCTTTCCATGCGGAGGTGCAGTGCTTTGATGTGGCCGTGTTGAGCTCAGGCTGAACCAGACCCAGATTCGACAAGTTCAATTAGCTATAGGTAGAGCAAAGCTCAGAGTGCTCTAAGGGGCAGCTCAGGAAGCACACATTTTTTATTTCTTAGATGAAGAAGGATCCAAAGAACAAACACACATTAGCAGCAGGAAACTCCTCCTGACTAAACAGAATGTATCTTCCCTGAGTAGTAAAATGTGAACTGGCAAAGTATGGTTTCCACAAAAATAAATGTGCCTTGGTATTCTAAGGGGGAAGCCCTAAACTCCATGATTTTTTTTATTTTCATGGCAACGAAAACCACTTCATATAGCAGCCCCCAGCCTGGTGGTGGATCTGGGCTTTGGGGGATCGTTCTTGTGTTACAGTCACCAGTGTTATATTGAGATAGGAGGATTAATTAAAAATACCATTATGGCAATTGCACAGAATTTCCTGACTACCCCCTGTACAAACTGCATGATTCTAATTTTCTCACATGAGGTAGTGATAAATTAAGGAAAATCCATGGGGAGTTGGGGAAAAGCAGGGGTTGTGTGGAGGAGCTCTGCAGTAACAAAACCTCTGCATGGTCCATGTAGCACTTTGGAGCACAGGAAGGGCTGGAAGTAAAAAAATGATCTCTGGGCTCAGGGCTTTGACACGTTTTGAAGCTTGAGGACCTTTTACTGAGTCTTCAGAGACCAAAACATCTTTTTCACTAAATTTACATTGTTAAATGATGAAGTCAGTAAATAGAAATGGCCTCAGTAGGTTTTGAAGAAGCCTGGCAAATAGATGTTCCCAGAAACAGCAAAAGCCCTATTTTCTTTAAATTACTTTTTGTTTAATAGAAGGCAAACTCTTAAAAATTCCTAAAAATTCAGGTATGTTTTAGCCCTTTGGAAGAGGTAGTTGGTTTCTGTATCATTGAACTTGAGACCCATGTGAACAGTAGACAGCAGGAAGATGGTTAATTCAACATTAAAATTACAGGAAAGCAGTCAGGGAATAGCCTGGCTTTGCCCTTTGGAGGCAGGTGGAAGATTCTATTATCTTTAAGTGGCTTTTTTGGACATGACGTTTTTGCTTTATTGCAGATTTAGAAGTTAGGGAACAAAGGGAAATAAATACTCATGGGATTTGTTTGATGAGGAATTATTGAAGTGGTCAGCTGAAGCTAATCTTGTTGACTTCCCCTTCAGGAGGCAGTAAACTAAACAGGCTCCAGTACTTGCCTTGTGTGGCGTGTGAATGTGAAGAGTCAAAGCAGCATCCAGCCAAAGTGGAGTAGCCACAATGGAAATCTTCTAAAGTGAGTTTAAAATAAAAAAATAGCACTAATTAGATTTTATCAAATTTTTTTTGGTAGCTACAAAAAAA